>RWGZ01001008.1:10159-43738 GCA_009725065.1 Utricularia reniformis | reverse complement strand
AGTTGGACTTTCTGGACGAGTTTGGACTGGTGACTGTAGCGATCATCCCCAAGGCTCCCAAGTTGTGTGACCGCTCTGACATGTCAGTTGCTTCCACGCTTGCCGAGTGCTTTGATGAATCGTATACTCCCAGAACTCACTACGAACTCAATTTCCTTGTCCAAACGGCACTCATCACTTAGAGATAGCCCTTGCTTCATTAAACTTATTCCACAGCTAGAAACTAGGACAGAATCAACCAGTTGAGTGCGAGCCAGAGCCCGTCTAGGGACTATCTTAAGAACCGGGGCTTTGGCTAAGAACGTGCCACGGGACTCATGAAGAACCATGGCACTGCGCCAGAATCTCGGCATTCCATTGGACGGACTCAAGCGGGATCTTATGGTATTGTCGGGGTTTTCCTAGCTTAATAAACTGGGTGAAGTTCAAGGTTATTTGGCGAAGACCGCTCGGGCCACACTTTGCTTAAGCCCTGACCTTATGCTTGGAGTAATTTCAGTAAATTTTATGGAAGAAGAAGAACTGTGCGCAGAGTGAAATTTACAAGTGAAATGGGACAAAGGAAATATTCTTATTATAAGAGCTGGAGTTTACAAAAACAACAAGGAAGAACAGGAAGTTATGTCCTAATCTATCTGTCCTTCTTCCTTGTCTGCTCCACCGGACTTATCTGCAATCCAGGCATTGAGATCCTCCAGCTTTTTCCCCCTTTCTCCAACTATCTCGTTGACCGATCTCTCCATCAGATCAAAAAGTGGATAGTTGGGATCTGTCTCTAGCGGGGGTTCGTCCAGTTCGGGGATCTCACAGAAGTTGCCGTCCTTGGTCAGCGGGTCAAGTGTCTCCCAACGTTCGTCTTCGGGATCCAGACCAAACTTATTAACTATTTGGTCTTTCATGTTGTCCATGTATTGGGAGACGTTCGGTCCATAGACATTTGCCGCTAGAGCAAACATCAATGGCGATCGGGCAAAACCCAATAGGGCTTCCCGAACCGCGCTTTCCGTTGACCCTTGGACTCTGGTCAGATCTTCTTTGAGCGCTTCCCGCTCTTCTTTCAAGGCCGTCTTCTCATCTTGGGATTGCAGAAGGAGTCTGTTGCTCTCGTCAGACAGCTCTTGTATCTGACGCTCCAGCTCCAAAACTCGGGCCGTGGCAGAGTTTGATGCTGCTTGGGCCTCCTCCGCCTTTGAGGCAGCCAAGGACACCTCTGTGCCCGCTCCAAGCAGCTCCCCGTTCAGACGGTCCCGATCGGCTCGGACCGCCTCCAAGTCTTTTTGTTTGATCTCAACTTGCCGTCGAGCTAGGGCAAGTTGGCTCTCCAACTCTTCAGTGGCCGAAGAGGCGCTTCGGCTGAGTTGGACGGCAGAGGCCAGATCAAGGGCCCTTCTATGAGACTGCAACAACTGAGCGGGATTAAAACATGTACCCGATCATGGACTTAAGATAAAATCAACTTACCACAGCTTGGGATTCCAGATAGGCGGACACCAAGCTGGGGATGGAGCCATCAATACCGGGCGGGTTTTTCTTTCCCAAATGCCGGTATTCCTCAAGCATGGCATCCTTCCATGACGGGGGAACCCTCTTCGGTCCCCGGGTCTTGAAGACAGAGGTCACCATCTCCTGGATCGCCCCGCGAATGGCCTCTGGATCGGTCGAGGACGGAGCCGGTTTATCTCCGATGATGACCCCTTTTGTGGGGATCGGGGCTGCGGGCCTGCTGACAGTTGATCGCAGCCTTTTGTACTGCTTCGGGGCCTCTTCTTCGGGGCCCCGCTTGCTTGTTGACGCAGAAGCCGATGGTCTCTGCGCCCTATCCCCTAAACTGGACGAGGGGCGGACATCCTCCACCTGAATCGACCCCTGCAGCAATAACCGCACGACGTTAAGATCCAGGGGGGAATTATTCCCGATCCTATACATGGCAGGAAGACCTAAGGATCGTATCCTCTTAGAAATAACCTCGTCCACCTCATCCATGGATCGGGGCTCAGGTACGTGGCTGCTGGAACTTCCTAACGACCTTGATGGCCCGATTGCCACGCGAGGTTTGGACTTTGTGGCCTGCATATGGGCCTCCCTTTTGGCTTTTGACGCAGCAGCCACAGCAGCTAATCGGTTCGCAGACATGGTGTCAGTAGAATCTGCAAAAAGAAAATAATGATGATCAGGAAGTATAAATTGGAAAGGGCCAAGTCGTACCCGAGTCTTCTGACTCAGACGAGTCAGAGCTGGAGGAAAAACCCTTCGGGGCAGGGGCCCCTTTCCTTCCTGCTACCCCGATCTCTGTTAGCTTCTTCTCCCGAAGGATGCCAATTCTCTTCAGACGCCGTTCGGGAGGAGGAAGCATTGCCAAAGTATCGGCAATATCGGGGTGGGAAGGATTGAACCGGGTTCGGTCCAACTTCCCAATGTTCGGGTGCGTTGTTAGGAAGGTAACTTTCAGCAAGTCCTCCCTCGGGATGTCTATCCAGACATAGCAAGATTCCCATTCATGTAGGGAATCTTCCTTGTCAACGATAACACAATCCTTCGTTCGGGTAGCTATGTAATATAGCTTGCGACCCTCTAACAACCTTCGGCCCACACGGGACCCTACCACAAACATATTGAAAAAATGCCTGAGGGTTGGTTCTACCCTCTGTTTATGGCAATAAAAAATGAAGGCGACAATATACACATAACTGCCCGGGAAAAGAGCGAAAGTCGGGCAGTAGATTTCCCTAAGAACGGCTGCGACGAAAGGGTGCAGGGGAAATCGCAGGCCCGATCTGAGGCTAGCATAACTAACAGGAATGGCACTAGCGGGAACGTTCATCTCAGCGGGAAGGAAGCACGGAACGTCTTCCTTCCCCCTCCACATGGGGTAATAGGATGGAATGGAAAATTTAGTCCTAAAAGCCTCAAGGTCCATGGAGTTAATGTCGGGATATCTAGACCTACGGGGTGCCATGGAGGATTACCTTGAAGATTGGAATGAAATCTGGAGATGAGCAGCGTTTTGAGCGAGAATCGCCGGAGATTTCAAAGTCTGGGCAGTTGATTGCGGATGGTGATAATGGCTGCATAAAGGAAAAATCCTGACTTTTATATCGCGTACTGCCCAATCACAGGATGACACGTCATCTCTGCAGGCGGCTGCAGTCTGACAGTTTACCCCCCTTTGGAATATGAAAAGGCGTTGGATGTTGCAGAGCTTAAAATTACGCCCTTGCCATTCTACTATTCTGGATTTCAAATTCAAAAATTCACTTCAGGAAAACTCTAAGTGCTGGATCAGTCCACGGGGACGCCATTACGATCGGTTCGGGTACTAGTTTCTGAAATTGTGATCGGGCACGATGGCGCAAACGATCTCGATTATTGATCGAACCCAGGTCACCACCAAGGTGGCCACGGAGTCCGAGGGGCTAGTGATGAGATCATCGGAACCCGATACCCCGAACAGGGTTAGGGCAGGCCTGGGCCATGGCGGCCCAGGCAAGTGAGCCGAACTTGGAGGCCCAGGTCAGCAGAGGGCCTGTTTGTATCGCTTGACCCGATCGGTCACAGTTAGCGATCGGTCCCGAGCCGTGGGGCCCAGCTCCCCACATACGCCCAGACCGATCGGTCGTTTTTTGCAGACGCTACTTCGGGCCATCCTCATGCGTCATACGCGACAAAAACCCACGACAGACTGGCCAGTAGCGTGGCTTGGGAATAGATGTAAGCCGCTAGAAGCCAAAGAGTAGCCGGCTGGCAGCGCCGAAAGGACCGGCGCCATGCAGCTGCAGGGCTATTTCCGGCGGCTGTTTCGCCTGACGTTAGCCGACCTAGTAGCAAAGGACAGGCGCAAAAGGACACCCTACTGTACATGGTACAGTGGAAGTATAAAAAGGACACAGAGGGAAGGAGGAAAAGAATTCACTCTCGGTTTTCGATCTGGTTTTCTCCTGGAAGCTTAAGCTTGGCATAGAACTCTCGATTTATTTTCGATTGTCTTCGATCTCCTTCTCGTTTATCATAACGTGTATTTTACAATGGCTAATGTGATTAATGAACAGGCTGAGGGCATTTCTTTTAGCCCTTAGCCAAGTGGTTTTTTCCTCGATTCCGAGGTTTTCCACTCTAAAAACCTGTTTGCCTTCTTTGCCTTAGAATCATCAACCTTCTCCACACTTAAATAAATAACAACCGAGTTCGTCTTGCAACGAACCGGTCGACTGTTGACACCCCCGGTTTTCAAACCACAACAAGTATGAATATCATTTAGCTCATTCTTCACATAGTTCTACATGTTCTAGGTGTGATGATTTTGATTTCAATTAGACTTGAATTCATGTTGTTAAAACATGATTACATGTGTTAGAACAAAGAAAGACTTGGTTATACCATGATTTATGTAATTATACTATAGTTTATGTGCTATGACATGAAGTCATGTTGTTATGACTTGCACAATCATTCCGTTTTCGAACTTATCTGTTTTGTATATACAACAAGTATTCGTGAAGTTAGCATTTAAATAGTTTGAATACACTTGGTTTTACCAAATTTACAATGTGATTTGTATGAGTGTCATTTGGCTCATTTTTCACAGAGTTCCACATGTTCTTGGTGTGATGATTTTGATTTCAATTAAACATGAATTCATGTTGTTACAACATGAATACATGTTGTTAGATCAAAGAAATACTTGGTTATACCATGATTTATGTGATTAAACTATTGTTTAAATGCTATGACATGAAGTCATGTTGTAATGACTTGCACAATCATTCCGTTTTCGAACTTATTTGTTTTGTATATAGAACAAGTATTCGTGAAGTTAGCATTTAAATAGTTTGAATACACTTGGTTTTACCAAATTTACAATGTGATTTGTATGAGTATCATTTGACTCATTTTTCACAGAGTTCCTCATGTTCTAGGTGTTATGATTTTGATTACAATTAAACATGAATTCATGTTGTTTAAACACGAATACATGTTGTTAGAACATAGAATAACTTGGTTATACCATGATTTATATGTTTAATTAGAGTTTAAATTCTATGACATGAAGTCATGTTGTAATGACTTGCACGATCATTCCGTTTTCGAACATATTTGTTTTGTATATACAACAAGTATTCGTGAAGTTAGCCGTTATTTAGTTTGAAGAAACTTGGTTTTACCAAATTTACAATGTGATTTGTATGAATATCATTTGGCTCATTTTTCACATAGTTCCACATGTTCTAGGTGTGATGATTTTTATTTCAATTAAACTTGAATTCATGTTGTTTAAACATGAATATATGTTGTTAGAACATAGAATAACTTGGTTATACCATGATTTATTTGATTAAACTATAGTTTAAATGATATGACACGAAGTCATGTTGTTATAACTTGCACGATCAATTAGTTTTCGAACTTATTTGTTTCGTATATACAACAAGTATTCGTCAAGTTAGACTTTATTTAGTTTGAATACACATGGTTTTACCAAATTGACAATGTGATTTGTATGAATATCATTTGGCTCATTTTTCACATAGTTCCACATATTCTAAGTGTGATGATTTTTATTTCAATTAAACTTGAATTCATGTTGTATAATAATGAATACATGATGTTAGAACATAGAATAACTTTGTTATACCATGATTTATGTGATTAAACTATAGTTTAAATGCTATGACATGAAGTCATGTTGTTATGACTTGCACGATCATTCCATTTTCAAACTTATTTGTTTTGAATATACAACAAGTATTCGTGATTTTAGCCTCTATTTAGTTTGAATACACTTGGTTTTACATATTTACAATGTGGTATGTATGAACATCATTTGGCTCATTTTTCACATAGTTCCACATGTTCTAGGTGTGATGATTTTGATTTCAATTAAACTTGAAATCATGTTCTTTAAACATGAATACATGTTGTTAGAACATAGAATATCTTG
Organism: Utricularia reniformis; assembly: GCA_009725065.1. Taxonomy (NCBI): domain Eukaryota; kingdom Viridiplantae; phylum Streptophyta; class Magnoliopsida; order Lamiales; family Lentibulariaceae; genus Utricularia; species Utricularia reniformis. Next base: position 37,803 of record RWGZ01001008.1, on the reverse strand, counting down.
GTTATACCATGAATTATGTGAATAAACTATAGTTTAAATGCTTTGACATGAAGTCATGTTGTTATAACTTGCACGATCATTCAGTTTTTGAACTTACTTTTTTCGTATATACAACAAGTATTTGTGATGTTAGCATTTATTTAGTTTTTTAATTCACTTGGTTTTACAAAATTTACAATGTGATTTGTATGAATATCATTTAGCTCATTCTTCACATAGTTCTACATGTTCTAGGTGTGATGATTTTGATTTCAATTAGACTTGAATTCATGTTGTTAAAACATGATTACATGTGTTAGAACAAAGAAAGACTTGGTTATACCATGATTTATGTGATTAAACTATAGTTTAAGTGCTATGACATGAAGTCATGTTATTATGACTTGCACAATCATTCCGTTTTCGAACTTATTTGTTTTGTATATACAACAAGTATTCGTGAAGTTAGCATTTAAATAGTTTGAATACACTTGGTTTTACCAAATTTACAATGTGATTTGTATGAGTGTCATTTGGCTCATTTTTCACAGAGTTCCACATGTTCTTGGTGTGATGATTTTGATTTCAATTAAACATGAATTCATGTTGTTACAACATGAATACATGTTGTTAGATCAAAGAAATACTTGGTTATACCATGATATATGTGATTAAACTATTGTTTAAATGCTATGACATGAAGTCATGTTGAAATGACTTGCACAATCATTCTGTTTTCGAACTTATTTGTTTTGTATATACAACAAGTATTCGTCAAGTTAGACTTTATTTAGTTTGAATACACATGGTTTTACCAAATTGACAATGTGATTTGTATGAATATCATTTGGCTCATTTTTCACATAGTTCCACATATTCTAAGTGATGATTTAGATTTCAATTAAACTTGAATTCATGTTGTTTAATAATGAATACATGATGTTAGAACATAGAATAACTTTGTTATACCATGATTTATGTGATTAAACTATAGTTTAAATGCTATGACATGAAGTCATGTTGTTATGACTTGTACGATCATTCCGTTTTCAAACTTATTTGTTTTGTATATACATCAAATATTCGTGATGTTAGCCTCTATTTAGTTTGAATATACTTGATTTTACATATTTATAATGTGATATGTATGAATATCATTTGGCTCATTTTTCACATAGTTCCACATGTTCTAGGTGTGATGATTTTGATTTCAATTAAATTTGAAATCATGTTCTTTAAACAAGAATACATGTTGTTAGAACATAGAATATCTTGGTTATACCATGAATTATGTGATTAAACTATAGTTTAAATGCTTTTACATGAAGTCATGTTGTTATGACTTGCACGATCATTCTGTTTTTGAATTTACTTTTTTCGTATATACAACAAGTATTCGTGATGGTAGCATTTATTTAGTTTTTTAATTCACTTGGTTTTACCAAATTTACAATGTGATTTGTATGAATATCATTTAGCTCATTCTTCACATAGTTCCACATGTTCTAGGTGTGATGATTTTGATTTCAATTAGACTTGAATTCATGTTGTTAAAACATGATTACATGTGTTAGAACAAAGAAAGACTTGGTTATACCATAATTTATGTGATTAAACTATACTTTAAATTCTATGACATGAAGTCATGTTGTTATGACTTGCACAATCATTCCGTTTTCGAACTTATTTGTTTTGTATGTACAACAAGTATTCGTGAAGTTATCATTTAAATAGTTTGAATACACTTGGTTTTACCAAATTTACAATATGATTTGTATGAGTATCATTTGGCACATTTTTCACAGAGTTCCACATGTTCTTGGTGTGATGATTTTGATTTCAATTAAACATGAATTCATGTTGTTTAAACACGAATACATGTTGTTAGAACATAGAATAACTTGGTTATACCATGATTTATATGATTAAATTATAGTTTAAATTCTATGACATGAAGTCACGTTGTTATTACTTGAACGATCATTCCGTTTTCGAACTTATTTGTTTCGTATATACAAAGTGTATTCGTGAAGTTAGCCGTTATTCAGTTTGAAGACACTTGGTTTCAATAATTTACAATGTGATTTGTATGAATTTCATTTGACTCAATTTTCACATAGTTCCACAACTTCTAGGTGTGATGATTTTGATTTCAAGTAAACTTGAATTCATGTTGTTTAAACATGTATGTATGTTGTTAGAACATAAATAACTTGGTTATACCATGATTTATGTGATTAAACTATAGTTTAAATGCTATGACACGAAGTCATGTTGTTATAACTTGCACGATCATTCCGTTTTCGAACATATTTGTTTTGTATATACAACAAGTATTCGTCAAGTTAGACTTTATTTAGTTTGAATACATTTGGTTTTACCAAATTTACAATGTGATTTGTATGAATATCATTTGGCTCATTTTTCACATAATTCCACATATTTTAGGTGTGATGATTTTGATTTCAATTATACTTGAATTCATGTTGTTTAATAATGAATACATGATGTTAGAACATAGAATGACTTTGTTATACCATGATTTATGTGATTAAACTATTGTTTAAATGCTATTACATGAAGTCATGTTGTTATGACTTGCACGATCATTCCGTTTTCAAACTTATTTGTTTTATATATACAACAAGTATTCGTGATGTTAACCTTTATTTAGTTTGAATATACTTGGTTTTACCAAATTTACAATGTGATTTGTAAAAATATCATTTGGCTCATTTTTCACATAGATTCACATGTTCTAGGTGTGATGATTTTGATTTCAATTAAACTTGAATTCATGTTGCTAAAACATGAATACATGTTGTTAGAACAAAGAAAAACTTTGTTATACAATGATTTATGTGATTAACTATAGTTTAATTGCTATGACATGAAGTCATGTTGTTATGACTTGCACGATCATTCCGTTTTCGAACTTATTTGTTTTGTATATACAACAAGTATTCGTGATTTTACCCTTTATATAGTTTGAATAAACATGGTTTAACCATATTTACAATGTGATTTGTATAAACATCATTTGACTTATTTTTCACATAATTCCACATGTGTCTAGGTGTGATGATTTTGATTTCAATTAATCTTGCATTCATGTTGTTTGATCATAGAATAACTTTGTTATACCATGATTTATGTGACTAAGCTATAGTTTAAATGCTATGACATGAAGTTATGTTGTTATGACTTGCATGATCATTCCTTTTTCGAATTTACTTTTATTGTATATACAACAAGTATTCGTGATGTTAGTCTTAATTTTGTTTGAATACATTTGGTTTTTCCAAATTTACAATGTTATTTGTATGAATATCATTTGACTCATTTTTCACATAGTTCCACATGTTCTAGGTGTGATGATTTTGATTTCAATTAAACTTGAATTCATGTTGTTAAAATATGAATACATATTGTTAGAACATAGAATAACTTGGTTATACCATGATTTATGTGATTAAATTATAGTTTAAATGCTTTGACATGAAGTCATGTTGTTATGACTTGCACGATCATTCCTGATCTAGTCTTAAAATATTTTTGGTATTTTTGATGAGTCAATTCAAATTTTTTTTTTATGTTGTTAAGACACAAACAATTACGAGGTTGGGCCCACAATGTGTGAGTTTACGTCCTCGATAGAGCGAAGCTCTACTTGGGTGTTTCACTATAATAAAGTACAACATTACAAAATATGGTCTATTCAATCAAACAAATGATATAGAGTCGAGTTGGGGGGAAGAAATGAGCTCGATAATAACGATCGGGATGAAATCGTTGAATCATTATTCATTGCAGATTTTACTGTTCATGCTGGAGGCACTATTCTACCGGAGTAACTATTCATCTCCGGAGTTACTATTAATTGCCAGAGTACTATTCATCGCAGATTAACTATTCATCTCGGAGTTAATATTTTATCACGGTTACTATTCACTGCCGTAGTACACTATTCATCCCGGAGTCATTATTTTATCGCGGATTACTATTCACTGGCGGAGCTACTGCTTTATCGCGGATTACTATTCATTGCGGATTTCACTATTCATCCTCGAATGTACTGTTTTATCGCGGATTTCTCTATTCATCCCGGAGTTACTTCTTATCGCGGATTTACTATTCACCGCGCGGATTTACTATTCATCACCGATTTCACTATTCATCCCCGGGGTTACTATTTTATCGCTGATACTATTCACGCCGGAGCACTCTTTTATCGCGAATTTACTATTCATCCCGGATTTCACTATTCATCCCGGAGTTACTTTTTATCGCGGATTTAATTTTCACCACCGGAGTTACTGTTTTATCGCAGATCTAATATTCACCGCCAGAGTTACTTTTCATCGCTGATTTTAGGACTTGGCTGATTTCAGGAATTCCAACTTCGAGTTTTTTTTAATTCATCTCCTATTCCGAACCCTTTTCAAGTGATTATGAATTGTATTTATAGAGAATTCTAGCCAGTAAGTCACTTGTGGGTTAAAAGCTCAATCTTATCCAGTATGGCCCGATTTGACCCAATTTGCACAAAAACACCCGGTTTCAACCAGATATCTATCGTAATGTCCCCGATTACTCGCAATGCCTCTCGATCGGCTCGTAACTTGCGGAAATAAGCCAAAATACACCCAGCAGAGATCTATCTCAACAATACACATTAGATATCCAAACTATCACATAATATTTGCCATAACATCTTTTGGACACCAAATTACGAAAATACGCCTAACGACACTCCAACTCAGAACTATGCAATAATACTCGTGACTCCTCTGGAAACTTTCCATGCGGCCTCCGGATGCCCAAAGCAAGTAAGAATCACATCAAAATAACGAAAATACCATAGTGATGGTACCGATCGGACCCGGGGATGTGTAAATTAGGAAAATACCTTTGGCATCATTTCAGACCGAAATCATCCAAAACTGCTCCAAACACCATCAGAATCCTCATACGTGAGCCTGACATGACCAAATTACGAGACTACCCCCGATATCACATTGCTTAATAAACGTAATAGAAAACCGAAGATACCTTTTAGTCATGTCAGACGAGCCTAGGGGTATCATAATTACCTAAGTAACCCCGAGCAATATCAATAGTCCCCTGGTTTGCAGATTCAGATTCTAAGTCGTAAACCACATTATGCCGGCTCGTCACGAAGTTAAGCAATTTTTCGTAAACTTTTTTGCGAAGAAAATGAGTAAGGACGAAATTGTCTCGAAGACATTATGGGTATCAGATTCCCAGCTCAAACGAGAATTTCAAGAATTTTAATCTCGGATAATATGTTCCTATATGTATCGCTCTTTGCTTTGCGTACCGATGCATTTTAGTGTACCCTGAATTTATGCCGTGCCTCTTCGATTCATCAATTCCATGCACTCAAATTTAGTAAGAGGCTGATTATGACTTTGCTGCCCATCGAATATTATGTTGTGGACATGCCGACTTAGGCTGAATCATTATCTTTCCTCTATTCATGCTTCCAATATATACCGTGTGGGAATTCAGATTCTATCCTGAAGTAATTTCTTTATTGTTGGGGAAGCTTCTCCTTGGATGATGCTAGCTGAACTCTACGAGTTATAAGAAAAGAACACCAAGATCCCCGACTAAGAATCATGCACGAAAAAACCTAAAACAGCAAGAACATAAAAATGTCTCATAAGAAAGCCGAGAACCGTTATATTTTCATATTCTCAATATTGATTCCTCGTATGTTTCCTTTTATAAAAGAAGTCCCCAGTTTTCTTTAAAACTAATTCTCTATATCTGTTGTTGCTATATTATGATTATCTCGGTAAGAAAATCCATGTCATCCATAGAACGACTTTATGACATCTCCAATAGTAATAGAATAATCTATGTCATGCAGACAATAATTATCTAGGCTTTATGTCCCTAAATAAAGACACACATTGAAATTACCCGGAAAATACCGTTTCTTTTATTTATCCTTACCCGGGGGCTCGTCCGACGTGGTTATTGGTATTTTCGGTATTTTCATATTTCTATCGGGTGGCTTTATCAAGTGGTATTCTCGCAATTCTGGCTCGCCGGACCCCGTATAAAGTCACTGTAAACATTTTGGGATATTTCGTGTCATTTCAGCCCCGGACGGGGCCAGGGGTATTTTCGTCATTTGCCACCCGGGAGTGCACCGATCAGGTGCAATGATGTTATATGGCTATGTATTCGCTATCTGGAAGCAGTGGATTATTTTACGGGGTCCTCCGGTATTTTCTCATCGATATTCCCGCCTAATTCTGGATCGAGACGCATTTCCGAAGTTCTATTGCGGAACGGTATTTGTTCTAATTTAATTGGATATTATTTAAGGTGTCTTGGGCTTAATCTAATGAAATTGGGCTCTTGGGCCTAAACTTGTGTTTTGGGCTACATTTCTCTATAAATAGGGGTCCTAAGGCATTGAGAAGGGATTCGGACCCTTTTGGCATCTCCCAAGGCAAGACTTTCGCTCGAAATCGCGAGATTTCCCCACTGCAGTTACTATTCGCGAGATTTTGTACCAAATCTCGCTGCCACCCTCATCTGGGTTACTATTTGCGAGATTTTCCCACTGCAGTTACTATTCGCGAGATTTCGTACCAAATCTCGTGGCCACCCTCATCTGGGTTACTATTCGCGAGATTTCCACTCTGCAGTCACTATTCGCGAGTTTCTGCTTGTATAGTGTCGGCTGCGTCGGTTGTACATTGCCGGCTGCGTTGCTCATACACTGTCGGCTGCGTTGGTTGTACAGTGCCGGCTGCGTTGCTCGTACAGTGTCGGCTGCGTTGGTTGTACAGTGCCGGCTGCGTTGCTAGCATAGTGTTTTCTGCGAGTTGTTGCCCACAACTCGCGACTGCCAGTTTTTCGAGCCCGACTGAGCGTTTTCGATCGTTTTTCGAGCCATTTTTGCCCGTGTTACCGTTATCATCTCATTGTATTTGTATCGCTTGATTATTATAGTGAAAACCAAGGTAGAGCTTCGCTCTCCCGAGGACGTAAGCCCGCACATTGTGGGCCCAACCTCGTATATCGCTCGTGTCCCCACAACAATTTAATTTCGAGTAAATTATTAATTGACTGACCTAAAAATAAACACCCAAAATATTTTTAGACTAGATCAGTTTGGCGCCGTCCTTGGGGACTCGAGATTTTTATCCCATTGAGAGCTTTATTGCTGAGTTCGGATTTCTGTTATTATAACTACTCGGAATTCTAATGAAGATACTTTTGACGAAGAATTTGAGGCGGATCCTATTCCTCAAATTAATGATGATTTTGCTGTGTTACCGGGGGCTCGGTCGTCAGTTCTGGAGGAGCCCCCTGCTCAAAATGTGACTATTCGGCCCTCCCGGAACGGGTTTTCATCCGGGGGGGGACCATGTTTTTACCCTCAATAACGCGAATGTTTATCCAAATGTTATGAATTCGCACGAGTTGGCTGAGTCGCGATCCGTAACACCGCCCATCCGCCGCCACCAACACGCTGCAGATCTGCGGATCAGACAGAAATCGATGAGGATTTGGAAGAGCGAAGGCGTATTTTAATCGCCCAATTGGAGCAAGTTGAGTCTCAAAGGAGGGCCCGAAGGAACAATGCCACCCCGGAACCTGTTAATAACATGGCCTCAGAGGGAGATATTGATCGATATACGGAGAATTGATAGAGTCGAAATTTAAGGAGATGAGCGGGAAGTTGGAGCAAAGTGAGGCTAGGATGAACCAGTAGGAGGCCAATCTGACTCTTGGCCAAGAAAGGAGACGAGTGTACGGGGAGCACACCCGGGATACTCATCAGACCTCATCTTACGAGGGAGACTACTTTGAGAATGAGAGGGCTAATGAGCCCATCGGTAATCGAGGAAAGGCATCACCATCTTTGGAAGTTTTGCAAAGTCCATGGAATACTTCGAATGCCCTATCTCCTTTTTCCATGGCAATTATCGGAGCCACTCGCTCCGAATTTATTGAAATGCCTAAGGATCTTCCACAGTATCGCGGGTCGACTGACCCGCATGCTCATACGTCGAATTTGGAGATTCATGTGAGTTTGATGAATTTCAGTAATGCGGCCATGTGCTTCGTTTTTGCCGCCTCTCTTAAAGAATCAGCCCTCCGATGGTTTAACCGGTTGCCGAAACGTTCGATCGTTTCTTATCAAGATTTTAAGGATCAATTCTATTCGGCTTTCGCGCCTTTCAACACGCCGATAAAGTCTATTACTTCTTTAACCGTGTTGCGGTACGATTTTTCGGAAAGATTGTTGGGTTTTATTACCCGTTTCGAGGCCGAGTGTAGGAAGATACCTCGGATCACTGTTAGTGAGAAGGTTGGGGTGCTGCAGCTTATTCTAGCTGGGCATCCGTTATGTAATTCTTTGAATAGGGATCCCCCGGAAAGTATGGAGGATTTGGCTTTGAGATGCACACAGTACATCCGAGAAGATGAAGGTTTGCGAGACCATGGAGTAATCGAAGTGCGAGCATATGGCTCCCACAATATTGTTGCAAGTCGCGGGCTGGACAAGGTTGTCCCGCATGCAAAACCGAAGTTGAGAGCATTTCCCACATACATTTATGAGCAGATTTTTGCGATTATCGAGCAGAAGAAGGCAGATTCACTTCGTTATCCTTCTCCTTTGCATGAACCAACACAGGGGACTTACGAGTCCCAAGTATTTTGTCGCTTCCACCTGAGTTTTGGGCACACAACCAATGATTGCCAGGAGCTAATGTCCGAGGTAGAAAGGTTGTTAGAGTTGGGTCAGCTTGATGAACTGATCAGTACCGTGGAGGCTCTACCCGAGTCTAAACTGGGAAAAATCGATATAAGTATTCCGGAGGGGACGGCACCTAAACCCCCAAGAGCCGACGCGCGACGGCCAAATGCAAGAGGACGCGTGATCTAGTCTAAAAATATTTTGGATATTTAATTTTAGATCAGTCAATTTATGATTAATTCGTAAATTATGTTGTTGTGGGGACACGAGCGATATACGAGGTTGGGCCCACAATGTGTGGGCTTACGTCCTCGGGAGAGCGAAGCTCTACCTTGGTTTTCACTATAATAGTCAAGTAATACAATTACAGTGAGATGATAACGATAATATGGGTGAAAACGGATCGAAAGACGATCAAATATACTCTGGAAAGCCAAATATAACGAAACGTCGCGTGAAAATACTGTGGCAAGCTGGTCGCGATATTTGGTTCAAAACCTCGCGAGAAGTGGTCAGTCGCGAGGTTTGGTGCGTAATGTCGCGGCTCTGGCTAAGGCTCAGCCTGATCGCGAGGTTTGGTGCGGTTCCACGCGAGAAGGGGCTGGCCGCGAGATTTGGTACGAAATCTCGCGAAAAGGGGCTGCAGTGTTGAAATCTCGCGATTTCGAATGAAAGCCTTGCCTTGGGAGATGCGAAAAGGATCCGAATCCTTTCTTCATGCCTTGGGACCTCTATTTATAGGGAAATGGAGCCCAAAATACAAGCTTTGGCCCAAGAGTCCAATTTCATTAGGTTAAGCCAAAGCACCCCAAATAATCTCCAATTAAATTAGAATAAATACCGCTCCGCAAGATAACGTCGGAAATGCATCTCGATCCAGAATTAGGCGGGAATGTAGATGAGAAAATACCGGAGGACCCCGTAAAATAATCCACTGCTTCCAGATAGCGAATACATAACCATATACTTCGTTGCACCTGATCGGTGCGCTCCCGGGTGGCAAATGACGAAAATACCCCTGGNTCCACTGCTTCCATATAGCGAATACATAACCGTACACTTCGTTGCGCCTGATCGGTGCGCTCCCGGGTGGCAAATGACGAAAATACCCCTGGCCCCGTCTGGGGCCGAAATAACACGAAATGTCCCGAAATGCTTACAGAGACTTTATACGGGGTCCAGCGAGCCAGAATAGCGAGAATACCACTTGAGAAAGCCACCCGGTCAAAATACCGAAAATACCGAAAATACCAATAATACCGAAAATACCAATAACTGCGTCGGACGAGTCCCCGGGTATGGATAAGTGCAAGAAATATACCCGGGTAATATCAGGTTTACACTGCGAAGTATCTGGATAACATGCGAGAGCAGGTTATCCAGACGTTCGGGCTTTCCCCTTCGGACGAGCGATGGAAGATGATCGAGCCACTGGAGAAGGATGACAAGTTCATGTCATTCCAACTTTGGAAGAGCTTGTGCTGGAGGAGGACCATTTCTTCTATCTCTTTGATGAGATGGAGAAAGCGGTCAACCAGAAGGTGGTTGATCAAGAGGAAGAGTTGAAGCGGCTCGCCGATCGGACCGAACCCCAGGAGCCCGAAGCATAAGACAAAGAAGAGGGACAGATTAGTTAGATATTACTTTGTATCTGCCATTCTTTTTTGTTTAATATGAAATTTTCCTCTCTTTTCCTTCAGCTTTAGTTGTTTTGACTACCAGAGTGAACTGATATAACTAACTTCGGAATAAACTAATAAGTTTTAACTTAACGAAGTAGTTCATCTTAACTTCAGAATAAACTAACAAGTATAAGATCGGAGACACTTACAGGGTGTCAACCATCGGTCCCAGACGTTATATTTAGTTTATTTACGTCAATTTTGATTGGATCAGTCGTTTTACATGGTGTATGGGTCACTCTTATTCCGTCCTTGGAATCATTACTTAATTGAATAGGCGTAGTCTACGTTAATTATGAGTTTTTACGGGCTTTCGCCGAACCTTGGTTCTATTAAAGTCCCTTAGGTTTCACTGGCTAACCTTGGCTCATAATACGTCTTATGTTAGGACCGATCTTATGTTTCGATATGCTGACTATCATTCCTTTCGTTGTAGCAGATTTCACAGGTACAAAAGGCCATCCCTAAAGACTGAATGCCGTTGGAGGGAATGTCTTAGTTCGTAATGAGTTCTGGGAGAATTACGACTCATCCATGGGGCTAGGCAAGTGCAGGAGCATCTGACTCGTCAGAGCGGTCACTGCAACTTGGGAACCTTGCAGACAAGAAACTTCGGTCACCAGTCCAGATTCGTCCTAAGCTTATCCAACTCCAAGATCGGTCCATCATTCTATTAGAAATAGTCAACTCTTGTACTTACTTGTTTGCCACTTACGTTTAATGGAATGTTTTTTATTGAGTCAAACACATTTAATCGAAAATTCATAAGAAGTATCGCCTTAAATTCATGACATTCCAAGTTCGGGGGACCTCTATACCATCCAATGTTTCAAGTTTATACGCACCTGACTCCAATTTCGTCGATATGCGATACGGTCCCTCCCAATTTCTGTCCAGCTTTCCAACATTCCTCTGCACCTTAATGCTTCTGAGGACGAGGTCGCCTTCAAAGAATTCCCTTGGGAGGACTCGTTTGTTATGGGCCCGTTCCATATTCCGCTGGTAAGCACGCATCCGTGCATAAACTGCATCTCTTATTTCTTCGACCATCTCGAGGTCCAATAATCTCCTTTCACCGTTCATATGCTCATCGTATTGAGATATCCGAGGTGATTGGATGGCAATCTCCACCGGGCTAACAGCTTCGGTCCCATACACCAATGAGAAAGGTGATTCCTGGGTTGTTGAGCGAGGTGTAGTTCGGTATGCCCATAGGACCTCATAGATGTGTTCAGGCCATTTACCCTCGAAATCTTCCAACTTGGTTTTCAGTCCTTTTAGGATAACCTTATTAGATACCTCCGTAAGTCCGTTGGTTTGGAGATGAGCCACTGATGAGAAATACTGGGTGATGCCCAACTTGATGCATAGATCCCGTATGTTCTTTCCGCGGAACTGAGTCCCATTATCAGATACGAGCGCTCGGGGAACCCCGAAGCGGCTTACAATATTTCGCCAGATAAAGTGCTTGACCACTTTTTCCGAGATGATGGCTATGGCTTCTGCTTCAATCCACTTTGAATAGTATTCCACCGCTACGGTAAAAAATTTCCTTTGCTCTATGGACCGAGGAAAAGGTCCGAGGATATCAATTCCCCATCTGTCAAACGGACAAGGCAATGGGGTAATCGATAGTGGAGCCCCAGGCAATTGCGGGAGTGGAGCGTGGTATTGACATATGGCGCAACGCTTAGTGTACTACTTAGCATCAGCGAGCAATGTTGGCCAAAAATACCCGGCTCTAATAATGCGGTGGTATAAAGATCGGGCCCTTGAATGAATGCCGCATATCCCTTCATGAACATAAATCATGACAGCTTCGGCCTCAATAGGAGATAAACATCGCAGAAGCGGGCCCTCAAAACTCTTTTTAAACAAGCGTCCGTCGACTAAGGTGAATCTCTTAGCCCGGACCTCTATTATCCTGGCTTCAGATATATATTCAGGGAGATATCCGTTTGAGAGGTATTTAACGAAGGAGTCCATCCAATTGGGTTCTCCTGGGGATTCAGTAGCATCAATATTCAAGCCTTGGAGTTCATGACATAGAGCCTCGATCTCTTCAATAGACTGTTCGGTCACTGAAATCTCGACCGAAGGTCGGTCCTGAATGTGGACCGAAATAGTGCTCGGTTCTATGTCGGGTATGCCCGAAGCCAATCTGGCGAGTGCATCGGCAACCTTGTTTTGTTCTCGTGGCACGTGGTCAACAGAGAACTCACTGAACTTCTTGGATGACTCCAGAACTTTAGCGCAATACAACCTCATCATCGGATCGTGAGTCTCAAATCTCCCTGCGAATTGTTCCACTACTAACTTCAAGTCTGAGAACATTCGCACTCTGCTAACTCCCATTTTTCGAGCCAAGGTCATTCCTGACAATACTGCCTCATATTCCACCACGTTATTTGTTCCAGCAAAGGAAAACTTGACTGCGGAATGAATAAGATCACCTTGTACCGTTGTCAGAGTAATGCCAGCTCCTCTTCCCCCGAAGGTTGATCCATCTACGTGGATCGTCCATCGATCATGGTTGAGATAAATGGCCGACCGGGTCATTTCAACCACAAAATCGGCTAGAACCTGAGCTTTGATCGCCCTTCGGGGCAGGAATTACAGATACATAGCGCTGAGTTTGATAGCCCATTTTGCCAATCTTTCATTCAAGTCATTCTGTTTAAGGAGTATCTTCAGAGGCTGATCCGTATAAACATAGACCTTTCGGCCTTCGAAATAATGCTTCAACTTGGATACAGCTTTCTTCAAAGCTAGCATGAATTTCTCCAAGGTAGAATACCTGGTCTCAGCAGATACTAGAGAATGACTAACATAATAACCAGGTCTATTAATGTCATCTCGTATGGTCACTAGAGCTGCGCTGACGGCAACTTCGGATACCGAAAGATATAACCCCAAAGGTTCATCACAAGTTGGACTTACCATCACCGGGGGAGTGCTTAAATAAGTCTTGAGCTCAGAGAAGGCCCGATCGCATTCTTCGGTCCAATCCATATGGCTTGCTTTTCTTAGCACTCTAAAAAAGGTAAGGCCCGGTCTGTGGATTTCGAAATAAACCTGCTTAGCGCGGCTAGTCGGCAAGTAAGCCTTTGAAATTCTCTTTTGTTTCTCGGAGGTTGCATATCAATGATAGTTTGCACCTTCTCAGGGTTAACCTCTATGCCTTTCTCTGAAACATAATATCCTAAGAATTTTCCACTTCGGATCCCGAAGCAGCACTTGTTTGGATTTAGTTTGAGCTTATATTTTCGGCATACTTCGAAACAACGAGACAAATAAGAAAGATGGTCTTCATCATTCATAGATTTTACAATCATATCGTCAACATACACTTCCATCATATGGCCAATCAACTCTCTAAAGATTCTGTTGACCAATCTTTGGTATGTTGCTCCAATATTTTTGAGACCGAAGGGCATAACCACATAACAGAAAACCCCATCTTCGGTCATGAACGATGATTTTTTCTGATCCTCTTCAGCCAAGAAGATCTGGTGATACCCAGAGTAAGCATCCATGGCACTCATCATGGTGCTACCAGAAACAGCATCTACCAGTCGGTCGATGTGCGGCAACGGGAAAGGATCTGACTCACAGCTTTTGTTAACATCGGTAAAATCGATGCACATTCGCCATTTACCGTCCGGTTTGGAAACCACCACCGGGTTTACAACCCATTCAGTATAGTGGATTTCTCTGATAAATCCCGACCGTAACAGCTTATTCACTTCAGCCCGGATGATCTCGATTTTCTCAGGAGAATAGCGTCTCCTTTTCTGCCTAACAGGCATCGTTCCAGGCTCAGTATTGATCCGATGTTTACTATCGGATCGGTCAATCCCCGGAACATCATCCGGGGTCCAAGCAAATATATCCATGTGGCTTCGCAGCTGGTGGATCAGTTCTCTTTCAAAGTCAGGGGCTAAATGAGCCCCGATGCGAGTTGTCTTGGTTGAGTCATCCTCAACCAAGTTAATCAATTTGAACCCCACGGGTTCCATCGCTTGCCTCGGGTGCGGCAGCTCTTCCAGCAGATCCACCCGGGCCCTCTAAACTGGTGCCAACGTTCGGCACGAGCTCATGTAGCATTGTCTAGCTACTTTCTCATCCCCCTTAACAGAAACAACTCCATGAATGGAGGGGAACTTGAGCATCATGTGATAAGTAGAAGGACCGCCTCAAACTTACTCAGGCCGGTCCGTCCAATAATAGCGTTGTAAGCCAAGTCGACTTCAACGATAATGAATCCCAAGTCTTCAGATCGGTCCTTGGATGGCTCTCCAAGGGTAACGGGGAATAACATCTTCCCACAAGGAATAACACTTCTTTGGTCGAACGACCAAAGAGTTATGTTGGCGATCGGCAGATCATGAGCAACTGCTCCCAACATTTCGGCGACCTCGCGCTTCATCAGATTGCACGAGGCCAAAGTGTCCACCAAGATTCTGTGGACACGGCAATTCCCGATGACCCCTGTAATGGTGAGGGGGTCGTCACAGGGATCAATGATCCCCTCCCGATCAGACGGGGTGAAAGTGATATCCTCTCTGAAGATGGAGGACCGATCCATGGGATCATATTTTATCAGCGCCACAGATTCGGAGCTCTCAGCAGAGTCTCCGCGCGCTGTTCTCTTTCGGTCCCGGACCGACTCATTTATTCTAAACCCTAAATATCTCTGGCCACTTTTCTAGGTGCCGCCTCATTTCGAGGAGGTTGGGCACCAGTTTCGGCAGGTGGGGGAGCATCATGCTCCTGTCTCCCACCCTCATTCTGCGGGGCTCTGCCGCCACAGCCCCGCCATCTTCTTCTTCGGCCCTGACCACGGTTCTCGCGACCGTGTTGGCCTCTTTCTTGCTCTGGCGGAGGAGACCTTTGTCCGATCGTTATAGTTTCGGGGTTGTCCCCGATTATCTCTTCCCCGCGGCATGTGACGATCGTCACCTTGATGGCCCCATCGGGGGATTCCGCTCGTTTGCCCTTCTGACCGTTTCGGTGGGGCTTTTCTTTACCAATTGCCTCTACTATCTCTTTCAACAGCGGGCACTTCAAGGTCGGGTGATCGCGATTATGATGAAGCTCGCAATGCACCCGATTGTCCTCCTGCTTCGGGGGGACGTCTTTTTCATTCACAGCCGCTACTTCTCGCGACTGTTTCTTCGGGTATGAAACCCTATGATCACCTGCGAGCTCAGAATTCCCGCTAGGCTTCCGATAACCAAGCCCCAGCGCTTCATCAACCTTAATATACTTGTTGATTTTCTGAAGCAGTTTTCCCAAGGTAGATGGTGGGCTCTTCACCAAATTGGCCGAAAGGCCGCACGGTCCTAAGACCTGCTGTAGAATATCGATTTTATCCCGGAGCTCGAGTTTGATGCCCCGGCCGGTCCTGTTGAATTTCTCCATAAAGGACCGAAGACTCATTTTCGCCGGGATATATTTTAGCTGGTATAGTTCCTGCCTGCTTCGAGGCGGTCCTACATTTGGAGCGAATTGCTATGAGAAAACCAAAATAAAACCGCCATACGACTGTATGAATCTGGCCGGCAGATTTTTGAACCATGTTCGGGCATCGCCTTGTAATCCTGCCGTGAAGATGCGACACTTTAATGAATCAGAGGCCCGAACCGTTCCCATACGTAACTCGAAACAGCGACATGATCGATCGGATCACCATCGCCACGAAATGTTGGCAATCCCTTGGGGTTGCGATAATGTCGATCTGGGACTGCTGCCCAGATTTCCTCAGAAAAGGAGAGCATCAAATCTCCCAAGGCGGCTGANCTACTGGGTTTGCAACCCATTCAGTATAGTGGATTTCTCGGATAAATCCCGACCGCAGCAACTTATTCACTTCAGCCCGGATGATCTCAATCTTCTCAGGAGAATAGCGTCTCCTTTACTGCCTAACAGGCTTCGTTCCAGGCTCAGTATTGATCCAATGTTCACTATCGGATCGGTCAATCCCCGGCACATCATCCGAGGTCCAGGCAAATATATCCACATGGCTTCTCAGCAGGTGGATCAATTCTCTTTCGAAGTCAGGGGCTAAATGAGCCCCGATGCGAGTTGTCTTGGTTGAGTCATCCTCAACCAGATTAATCAGTTTGAACCCCACAGGTTCCATCGCTTGCCTCGGGTGCGGAAGCTCTTCCAGCAAATCCACCCGGGCCTTCTTCACTGGTGCCAACGTTCGGCACGAGCTCATGTAGCATTGTCTAGCTACTTTCTGATCCCCCTTAACAGAAATAACTCCATGGATGGAGGGGAACTTGAGCATCATATGATAAGTAGAAGGGATCGCCTCAAACTTACTCAGGTCGGTCCGTCCAATAATAGCGTTGTAAGCCAAGTCGACTTCAACGATAATGAATTCCAAATCCTCCCATCGGTCCTTGGATGGCTCTCCAAGGGTAACGGGGAATAACATCTTCCCACAAGGAATAACACTTCTTTGGTCTAACGACCAAAGAGTTATGTTGGCGATCGGCAGATCGTGAGCGACTGCTCCCAACATTTCGGCGACTTCGCGCTTCATCAGATTGCACGAGGCCCCGGTGTCCACCAGGATTCTATGGACACGGCGATTCCTGATGACCCCTGTAATGGTGAGGGGGTCATCACAGGGATCAATGATCCCCTCCCGATCAGCCGGGGTGAAGGTGATTTCCTCTCTGAAGATTGAGGACCGATCCATGGGATCATACTTTACCAGCGCCACAGATTCGGAGCTCTCAGCAAATTCTCCGTGCGCTGTTCTCTTTCGGTCCCGGACCGACTCATTTATTCTCAATCCGACGAAGATAACATAAATATCTCCGGCCACTCTCTAGGTGCCGCCTCATTTCGAGGAGGTTGGGCACCAGTTTCGGCAGGTGCGGGAGCAGCATGCTCCTGTCTCCCACCCTCATTCTGCGGGGCTCTGCCGCCACGGCCCCGCCATCTTCTTCTTCGGCCCTGACCACGGTTCTCGCGACCGTGTTGCCTCTTTCCTGCTCTGGCGGAGGAGACCTTCGGTCCTCCGTCCGATCATTATAGTTTCGGGGCTGTCCCCGATTATCTCTTCCCCGCGGCCCGTGACAATCGTCACCTTGATGGCCCCTTCGGGGGGATTCCGCATATTTGCCCCTCTGACCGTTTCGGTCGGGCTTTTCTTTACCCATTGCCTCTACTTTCTCTTTCAACAGCGGGCACTTCAAAGTCGGGTGATCGCGATTATGATGAAGCTCGCAATACACCCGATTGTCCTCCTGCTTCGGGGGGACGTTTTTTCATTCACAGCCGCTACTTCTCGCGACTGTTTCTTCGAGTATGAAACCCTATGATCACCTGCGGGCTCAGAATTCCCGCTAAGCTTCCGATATCCAAGCCCCAGCGCTTCATCTACCTTAATATACTTGTTGATTTTCTGAAGCAGTTTTCCCAAGGTAGATGGTGGGCTCTTCACCAAACTGGCCGAAAGGCCGCACGGTCCTAAGACCTGCTGTAGAATATCAATTTTATCCTGAAGCTCGAGTTTGATGCCTCGGGCGGTCCTGTTGAATTTCTCCATAAAGGACCGAAGACTCATTTTCGCCGGGATATATTTTAGCTGGTATAGTTCCTGCCTGCTTCGAGGCGGTCCTACATTTGGAGCGAATTGCTCTGAGAAAGCCAAAATAAACCACCATACGACTGTATGGATCGGGCCGGCAGATTTTTGAACAATGTTCGGGCATCGCCTTGTAATTCTGCCGCGAAGATGCGGTACTTTAATGAATCCGATGCCCGAACCGTTCCCATACGTAACTCGAAATCGGCGACATGATCGATCGGATCACCATCGCCACGAAATGTTGGCAACCCCTCGGGGTTGCGATAATGTCGATCTGGGACTGCTGCCCAGATTTCCTCAGAAAAGGGGAGCATCAAATCTCCCAAGGCGGCTGATACGCCTTCAGATTGCTGGGATGACGCTTGGACAGCATGTAAATTATGCCACCAATCGTCATCCTTACTCCGCCTGATAGGAGCCTCCATGGCCCTGTTAAATAAACCTGGATTGCGCCCAGATTCGGTTCGCAATCCTTCAATGCACGCATATTCTCTAACTCCCTGGTGAGCTCATCTATTCGTCGCTGCATCTGCTCCTGGTCATTTCCAGGAGCGGGAGTTAGAGCTCTGGCTGGAGGGGGAGGAGTAGATCGATATCTAGGCCTCCTCATTGTGACGCCACGCCTGATGATTTCTTCATCATCAGTACTGCGCTCGTCAGGATCACTCTCGTATCCTCGACTTCTGGGAACAGGGCTGGATACAGCCGGTGGTTCTGTTCCACTTTTCTCCGTCGTAATTTCCAGTACCACCTTCCTTACGACAGCTTCCAAATCCTGTAAAGTGAATGTTGGTGCTGGAAGACTGTCGGGAAGCACGTCACTATCATTCGTCGGAGTTCTAGTCGCCATGCCTTTGATTATCCTATCCCTGGTAGAAAACTCAAATGGGATTAGAGAATCGTCCCCACGGACGGCGCCAAACTGTTATGGTCCCTTTTTAGGGGGTACCAACAGTCGTCCGGTTCGTTCAACAAACGAACTCGGTTCTGATTTCTTTAAAATGTGGAAGACGATCAAAAGCTAAAAACCAAAATAAATGCACGGCAATATATAGTGGAAACCCCGTGAATTGGGGTGAAAACCACTCGACCAAGAGCTGATTCTGCTCTTAGTCTGCTCACTAATGAAATAACTCAAAGTTTATACAAGACAGGCTAATGAAAATGACGAGGTAAAGAAAGCGATAAGAATCCGGCAGAGTAATAGCCTGTTCTTCCGCGTCCAAAGGGTCATGTTATCTCCGTCGTCTGGCCCTGTATTTATAGAGTTCTTAGTGAGTGTAACTCACGCTCCGTAACCGCCTCTGACAGGTTTGTTAGAGGTTGTTATCGCGGGATGTAAAACGAGGCTGGGACCGAAGCGTGGTAAACGTGATCGGGCCCGAAGCGTGGTAAACGTGGGTTGTAACTGCTCGGACCGAACCTAGGTGACAGCTGGCAGAAAACGTTTTATTTCGCTAAGGTCATCTTCGGTCCTTCAGTTGAACATCGGGCCGCTCTTTATTGGAGGTGAGGAATGGGCTATAAGGGTTCATTTTCGCCATTTAAATTGGTCCGATCGTTGCTGAGCCTTACCCATCACAAGGTACCCGGTCCTAGAGTTCTCATCAGACACGTTGACATTTTTAACATAAGCTTATTAGGTTATGTCTTCATATCAAATAAGATTTCGTTGTTGTCAACATTGCATTACTTATACAATGATTTACACTTTTGATTACATGGTTAGTATGAATGTATTATACTATTAAGTCGCACCTGATGATTTGAAATTGTTTTTTAGATATTTATTTATCTTCTANCGTCCGCTATAGCTGGCCACGTCAGTTTTCCGCGGACGGCGTCCGCTATTCGCCCTAAAACAATATTTGATTTTTCTAATCGCATTATTTAGCCGAATTAGCCTTTAAAACGAGTACCAATTTAGTTGGCCTGATAGAGCGGCCCAAAAACAGCCACAAACCTAGAATGGAACTATTGATAATTTTCATGATTATTTATTTATAATTTGTAAAAATTAATATATTCAAAATATCTAAAACATTTGTGTACTCGAGTTATGTTCATATATTTATAGTAACAAAACTAAAACAATACAAATAGAGAACCCTCAGAATTACGAGGCTTCTCGCGACCATGGGGACTCGAGAAGTATATGAGGAGAAGCTTCGGCGAGGGAATCTTCCCCGCGATCCCACAATTAATCCTGGTCTAGGCGCCGCCCGGTGCCCACGTTGTCTTTCTCTCATCAATAAATCAAAGGTAAAGATAGGGCCTTCGCTTTTCTGTCTCTGTATGCGGTGCTGATTAAGCTATATAATTGATGTTTTTATGTGTTCATGTGTCGAATTTTGGTGTGAACAGGGGACTCCGGAGTGGGAAATTACACAAGTTCTACATGATGCCACTGCTGTGGTGGGTTTTGAGTAAAAGCATGATCTTTGCTTCTTTTTTATGGTTCATTATTACATTGAATTTTTGCTGTCGTGTAGAATAGGCTTTTGGGTAATGCTTTTTGAATCTTTTTTCCTTACTTGGCTTCTTATTTATGCTATACTCTGATATTTGGGTAGTGAGATACTCTGTTTCCACTTAATTCCTCTTGTTATAATATTTTTGATCCATGTATAACGTTGATCATGAATCTATATCTGCGATCAGTGCTCAATGATTCAAGAGTTCCCTACAAGAATACTGGATTTGGTTGTCGAACTTGCTGCTTGATTCGCTTCTTTTGACTCTACCACTAAGAAGAATCATTCACTTGTCCTTTCAATTTTTTAGTCAACTTTCATTTTGAACTGTTTTTGGTTTGCTAGAATGCTGATTTCATTTCAGCTATAATAAGACTATGAATGCAGATGACTATTTCACTTGAACTATTAGTCGTTTTCTTTTCTAGTGCGGTGAATGCTGAAACACCCGATCTCGTTAAAGTATCGTAATGTTAGCTTCTTGTACCTTTATTTATTTCTTATGGACAGGCAGGCACAGGTTTAGGTGGGTTGCTTAGTACCGTCCATGGTTTCAACACAGGTAAACTCCGTAAACTAAAGCTTCTTTTTAATATTCCATCTCATGTTCTCTAGTTTTTTTGACATGCCTTGTTTCATTTATTTTTCAGGAATGCCTTACATTCAAAACAAAGTAAAAGGGCCAAAATGGCTTCCTTTTGCTGTTGGGGTAAGATGTTTGCTATTTTTCCACTTCTTCGTTTTAAATTCCATCATCTTTTTCATCTCGTATATTTATTTTTACTTCTGATTTTCGTTATCATTTCTAACATTTTCATTATCTAAATCTTTCAGCTTCCACCCCTNTCCTCTCCATTGCCAGTGCAAACTCAGAAGCCTGCAATAAATCCACTCTTAAAGGCAGCATCCCCATCGCAAAAAAGCTTTGCATCTGGTTCTAGTTTTAAAAAGAAAGATGATGTCGATTTGTTCTGGGAGCCATTAGAACCACAACATCGAGAGGATAATAAGTATGGCTTCTAAATTCTGTATTACTACATCCTATGCCGCATTACTAGTTTGCGTAGATAATTTTTTTATTTCGCTTGATTTTGTGCTTATGAACTGCTCCCGTTTTCCTCTCAGGTCGGATTTTCCACAACTTGGGGCACAGCTCAATCCAGGAGGCAAAGTTCCCGCTCCAAAGACAACTCTTGGAGGATCCATGAACAAGAAGAAGTCCACTGCTGGAAAGTCTACTGAGCCCTCCCTATCATCTTTTGCCTCTTCTCAATCATCACAAACAGGAAAGAAGACGGCTCCAATTAAGCATTCAGGTGAACCATTTAGACATTTCCATCTATTACCGCTACCCACCATTCCTCCCCGAAAATTGTGAATAGATAATGATTCATGTTTTTTTTTCCTACAGAGGCAATGGACTTCAAGAAATGGTGTGAAACTGAATGCATCAGACTTATTGGCTCTAAAGGTATCATTTTTTCTTTTCTTTGCCATTTTTCTTCCAATTTCGCATCGTATAACTGTTGAAATTAACTATGGTACTGATTTTAGATACTAGCATTTTGGAATATTGTCTGAAAATATCGAGATCCGAGGCCGAAACACTACTCGTAGAGAATCTAGCGTCTGTTGATCCAGGGCATGAGTTCATTAACAAGTTTCTGAATTACAAAGATTTTTTACCTGCTGATATCTTTGAAATTGCCTTCGAAAATGGGAACGATCAAACGAAACCCCCCGCGGTTGCACCGGTTAAAGAAACAAGTTCGGATCAGGTGGAAGGAGGGAAAAAGAAGGGAAAGAAAGGTAAGAAAGTGAGTGCTTCTATTCTTGGTTTCAATGTGGTGAGCAACAGAATTATGATGGGTGAGATTCAGACAGTAGATGACTAAACTACAAGTTTTTGTAAATGACTGATTTGTACATTTGTTTTTATGTCGTCTTGTCTTAATTTATAGAGGACACTGACAGCGGTTTTAAGGCTGCTTGAGCGATTTTGTGAATCCAATCATTTTTTCAGTTTAGTGTCTGATTGATGACTGTTTTCAAGACTACAATGTATTGGATTGTATAAATGTTGTAGACTTTTGTATTTGTAGCTATAAAATATTGTAAAAGCAAAATGATTGAATTACTAGAAAAATTAGAAAATCACGATGCCTCCTAATCTTTAAAATTTGTAATGATGATGCTCTAAAAGAAAATTGTGTAGTTACCACTTGAAGTTGTGTTTTAAAACCAAGTCGGTTTTGGCATCTTCATCGGGTTTGAATCGAAATTAGTACAAAATTATATTCGGTCCACTTAATTTGTTAAATTTTTATATCGATTCAAAATTTTATTTTGATATAGACAGAATATGTTCAGTTTATTAATTATTATATTTTATATTTTAATATACTATATTATTTATTTAATTATTTTTTGATATTGATTTTATATTTATTGAATTGTTATTAAATAAACTCGAAGAAAATGAATTGAACTATAATTCACCAATTTCAAATATTTAAAACACAAAAAATAAAAAAATGGTTCAAATCAGTTTGAAACCAATCCAAATAGTTGAAAAAACAATTCACCTTATCCGGTTCGGTTTTAGAACATGAACTTGAAGTTTCAAAACAAATTATTTTAAAATCAATAGTAGTAATTTTCTCTTCTTTTTTGTGTAAATTGATTTTATATTTGTAGGCTACTTTCAAATTTTGCAAAGTTTGAAAACAAAACAATTCTTAAAATGTTAATAATATTAAAGTTAAATATAAACAATTTTTGAGCTTCGTAGACTAAATTCTTATATTTCGAATACATGATATTTACAAATTTAAGAAATTAGAAAGCAAAAAGAATACATATTATACTAAGGATTTTACATTCAATTAACACTTTGTTGGCATTGCCTTCAGATTATTTTACATTATCTCGTGCACAAATTATAATAATCCAAAATAAAATGAATGATATTTCTCTTGCTAAATCCTCAAAATAAGTAGAATAAAGGCAATGAGACGACTGGTTCTGTTGGTTTGATTCATGATTGTGAGATATGTTTCATTGTTGCAACCATTGCAGTGCTACACAGCCTAGCCACGAGGAGATTATCCTCATAACTTAAAAAAAACCTCTGCAAAACAAACAAAAGAGATGACCTTTTGGGAATCCTCATCTCGATCAAATATACACACAGCAAAAAACTCGAAAACAAACAGAAAATTTACGGCATGGAAATATTCAGATGGAAAACTTCATTGTATTGAATTCCAGACGTAGGATCGATGAAGATTAAAATAACAGTGGATATAACGACTATAGTTTAAAAAGATTTGTAGAAAAAATGAATTCAAAAAGAGTTGATAACAGAATTGCATAAATTTATGATCACATTTGACCGTGTAGCTTGACCTAATACTTGGGAGATTTGTTACGATTGATTAGACTGTTTCATCCAACGACTAATTCAACATTTTCACATTTGATGATTACTTCATTTACAANAGCTTCTCTGTTCTTCTATAAAAAAATGATTATGTAATTGGACAGCAAAAAATTTATTAAGACTCATAGTTAAAATATAAACTTTACAGATATATATATAGCAACGTTAAAAAATGACCGAAATTGCTAAATTTAATGAACACTATCAATCATGCAGATAATTGAGAAGTGTATATGTGATTATGAGATCATGACATCATGGTATTGGTATCATGAGACATGTGCTATTCTTCAGGTGTTTTGGAGCACAAATTTAAAATGTTTAAATTCTGGAATATATACCCTTCATTTCAAGAATCGATATACTGTCAAAATGGTTATACGGCCCGAATTGATATCACGCATAATTTTATGTATTGATCGATATCCAACAATTTAATAAAGTATTTTATGTATTGTCCAATAGGAAAACAATGATAAAATATTACATATAACTTTTTTTCTCTCCAGCACTATAGACTATTTAAATATTATTTTGCAAAACATGGTTATTCTTCAATTTTTTTTCTAATATAGGTTATTAAGTATAATTTAAAAAATGAGAAAATTGTGTGTTTGATCCTATATTTAGTTATTTTGGCAAATTTAATTTTAAAATTTTAATTTGACATCCGTAATTCAATACTTTGAATAATTTGGCAAAAATAGTTTTCAAATTAGCAAAATTTGTTCCTACATGGCAAAACTGGTCATCAAACTTTAGAGACCAATTTTATCACACACATTAAACTTTGAGAGTTGGAATTGTCAAATTTTACAAAGTATGAGAATTAATTTTGCCAAAAACTCAAAGTTTAGGATTAATATTGTCATTTAAAAACTTTGGGAACTAGATGTGCCAAAATTAAGAAAGCTTGGGGATAAAATTTGTCAAATCATATTAATTTTTTGGAGTTTAAATGCCATCCTATCTTAAAAAATGGTTATTTGGCTAAATTGTGATATTCTCGAGAAAAAGCTAGGACTGTTGTATGGCCACCCACATGCAATAGAGGGATTACTAGTTAGCCAAATAAGGTTTGATATTCTTGGGGTTGCACAGCGGAAGTTATGAAATCGAGGTATTAGCGATGCAAATATGATAAATAAATAGACACCAAAATTTAACGTGGTTCACCCAAAACCGGACTAGTCCACGGGTCCCACCAGAGAAACTTCCACTATTACGAATAGTAGGTATACAAAGAGAATCTACCCTAGATAAATATCTAGAATATAAATTACCCAAAATAGGCGGTAAAATAGTGTTGACACAACACTCCGACTACCCCTCAACTATTTTGAGACTCCCCCGAATATTTAGGAAATATTCATAAATATTACACACTCTTCCGAAAACTTTCCGGAAACACGATTAGAAAAGAAAACGTTTCTTTTCCTAATCACTAATTTCTCTCTACACTCTCAAAAGAGATGAAGGTTGTGGGATGATGGAATGATCTGATGAAGGAGAATGAACTCTCTTTTTATAGACCCGTGAAAGAGGGTTGACCACCAATTCTCCCTCAAAGTCCAAATGTGTGGTGCAGGTTTCTTGGACTTTATTTTTCTTCATGTGGGCCCCACAACATGTAGAGGGACCCACCCTTCAATTCTCCCCCTCCCGACACATGGAAGAATCCACCAGTCCAGATGTATATCGGCAATACTCAAAGTTTGATCTTGACAAAACCTTTGTCATCATATCTGATCCATTCTCCTCGGTATGGATCTTCTCAAGCCGTAACAACCTCTTCTCCAGCACCTCGTGAATCCAACGATATCGAACATCAATATGCTTGCACCTCGAGTGAAACGAAGCATTCTTCGCTAGATGAATCGCACTTTGACTATCACAGAATAGCTGATAATTCTGCTGATCAATACCGAGTTCTTTTAAGAACTTCTTCAACCACAGTAACTCTTTGCAAGCTTCAGTTACTGCAATAAACTCGGCCTCCGTTGTCGAAAGAGCAACACATTTCTGGAGTTTAGATTGCCATGCAACAGCTCCCCCTGAAAAAGTAATAATGTATCCAAATGTAGACTTTCTCGAGTCAACATCTCCTGCCATGTCAGCGTCTGTGTATCCAACCAGTATTGGATCACCTTCTCCAAAACACAAACACATTTTGGAGGTTCCACGTAGATACCTAAGGATCCACTTCACTGCAGCCCAATGCTCCTTGGTCGGTTTCGATAGAAAGCGACTCACAACTCCAACAGAGTGAGCAATGTCCGGTCGCGTACACGTCATGGCGTACATCAAGCTTCCAACAGCTGAAGCATATGGCACAGAAGCCATCTTGTCATCCTCCTTATCCGCAGGAGGGCTAGAATTCAATCTAAAGTGATTAGCTAGGGGACAACTAACCGCTTTAGACTTGTCCATGTTGAACCTTTGAAGTACTTTCTCAATGTACTTCTCCTGTGACAACCATAACTTCTTGATATTCCTGTATCTAATGATCTTCATGCCAAGAATCTGCTTTGCTGGTCCCAAGTCTTTCATCGCAAAAGACTTATTCAATTGCTGCTTCAACTCAGCAATCCTCGAACAGTTTTGACCAACAATCAGCATGTCGTCCACGTACAACAATAGTACGATAATATCATCTTCAGAAAACTTCTTCGTGAAGACACAATGATTTGAAGTAGTCTTCATGTAGCCTTGCTCCCCCATGACAGACTCAAACTTCTTATACCACTGTCTCGGTGTTTGTTTCAAGCCATAAAGACTTTTCTTTAGCTTGCAAACATAACCCTCTTTCCCCTTCTTCACAAAGCCTTCTGCTTGATGCATATATATCTCTTCTTCCAAATCTCCGTGGAGGAAGGCAGTCTTCACATCCATTTGTTCAACCTCCAGGTTGAGTGATGCTACTAACCCCAGCACAGTCCGAATGGATGTCATCTTCACAACGGGTGAGAATATCTCGTCAAAGTCAATCCCTTTCCTTTGAGTGAATCCCTTCACGACAAACCTTGCTTTAAACCGTGGTTCCGGATTATGATCATCATGCTTAATCCTGAAAACCCACCAATTCCTCAAAGCCTTATTGTCCTTTGGCAACTTTACCAGCTCGAAAGTCGCATTCTCATGCAAGAACTTTATCTCGTCTTGCATGACCTCAATCCACTTCTGCCTGAATTCATCATTCATGGCTTCCTCGTAGGATTCCGGTTCTCCCCGTCAGTCAATAACACATATTGACCTGGTGAATATCTCGTAGAGCGTTGGATAACTCTACCGGATCTTGTAGTCCGAACGGGAGAATCAACGGGGACTGGTAATTCTTCATCACCCTCATCAGCATCATCAGCTGGAACATCTTCAGGAACGTCTGATTCATCCTCGTCGTCAGGTGGATGAAATCCATCATCTCCAACATGTCCTGGCACCGTTGTTGGAGGCATAACCCTCAAGTTTGTTGAATCACCATCCGGTTTAGCAACATCCTTGCTAATCGTTCCAATATCCGCAATGGTTTCGTCTTCAACGAACTTGGCATCACGACTTCTGATAAGCTTCTTAGTGGCTGGATCATAAAATCTGAAACCAAGATCATCTTGGCCATATCCGATAAAGACACACTGGCGAGTCTTGGCATCAAGCTTCGATCGTTCATCCCTCGGAATGTGAACATAAGCCTTACACCCGAAAACCC
>RWGZ01001007.1:357187-379573 GCA_009725065.1 Utricularia reniformis | reverse complement strand
CAAATACAAACTATGAATGTATTTAAATTAAATATTGAGTTATATAAAAGGTTTTGAAAATTCGGAGGTCAATCACACAATTCTTAAACTTTGAGTATATCTTGTTTACAATATACATTATATCAACTTCGGAAGTTTTGTATTAAATTTACACATTTTAAAATTGAGGGCTATTTACAAACACAACTTATTATAATAATATACAATGTATTCAAATTGATATAAAAAAATAATGTGACTAGACAATTGCAAATGGGAATAAGAAATTTGTTAAATGTGGAATTAATATAAAAAAATATATTAAAAATCACGATTATTATGTATGTTTCCAATACTATTTTTAACCAAATGTAATTAGAGTATTTTATAATATTTATTGGAGAAATAATTTATTATAAAGGATTTTTATGGGTCACGTTATTGAAATTTAAAATAAAGTAGGGCCAAATATGGAATATGTTAAATAAACACGTAATATCTATATTTATATGCACGCATGTATGTATACATATGTGATTTTGTAGGGTTAAGCGCGTACGCCAAATTCCAAAATGGGGAGCGGGTTAATTGAAGTTGACACGTAAAGGATAGGATTTGGAAAAGTAATTGATTGTTACTTAAATAAATAAATATTATTGCTATTAAACATGTGACATAAATAGATAATATTATTGCTCAGGCTAAAACATTAAACATGTGACATAAATAGATAACTTAAACAAATACTTTAAAATCATCTACTTCAAAAGAGTTTGTGGGTTTTGACTTTTGAGGGATATAATAAAATTCTAAAATACATGATTATATATTTCTATTGAAATATAAAAATACATAGTTATTCATAATGGTGATTCGATATTATTATCTAGAGGTGTAAACGAATTGAACATGTTCGTGAACTTTATAAAATGAATCAATAAAAGTTTTAGTTCGAGCTTGATTTTTTCAATTATTTATTTAGAGCTGAACTCAATCCTTAAACAATAGATAAATTTTGGTTCCTACTGTTTCATGATTTTGGTCATTTATGTTCTTAAAGTTTTATAATTTTGGTAATTGTGATTCTCAAAATATCAAAGTGGCAAAATCGATTCTCATACTTTGTAAGTTTTGAAAAAATTAATCTCCAAAATTAGTCTCTATGATATAATTGATTATCAAAGTTTTCAATTTTAGCAATGGATATTCTTAACCAAAATCAAATTTCAGATAATTTGCCAAATATTGTAAATTTGGAGGACTAAATTTGTCAAAAATTTTCAATTTTAAAGTTTACAACATGCTATTACAAACTACGAGTATCAAATTCTATGATACTATGAATGCTTGGGATCCAATGTGTCATTTTCTCATTTTTAATCATTCAAAATTTTTAAATTAGTAATTTACAACATTCATCTAAAAAAAGCTTTAAATTAATTATTTAAACTTTGTATTATTAGCAATTTTATCATATGACGAAATTATCTATAAATTTATAAATATATTTTATGTTTTGTTTTGTTTTTGAAACAAAGATTATTGTGAAATGAGGTTGTTGACTTTGGGCTGTTTTGACAAAATACTCATGGCAAAAATGAGTATTTGTCAAAATACCCATCTGCAATACAAATCCATCTGTCAAAATACAATGCTGATGGATATTTTGGCAAATATACACTGGGCATTTCAATAAAAAAGGCATTGACTTTGATGTATCCTTCGTTAAACATTAAAGTAGCCAAAATTAGTTTGGGATTTGAGCTTGTTCTTCTGATTTGACATGTGCAAAGCCCATGCTTCACTTGTATTAATTACATCCGTGCACGTTATATTTTTAGGGTTTAGTTGGATTAATTTATCCTCAGATCTCACCGTGACTATTCGCTGTTCAAATCGCCACATTTTGTTCTTGGTGTTGGCTTAGCCATCCTCAAATTTTACTTGTGAATTTGATCACATTTCAAGGCGGTAAATTAGTGTAATTTAACCCAAGTGTAAATCACTAGGTTACCAATATTCTTAGAATTTGTTAAGATATGAAATGTAATAGGTTCATATCATGGTTTTAAAAACCGGTTCGAACCGGTTGATCCGACCGGGAATCGGTCACATTACAAGTCCGATTTAAACCGATTAACAGTGTATTTTAAAAACTGGTTTTATTACGTTGAAAACCCTGTCTGGACGGTTTTTTTGCCAAAAAACCGGTTTGTTTTTTAAAGTAGTATGTATATAGCTAGAAGTTAGACCAAACGTACGAGATGAAATTATGAAGAGCGATTATCAGATTAAGTTGGATGAACTTTTCTTATTTTAATTTATATTATTATTTGATAATTGGATTTTTTATACCTAAAAATATGATTCTTTAATTGAAAAAATATGTGTAAATATTTGTTTCTATAAAATTTTTTTTATATTATTTAATTACACATTTTAAAAATTTATTTAGAATTTTTGTAAAGAAAATATATTTTGAAATATATATATATTTTTTTAATATTATTTTTTATTTTTCTATCAAACCGATTCAAATCGATCCGACCGGTAGAAGATATTTCCGATCCATTGGTTCGACCGGTTTTTAAAACCATGGTCCACATTCTCTGGGCAAATATTCTAAGTCGAACATGGCATAATGGGCGCTGATCGTGGCGATGACGATGTGGATTAGCCCTTTTTCGAAATATGTGGTTGATAAAGTCAACAATTTATGCTCAAGAACTATGCGGCGTATCTCGGCGCCGTCACGACTTTAGTGTTAAAAAAGTTTGTTTCGTAGGTAAGGGAGCAACGCCTAAATATGGTTAAGATTTATGAAGTTAAAATATAGGGGAGTAAAAAAAAATGTTGTTTAATACCCCATAAGTTTTTCTCTCGAATCTCGGGTTTCCTACGGTAAAATTATGTTTTCCTTCATACGGTATATCGATTACCAGCTATCTCAAGTACAAAGAACTTTAATATTATGGGAAATGTATTTCCACACATAACATTTGTCACCATATGTGGAACCGACACTTGTAAACCACTCAGAATTTTTTATGTGGCTAGCTCTTTTGGTTCCATGGAAAACGGAGACTCGATCGAAGCAATGGACATGCAGACCATCAAGAATCAAACATTAGCATTGCTGATCAAGAGGTCGTCAATCTCAACCCACAATCGCTCTGAATATGATGGATGATATTCACCAGCACATTCTTGTTTATAGGTAGAGGTCGATTACCCAACCAAGTGCCAAACGCTAACAAGTTTCCCCGATGGAGAATGATGGCCCACATACCACCATTGTAGCACCTGTAGGTGACCACGTTGGAAACTTTAGTTCCGACATGGAAGAAATTCTCAACTAAGAAGTTGATCGCCTTTCATGCACTACAAACTGGGTTGAGGAACGGTCAACACATCCGCGATCGACCGTCCACGACGACGTCGGCAAGGATTTCCTTTTAGACATGGAGGATGCATACCAATAAATTGACGCCACTTGAGGTGTTGTGTCTTGTTACATTTACAAATGCACTCGTTCTTAGAACAAATAATGAATGTTGTACTCGAGCGTTCATTCCACTCATCAGACGGGATGCCAATCTTCACTGGACCTGGAGATCCACTTGATCACTTGTCAGATTATGAGCTCTAGATGGGAACTGTCCAGGCCAATGACGCAATCCTCTGCAAGATCATTTCAACCACAATGTAGAAGGACGCCACGTCTTAGTTCAAGAACTTAACATTATGGCAAGTTCGTTATTTTGAGTATTTCACCATATTGTTAACACATCAATTTGCCTAGAAGGTCGGGCCACCACAAACCTTGGAAAAAGCTTAAGGTAGTTCCCCGAGAAGTTCAATTGTGTTGATATAAGGATTAATATGGATCCTAAAGACAAATTGGACATTATGCAACAAATCCTTGAGTATTGTGGCATTTATGTTAGCCTCATAAAAAATCCATCGACTTGTTGGTTCACTCAAAACATCAATAAATAAATCAAGGTGGAGGGAAGATGACGGCCCTCTGTGAAAAGAAGGAGTCTCTCAAAGGGAGGCCTGCATTAAAGATCTAAGGACGTGAATTTATGTCGAACCGGTGACATGAATTTTGACGAAAAAAGAAAAGATATAGTTTGGCATGCACAAATCTAATGATCATCACACTTCTAACTAAACATCCTCGGTAATCAAGACTAAGGAGCTAGCGAAGGAAGAAGTCTTGGGATATAAAATTAAAAGAAAGCCCGATGAGAGATGCCTCGACAACGCAACGACCATGAACGGCCTTAACAAGAACGAAATCAACAGCATGATCGAAACGATAGCCAAAGGAATTATCGTTACAGATGCCAACGGGGCCCAGCATTACCTCCTAACAACGTGAGTGTTGTCACGCAAAGGACTGAAATCACTTATCCAGACATTTTTTGATCTCATGATGCGATCAATGGGATTCTTCTAACAGAGAGTGAAAGAGACATGCACGAGAGTTGACCTATTCTCCTCGTGTCATGAACATAGAATAACCACATAATTATGGCAACAACTTTTTCATATCACACTGCTATGGGGTTGAAACTTCGAACCGATCATCATGATGCTCTGGTCATTTGACCAACGATCGGTCACGCCACACTGCAAGGTTTGTTAAAGTTTGTAAATATGAGTACGTATAGAGGGTATTTAAGTCTTCATACATATGTATTTTGTATATATATGGTCATGTAGATACATTTATTCTCAATTGAAATTTATTTCAATTTTCCCATGGTTCTTCTTCTTCCCAACCGTGGCGGTCATCCCCATGTTTCTGGCCTCTTCTTCACATGGTATCGGAGAAGGCGAAGCTGAAGAATCTATCATATTCTCAACTCGGTGGTTCGTTCTCTATGTTCGTTATCTGATACTGTTTCTGGAATTCTTTCACTTGGCGATGACCACAACCGCAAAAAATGATGGAGAGCTCTCTTCCGCTACGATAATTTTGACAAATCGCCTGGATGGAGGCAATTTGAATGCCTGGCAAGAAATTTTCTCACCACCTTAGGCACAAAAGAAAGGCTTGAGTACATGGATGGAACTACTGTTGAGCCACCTACTGATTCACCTAATCTCATAACATGGAGGCGCAACGATTGTATGTTGAGATCTTGGATCCTCAACGGCATGCATAAGAATGTGGCTGAAGGCTTTGTTTGTGCCAAAGACTCTTGATCCTTGTGGCTTGACCTCGATACTGACTTTGTCGTCTTGTATTAAAACAAATTGAAAC
The DNA here is from genome assembly GCA_009725065.1 of Utricularia reniformis. Classification (NCBI taxonomy): domain Eukaryota; kingdom Viridiplantae; phylum Streptophyta; class Magnoliopsida; order Lamiales; family Lentibulariaceae; genus Utricularia; species Utricularia reniformis. The sequence continues at coordinate 374,319 of RWGZ01001007.1, read as the reverse complement.
ATTTGTGAATCAACGTTAGATCCATTACCGATATTGAATGATGATATATCGAAACTATTAGTTGAGAAGGAAGAAATGTCACATGTTTTTCAATTAATGTCTAGCTTGCATGAGGCGTATGAGCTCTTAAGAATCAGATTCTTATTACCGTGCCATTACCTAATGTGGAAATGTTGTTTTTGGTGGAGAGACAAAAAGGACATGGAAATATAAGTTCTTAAAATTTTGCAAATGTTATGCATATTAAGGCTGAAAATTCAGAAAATAAGAACTTCGGTGGAGCTTCCAGTCAGCTGCGGTGTGTACTCATTGTCGTGCTAATGGTTATGATAAGGAACATTGTTTCAAACTTATGAGTTATCGTGAGTGGCATAAAGAATTGATTGCACGCCAGAATACGAAGATACTCCTGTCAATGATTCTCCCATGGAGATACCTTCTTAATTCTCACATGCTGCTGTCAATTATTTTTCCAGATGCTTGGAATGAAGGTCTGGTCATTATACTACTAGCAAGAGCTTGGCTGCTGAGCTTCTCTGATCATGTTGTCTTCTAAACTTTTTGCCTGTTTTCTCCATGTATGTTGACAAGAATTACAAGTTCACAACCAGCTACAATATGAAGATCAAACTATTGAAATACTATGTCAAATCGGTTGTAGAAATAAAAATTTTCTAATTTATAAGAGCAGTGATATCATAATCAATTGGCTTGATCTAATATTTTTAGACTAATTTACTTCTCTTATGAGTTGGGCTATACGGACATTCTCCCGACCCATTGAATCTAAATTTCTGCATAGTATGAGAGTTCAATGGTGGGTTTCAGGTTGGTCCGTACCAATTTAGACAAAAAAACGCATTGGTTTAGGCAATAAAAATTGATCGACCTATGATTCGAACTCTATCGAACATATTGAAGTAAGTCTAAATCGGACCAAGATCAGTTCGACTTGAGGGGGAGTTTTGAAATAGTGTCCCATCGATTGTAGAAATAAAAATGTACTCTCTCGATCCATTGAATCATGTATTTCTACACAAACCTATTCATTTCATGCTACATTACAATCTTCAAGCTTTGTGGATCATTAAGTCACACATTCCTGAGAAGAAAAAAACAGAATTATGATATTACAATCAGCAGAGAGATATTTTGAATGAGAAAACCTCATCCGCATGGCTATCTTGTCTATTTATTACAAAAGCAATCAATGCATAACTTGTTGCCTAAATATGCTTGTCAATAAGATGTTAAAATGCAAAACTTGCCTTCTAACAGCATATTATTTTCTAGATAGAATCATTAGAGACAGCATACTCCGTACAACAATTCAAATACATTCTTGTCTCAACTCAATAGCAAAAGGTTGCTCTCTAAACTAGAACAAAATAATATCAAAAGAGCATGCAATTTCTCATCACAGTATACTAACAGTAAAAGCTTCGGATTTTTCTCCATTAAGGTGAGATAATACAATACAATCATGTCATAAATGATTGAGCAAACTATTCAAACCTTAATGAAAACAACAAAATCAACACCTTCTGCCTTGGTCGACAGAAGGTAATGACAGCAAATTGTTTAGGTCCTTTATCCGTACAAATAAATTCTTTGGCGGTCCCAATTAGGGACTTCCAAGCAACTTCGTGTTAAACATAGTTTATTGACGAGTGGAGGACAGTAAACTTTAAGGAATCTTAACCATTGTCCCTGTAAAAGTTCTTCTATGGGTACCCCCATGTGGAATTGTCAACAAAAGGGATACGCTTGCCATCCCAAAGGCATCATGTGTGTCCCATTTAGATAAAAACGAAAGGGCAATCATCAATATAACAATGAAATTGAAATTGGAAAACTTAAGCTTTTGGTTGCAATAAACTTTATTTAGCTTAAAGACACTAATAACTAGAACAAAAAAGGGGAAAGGAAAGAGTTAATGGAGTGTAAAGCGGAAAAGAGGTGTCTATTGTTCGGCAAAGGAAAGTGGGGTTTGACAATAGGCTCAAAATGTATGGGGACAAAGCACCTTCACTTTCTCCCATTTGAGTGCTTGATGAGCAAAAAAAGAAAAGAAGAACCCTTTGTCTTCCATTCCTTTGATCTCTATCTTATCCCAATTCACAACTAGTTCATGTGATATCAAATCTTAAATGTTTTGGAAAATATCTTCTATGAAGAAATTTAACTAAGATTAAGCCTCCCTTCATGGTTGTCTAGATGCAAAATCTACTACTTTGTGCAGAAACAAGAAAGTTTGGGGAGACTTGATGGTGATTTCTCCATAAAAAAATCACAACATTTTATCTTATCCATGGATAAGCAGTGCTTGCTACAACCTTCATTTTGAAATTCTCTAAGACTATATTCTGCATACGTTTTGAAAACTAGAATGTGTTTTCAGAATGTGATTATAAATCAAGAATGCATTGAATGTTTTATAATTGATAAATTGAATTGCAGAACAAGAATAATATTCTGTATAAAATTTGATTTATCTAAATTAGACTCATCGTCGCTAGTATCTACATGACGAAATAAATTATGTATGGTTATATTTGCACGTTAAAGATACATGAGAATGAACAACTTACAAATATGTCGAACGACATTGTAAATATAAAATTGTTGAAAGTGAAAGAAAATATGATTTTTATATGATATATTTATAATTTAAATAACGAGAATACATTCTAATTTCCAGATCCAGTCTCCAATTTGGAAATACATTCTTTTTATAATCAGAATATAAATGCTGTAGTTTTTTGTAAAAACTGTAATAATGCATTCTGAGAATGCACTAATAAGATAACATAAGTATATATAAAGCTCTAGGGAAATGAAAACTAATTATGATACCTTAAATTGAAAGCAATGATTGCGATTTGCGAGCATGATGCACTTTTTTGGTCCCTTCAATCACATTCTCCACTGAAAAGAAAACTCACCCCAAGTCATAGATCTTTCTGAACAGTATATATAGAGCCCCAATGAACTTCATTCCACTGTATCTCTTTGAATGCTGAAAACATAGAAACTAACATATGAAAGAAATGCCGTACCTGCAATCAAGTCCATTACAAGCCATCGAAAACCAAGCTTTGTTTTCCCAGCGCAAAACCAGCAATTGTGCCTCTAAGAAACAATCGAAGAGTTCTTCTACCGTTAGTGGCCTATTTCGAATGTTTAAGCTTGTCCCTATGCTTTCCTCCGGATCTAAGGTGTTAGCCCTACTAAGAGGCCGTCACCGGATACCCCTTCTCACAGATAATGTCACCACCGGAACGCTGTTTGGGTACCGGAAAGGTAAGCTTACTCTAGCCATACAAGACGATCCACATCGCCTACCTATCTTCGTCGTAGAGCTCCCAATTCTCACGAGCTTTCTTCACAAAGAAATGGCCTCCGATGTTCTCAGAATCGCACTCGAAACTGATACCAAAACGCACAGGAAGCTTCTAGAAGAATTCGTATGGGCAGTGTACTGTAACGGGAGAAAAATGGGGTACTCAATCAGGAGGATGTACATGACCGACGATGAAATTCATGTTGTCAATCTGCTGAGGGGTATTTCCATTGGCGCCGGAGTTATTCCTTCTCCGGCGTCGGAGAAAGAATCATCGGACGGAGAAATGACATATGTCCGTGCGAGATTTGATAGAATTGCTGGATCCAAAAACTCTGAGTCGTTTTACATGATCAACCCCGACGGAGCTTCCGGCCAAGAACTCAGTATTTTCTTTCTACGAGTTCGCTGAAAAATTTAAATTCAAAATATATATTCTTTTTTTTAAGTAATTCAAAATATATATTCCAAATTATATACAATATATATATATTAAATATTAATTGTTTTGCTTATTACGTTTTGCATTTAACTTTTCTAAATCTATAGCAGGTATTAGAAATCAATACGTTAAATTTTTTTTATTTGATTTGAGTTACTACTTTAAATATGGCCCAAATTTTGATCTAGATAAATTGAAATTTCTGAAATTGGTCGATCAATCATAATTTCAACACTAATTTTAATATTTCAAAAGAATAAATAATTATTTTTTGAATATAGAACTCGAAATAAATTATCAGTTTTATATTTTATGATAAATTTTGATTTAAAATAATAAAATCAAAGTTAATTTTTTTATTTTAGGCAAATTATATTTCAATTATTAATAAAATAATGATGAACACTTTTTATTTTCCAAAATCAAATTAATTGATGAGTTTGTGTTTTTAATAAATTTATATTGCTTCTCTAATATTTTATTTTCTAATTTCAATCAGAAATTTACCCAAAATCAAAACATTAATTTTAAGAAAGAATATAATTCTGATTTGCTTAAAATTAAAATGAGAAAATAAAATTTGTAGTTCCAAACTTTCATAGTTTTGTTAAGCTTATCCCTAAAATTTGAATTGACATATCTAATCTCCAAACTTAAGGTTTTGTTAAATTTGGTTTTCTAAATTTGCAACTTTGATAAATCATATTCTCAAAATAACAAAAGAAATTACCAAAATTTGATTTTAATCGATAATCTCAATTGTCAATATTGAAAACTATAAAAATCAATCATATGATATATACTAAATTTTAGAGACTTATTTTATCAAAACTAACAAAATATATGGACCATATTTACCATCTTAATAATTTGAAAATTACAATTGACATAATCATAAAACATCATAACCAAAATTACAAAAACCATGAAATTATGGAAATCAATTAATTTTCTATTGAGTGGTGTTAGTTATTGGGATCCAAACTTTGAAATAATATAAATACGATGCCCTAAAAATTTATAAATTACATACATAACCTCCAAAATTAATATAATATGTGCTGTTAACCCCAACGTTTTTAAATTATAAATAACATACCATCTGTTGTGGTTCGAAAACCGAGGGTGTCAACAGTCGACCGGTTCGTTGCAAGATGAACTCGGTTGTTATTTGTTTTATGTGTAGAGAAAGTTAATGATTCAAAGGTAAAAGGGACGGAAGGATTTTAGAGTGGAAAACCTCAGAAACGAGGAAAAAACCACTTGACTAAGGGCTAAAAGAAGTGCCCTTAGCCTGCGCAATAATCGAATACATGATCATACAATGCATGTTTGTTTTAGCGACAACAAAGGAGTGAAAGACAATCGAAAATAAATCGAGAGATCCTTGACGCCAAAGCTCTTGAGAGAAAACACAGAAGAAGATCCTCTCTTTCATTCTCCAAGTGTCCTTTTTATACTCCCACTGTACTGTGTACAGTAGGGTGTCGTTTTGTGTCTGTCCTTTGCAAATAGGTCGGCTAACGTCAGGTGGAACAGCCGCCGGAAACGGCTCCATAGTAGCTGCACGGCGCTAGGTCTTTCGGCGCTGCCAGCCGGCTACTCTTTGGCCTCTAGTGGCTTACACCCATGGCTGAACCATACTCCTGACAAGTTTGTCGCGGGTTGCCATCGTATGTGATGAGCAAGGATGGCCCGAAGGAGCGCCTGTAAATAATGGACCTATCAGTCTGGCACATACGGGAAATTGGGCCCCACACCTTGGGACCGATCGCCGGAAGCGACCGATCGGGCCAGACATATAAATGGGTCCTTTACTGGTTGTGGACTGGATCTGGGCCTCCCGATTCAGCCTGCGCTATTTGGGCTATCATGGCCAAGACTGATACTGGCTCTGATCGGGGTACCGGGTTCCGATGATCTCATCACTAGCCCCTCGGACGCGGTTGTTACCATGGTGGCGACCAGGGTTCTATCGACAATCGAGATCGTTTGTGCACATGTGCCCGATCACAACTCGGAAACTCGTACCTGAACCAATCGTAAGCGTCCTTGTGGCCCGATCCAATACTTAGAAGTATCGTCAAGTGAATTTTTGAATTTGAAATCCAGAATAGTAGAATGGCAGGGGCGTAATTCCAGGCTCTGCAATAGCTAACGCCTTTCCGTATTCCAAAGGGGGGGCAGACTGTCAGACTGCAGCCGCCTGCAGGGATGATGTGTCATCCTGTGATTGGGCAGTACGCGATATAAAAGTCAGGATTTTTCCTTTGTGCGGCCATTATCACTCTCTGCAACTGATTGCCCAGCCTTTGAAATCTCCGGCGATTCTCGTTCAAACGTTGCTCATCTCCAAATTTTACTTCATCTTCAAGGTAATCATCCATGGCACCCCGTAGGTCTATGTACCCTGACATTAGGACCATGGATCTTGAGGCCTTTAGGGCTAAATTTTCCATTCCAACCCATTTCCCCATCTGGAGGGGGAAGGAAGATGTTCCCTGCTTCCTTCCCGCTGAGATGAACGTCCCGGCTAGCACTATTCCCGTTAGCTATGCCTCCCTTAAATCTGACTTGCGATTTCCCCTGCACCCTTTCGTCGCAGCCGTTCTTCGGGAGATCCACTGCCCGACTTTTGCTCTTTTCCCGGGCAGTTATGTTTACATTATCGCCTTTATTTTTTATTGCCACAAACAGAGGGTGGAACCAACCCTCGGGCATTTTTTCAATCTGTTCTTGGTGGGATCCCGTATGGGCCGAAGGTTGTTAGGAGGTCGCAAGCTATATTATATAGCTACTCGAACGAATGATTGTGTTATCGTTGACAAGGAAGATTCCCTACATGAATGGGAATCTTGCTATGTCTGGATAGACATCCCGAGGGAGGACTTGCTGAAAGTTACAGTGCTTAAGCTTTGATATAGCTTTCTGCAAGGCCAACAAGAACTTCTCCAAGGTTGTGTATCTTGTTNCGAACGAAGGAGTGTATTATCGTAGACAAGGAAGATTCCCTTCATGAATGGGAATCTTGCTATGTCTGGATAGACATCCCGAGGGAGGACTTGCTGAAAGTTACCTTCCTAACAATACACCCAGACATCGGGAAGTTGGACCGAAGCCGGTTCAACCCATCCCACCCTGATATTGCCAACACCTTGGCAATGCTTCCTCCTCCCGAACGACGTCTGAAAAGAATTGACATCCTTCGGGAGAAGAAGCTGTTAGAGATCGGGGTAGCAGGAAGAAAAAGAGCCCCTGCCCTAAAGAATATCTTCTCCAGTTCTGACTTTTCTGAGTCAGAAGGATCGGGTACGACTTAGCTTGCTTTAATTCATATTTCCTGATCCTTATTATTTTCCTTTTGCAGATTCCACTGATACAATGTCTGGGAACCGACTTGCTGCAGTGGCTGCTGCTTCAAAAGCCAAGAAGAAGGCTCAGCTGCAGTCATCAAAACCTAAGCCCAGCGCTGCGGCTGAGCCTTCACGATCATCGGGGAGCTCCAGCAGCCACAGGCTAGAGCCCGGATCAATGGATGAGGTGGATGATGTTATCTCTAAGAGGATACGCTCATTAGGCCTTCATGCCATGTACAGAATCGGGAATAATTCCCCTCTAGATCTTAATGTCTTGCGGTTATTGCTGCAGGGGTCAATGCGGGTGGAAGACGTCCGCCCCTCATCCCGTTTAGGAGATAGGGCGCAGAGACCTTCAATATCTGCGTCAACGAGCAAGTGGGGCCCCGAAGAGGAAGCCCCGAAGCAATATAAGAGGCTGCGGTCAACTGTGAGCAGGCCCACAGTCCCGATCCAGACGAAAGGGGTCACAATCGGGGAGAAACCAGCCCCGTCTTCGTCTAACCTCGAGGCTATTCGCATGGTTATCCAGGAGATGGTAGTCTCCGTTTTTAAGGTCCGGGGACCGAAAAGAGTCCCCCCTTCATGGAAGGATGCCACCCTCGAAGAATATCGGCTATTGAGGAAGAAAAACCTGCCCGGTATTGATGGCGCGCTGCCAGCTTGGTGTCAGCATATTTGGATTCCCAAGTTGTGGTAAGTTGTATTCAGCTCATGCTGCCCCGCTTGGGTATACATTCTTAATCCAATCCGACTCTTGCAGGCACATAGAAGGGTCTTAGACCTCGCTTCCGCCGTCCAGCTCAGCCGAAGCATCTCATCGGCGTCTGAAGATCTGGAAGGTCAACTTGCCTTAGCTCAGTAGCAAGTTAAGATCAAACAGAAAGAGCTGGAATCGGTTAGAGCCGATCGGGACCGTCTGAAAGGAGAGCTGCTTGGAGCGGGTACTGAGTTATCCTTAGATGCTTCTAAGGCGGGAGAGGCCCAAGCAGCAACAAACTCCGCCACGGCCCGAGTTTTGGAGCTGGAGCGTCAGATACAAGAGATATTTGACGAAGGCAACAAACTTCTCCTGCAGTCCCAGGAGGAAAAGAATGCCTTGAAGGAAGAGCGAGAAGCACTGAAAGAAGACTTGGTTAGGGTCCAAGAATCAACTGAGGGTGCGGTTCGGGAAGCCCTTTTGGGTTTTGCCCGATCGCCCCTAATGTTTGCCTTAGCGGCAAATGTTTACGGACCGAACGTCTCCCAATACATGGACAATATGAAGGACCAAATAGTCAGCAAGTTTGGTTTGAATCCCGAAGATGATCGTTGGGAGACGATTGACCCCTTAACCAAGGATGGAAACTTCCGTGAGATCCCCGAACTAGTTGAGCTCCCGTTGGATAATGATCCCAACTATCCTCTCTTTGACCTGATGGAGAGATCGATCAACGAAATAGTTGAGGAAAGGGGGAAGAAAGTGGAGGATCTCAAGGTATGGATTGCAGAGAAGTCCGGTGGAGCAGATAAGGAAGAATGACAAATATATTAGGATTTAATTTCCCAGTCCTTTGCTTCCTGTATTTCTAAACTCCTCGCTCTTGAATAAAATATCATTCTTTTGTTAAATATGCAGTTGCTAAGTATAAGGTCGGGGCATAAACCAAATCTGGACCGAACAGTCTTCACCACTCAACTCTGAATCCTGCTAAGTCTAGTAAGTTAGGGAATCCCAAGTTTACTAATAGACCACACTTGAATCCGTCTCATAAAATATTATAACTTTAGCGGTGTTGCCGTGGTTCTCCACGAGTCCCGCGACAAATTTTAGCCAAAGCTCCAGTTCTTAAAATAGTCCCATGGCAGGCTTTGGCTCGCAATTTGACAGGTTAACTCTGTCCTTGTTATCTCGCTCATGGATTAAGCACAATGGATCAAGGGCTACTTTTAGATGATGAGTGCCGTTTGAAGGGGGAAATTGAGTTCGTGGTAAGTTTTGGGAGTATGCGATTCATCTAAGTACTCATCAAGCGTGGAAGCAACTGACTCGTCAGAGCGGTCACACTACTTGGGAGCCTTATGGATGATGGCTACAGTCACCAGTCCAGACTCGTTCAGAAAATCCAACTCCAAGATCGGTCACTCATATAGCTAGAAATAATTTATATTGCATCCATTGTAACCTATTCATGCATAAGAAACGCTTTAAAGTTCACAGTTACCAAATATGTCAAATTCTTTATATAAAATAACGCATTAAGTTCATAACATTCCAGGTTCGGGGGATCTCAATTCCATCCAGACTTTCTATCTTATAAGCCCCAGCACCCAGGTTCTTCATGACCCGATAGGGCCCATCCCAATTTCTGTCCAGCTTCCCAACATTTCTCTGAACTCTTACATTCCTGAGAACGAGGTCCCCTTCCGAGAATTCACTGGCACAACCTGTTTGTTATGAGCTCACTCCATTGTTCTTTGATAAGCACACATGCGCGCATAAATGACGTTTCTTTTTTCTTCAATCATCTCCAAATCCAGGGATCTTTGTTCATTATTCAGATGCTCGTCATACTGGGTTATCCGAGGTGACCTTATGGCTACCTCCACTGGACTGACCGCTTCGGACCCATATACCAAAGAAAATGAAGATTCCTGGGAGTAGTGCGGTAAGAACATAGTACATCGTAGATGTGATCGAGCCACTTTCCCCCCAAATCTTCCAACTTAATATTTAATCCATTCAAGATAACTTTGTTGGAAACCTTCGTCAATCCGTTAGTCTGGGGATGAGCCACCAATGAGAAGTGTTGTGCGATACCCAATTTGACGCAAAGATCCCGAACGGCTTTTCAGCGGAATTGAAGTCCATTATCATATACAAAAGCTCGAGGTACTCCAAAGCGGCTTATGATGTTCCTCCATAGGAAGTGCTTTACCACCTTTTCGGAAATAATAGACACCGCTTCAGCCTCGATCCACTCTGTATAATATTCAACCGCCACTATGCAAAACTTCCGCTGCTGGACCGATAGAGGAAACGGTCCCAAGATATCAATCCCCCATCTGTCAAATGGACAAGGAAGTGGGGTCATCGACAAAGATGCCCCTGGCAATTGAGGAACTACAGAATGGTGTTGGCAAGCAGCGCAGCATCTTGTGTATTTCTTAGTATCCTCAAGGAGCGTTGGCCATAAATAACCGGCTCTAACGACGCGATGATATAGCGATCGGGCCCCATAATGTATCCCGTACATCCCCTCATGAACATAAATCATGACGGCCTCAGCCTCTAAAGGGGATAAGCATATCAGGAGCGGTCTCTCAAAGCTTTTCTTGAATAAGTGCCCGTCAATCAGCACATATCGCGTCACCCGGGTTTCAATTTTCCTGGCCTCTGATGCGTTTTCCGATAGATGGCCGTTGGTCAGATACTTGACAAAAGGGGTCATCCACGTGTTATCTTCCTATGAGTCAACGGCGTTAATCTTTAAGTCTTGGATTTCATGGCACAAAGCTCCCACCTCCTCAAACGACTGTTCGGTCACAGAAATCTCGACCTTCGGTCGATCCTGAATATGGACCGATACTGTGCATGGTCCAACGTCTAGTAAGCCTGCAGCCAGTCTGGCTAACGAATCGGCCACCTTATTTTGTTCTCTAAGCACGTGGTCAAGTGAGAACTCACGGAACTTCTTTGCCATTTCCAAGACCTTCGCATGATATAGCTTCATGGTTGGCTTATGTGTTTCGAATCGTCCTGCGAATTGCTCCACCACTAACTTGGAGTCTGAGAACATTCACACCTTAGCAACTCCCATCTTTTGAGCTAAGGTCATCCCCTACAAAACGACCTCGTATTCCACCACGTTATTTGTTCCAGAAAACAAGAACTTAACCGCGGAATGGATAACGTCGCCTTGAAGTGTAGTAAGGATGATGCCCGCTCTCTTTCCCCCGAAGGTTGATCCATCAACATAAATGACCCACCGGTCGTCCTCTTGGTTCATAAATATGAGCGATCGGGTCATCTAGACCACGAGGACTTGAGCTTCGATCGCCCTTCGGGGAACGAATTTCATATACATGGAGCTGATCTTGAACTTCCACTTGGCCAACCTTTCATTAGAATTCGCCTGACTCAAAACCGCCTTCAAAAGCTGATCAGTATACACATAAACCTTGCGGCCTTCGAAATAGTGCTTAAGCTTTGATATAGCTTTCTGCAAGGCCAACATGAATTTTTCCAATGTTGTGTATCTGGTTTCGGCTGGTACCAGGGAATGGCTTACGTAGTAAATGGGTCGGTGAATATCATCCACAATGGTCACCAGGGCTGCGCTGACTGCGGCTTCGGACACGGCCAAATATAACCCTAAGGGTTCGTGGCATGTTGGGCTCACCATGACAGGAGGAGTGCTAAAGTAAGTCTTTAAGTCGGAAAATGCTCGATCGCACTCTTCGGTCCAGCCAAGATGGCTAGCTTTCCTCAATGTCCTGAAAAAAGGTAGAGTCTGATCCGTAGACCTAGAAAAAAACCTGCTCAGCACCGCCAATCGGCCAGTCAGCCTTTGAAATTCTCGCTTGTTTCTCGGAGGTTGCATGTCAATAATAGCCTGGACTTTCTTCGGATTAACCTCGATGCCTTTCTCAGAAACGTAATATCCAAGGAATTTGCCACTTCGAATCCCGAAGCAACACTTGTTTGGATTTAGTTTGAGTTTATATTTACGGCATACTTCGAAACAACGAGACAAGTAAGGAATGTGATCTTTATCATTCATGGACTTGACAATCATATCATCAACATACACTTCCATAATATGGCATATCAACTCTCTAAAGATCTTGTTGACCAGCCTTTGGTATGTTGCTCCGGCGTTCTTTAAGCCAAAAGGCATACCTTCGTAGCAGTAAACGCCGTCTTCTGTCATGAATGATGATTTCTTCAGATCTTCCTTAGCATGGAAGATCTGATGGTACCCAGAGTAAGCGTCCATGGTACTCATCATTGTGCTGCCCGCCACAGCATCCACCAATCAGCCAATATGTGGCAGTGGGAAAGGGTCTGACTCACAGTTCTTGTTCACGTCGGTAAAATCCACGCACATCCTCCACTTCCATCTGCCTTGGAGACCACCACCGGGTTTGCAACCCCCTCAGTGTAGTGAATCTCTCTGATGAAACCCGACCGCAACAACCTGTTCACCTCTACCCGGATGATTTCAATATTCTCACGAGAATAGCGTCTCCTCTTTTGCCTTATAGGCTTGGTTCCGTGCTCAGTGTTAATACGATGCTCACTTTTGGATCGGTCAATCCTCGGAACATCGTCCGGGGTCCAAGCGAAGATGTCCACATTGCTTCTCAGCAAGCGGACCAGTTCTTCTTCGAAGGCTGGGGCCAGATGTGCCCTGATGCGAGTAGTCTTGGTTGAGTCATCCTCAACCAAGTTGATAAGCTTGAACCCGACGGGTTCCATAGTTTGCCTCGGGGGCGGGGGCTCTTCGAGCAAATCCACCCGAGCTCTCTTGATGGGTGCCAAGGTTCGTCACGAGCTCATGTAGCATTGTCTTGCTACTTTCTGGTTCCCCTTAACAGAAATCACTCCATGAGTGGAGGGGAACTTGAGCATCATATGGTACGTAGAAGAGACCGCCTCAAACTTACTGAGGCCGGTCCGTCCAATGATAGCGTTGTAAGCCAGATCGACTTCAACGACTATGAACTCAAGGGTCTCCGATCGGTCCCTGCCCGGTTCTCCTAGTGTGACTGGGAAAAGAATTTTGCCGCACGGGATAACACTTCTCTGGTCGAACGACCAGAGGGTTATATTGGCAATAGGGAGATCATGGGCCGCGGCTCCTAGCATTTCTGCCACTTCACGCTTTATCAGGTTGCATGAAGCCCAGATGTCCATCAGAATCCTATGGACCCGTCGATCGGCGATAATTCCAGTGATGATGAGAGGATCATCACATGGATCAGCAACCCCTTCTCGATCGTCTGCCGTAAAAATGATATCGCCCTCAAAGGTCGAGGACTGCTCAGTCGATTCGTTCTTGATCAGCTCCACAGATTCGGAGCATTCGGGAAACTCCTCACGCGCTGCTCTTTTTCGGTTCCTGACCGACTCGTTAATCCTTATTCCACCGGAGATAACATAAATATCTCCGGCGACCTCTCTTTCTCTGGACACCTCCTCATTTGGGGGAGGTTGGGTGCCCACTTTGGCAGGTGGGGGAGCTCGCTGCTCACTCCTGTCTCCTTCATTTCGCGGGGCCCTGCAGCCGCGGCCCTGCCATCTCCTCCTTCGGCCCTGGCCACGGTTCTCCTGACCGTGCTGGCCTCTATCTTGTTCGGGTTAGGGAGATCTTTGGTCTCCCGCCCGGTCGTTGTAGTGTCGGGGCTGACCCCGATTGTCTCTTCCCCTTGGCCTGTGACGATCGTCAACTTGATGGCCCGCTCGGGAAGAGTCAGCCCGCTTGCCCCTTCGATCGTCATGATCGTGCTTTTCCTTGTTCATTGCCGCTACTGTCTCTCGCAGTAGCGGGCATTTTGACGTCGGGTGATCGCGGTTTTGATGCAACTCGCAATAGACCCGATTGTCCTCCTTCGGAGGAACGATCTTTTCAGCCACAGCCGCAACTTCCCACGGTTGTCTCTTAGGGTAAGATACCCTATGGTCACCTGCGGGATCAGAATTCCCGCTAGGCTTTCGATATCCCGCTCCCAGCGTGATCTCGTATAAAAATATTTAAGAGTATTTGTTTTTAGATCAGTCAATTTTTAAATTATTCGGAATTTAGTTTTTGTGGGGACACGAGCGATATACGAAGTTGGGCCCACAATGTGTGAGCTTACGTCCTCGGGAGAGCGAAGCTCTACCTTGGTTTCCACTATAATAGTCAAAGGATACAAGTACAATGAAGTGACAATAATACTCCAGATGAGAACGGCTCGAAGAACGATCGAAAACACTCCGTCACGATGAAACTGCTGAAAACTCGCGAATGAGGGGGCTGGCCGTGAGTTTTCGTACGAAAACTAGTGAATAGTGTTTTTTAGCAGGAACTAGCGAACAATACAAGAACTTGCGAATATTAACTGCCGAACAAGAACTCGCGAATAGTGATTCCGAGCAAGAACTCGCGAATAGTAACTCCCGAACAAGAACTCGCGATTAGTGATTCCGAGCAAGAACTCGTGAATAGTAAATCCCGAACAAGAACTCGCGAATAGTGATTCCGAGCAAGAACTCATGAATAGTAACTCCCAAACAAGATCTCGCGAATAGTGATTCCGAGCAAGAACTTGTGAATAGTTACTCCCGAACAAGAACTCGCGAATAGTAACTCACGTGGTGCTGGCCGCGAGTTTTGGTGCAAAAACTCGTGGGTGGAGGCTGAAAAACGAAGTCTCACGAGTACCTTAGCGAATTCGAGCCAAAGCTTTGCCTTCGGAGGTACAGAAAGGGTCAGAATCCCTTTTCAGTGCATTGTTGCTCATATTTATAGAGAAATCCACCCCAATTAATAAGTTTAATGCCCAGGAGCCCAATTTCACTGGACTAAGCCCAAAGTACCTAAATAATATTCAATTAAAATAGAATAAATGCCGTTCTGCAATAGAACTTCAAAAATGCATCACGATCGAGAATTAGCCTGAAATACCGATGAGAAAATACAGGAGAACCTCATAAAATAACTCACTGCTTCCAGATGTCGAATATACAGCCAAAAATATCGCCATAACTTACTAGCATGCTTCTCGTGTGCCAAATTATGAAAAGACCCTTGGCACCGTTTGGGGCCGAATTTGCCCGAGACTGCTAGAAACGTTAGTCAACTGCAAATATGTGGTCTCCGGGGAGTTCGAATTACGAGAATACCCCCAAAACTATATAATGACGAAAATACACGAGCATACCAAGAATACCGAAAATACCATCTAGCTACGTCAGACGAGCTCCTGGGGCGTCGTAATACTGAAAACATCCCCGGGTAATATCAATAGTCCCATGGTTTTCAAATTCTGATTCTGAGTCGTAAACCATATCATATTAGCTCGTCCCGATAGTCGATACTTGCTCGGGAATTTTACCGGAAAAACCGTGAGTAGGGTTGAAAACCCATCGCAGACGCGATCGTTTTGACACTAAGAACGTCAGATTCCGAGGTCGGGTGAAAATATCGGGATTTTTCCGACACGAAGGTCCGGCCCTATAAATACCAGGTCCGCCCCCTGTAACAGTACTAATTCGCGGAAACATACCTTTCTTGCGACTTTTCGAACGACTTCTCGCGACTACTCTCAAAGCACAGTGCCATTCACGACTTTTGGAATGAGTTCTCGCGACTACTTGCATTGCACAGTGACAATCGCGACTTTACGAACGAATTCTCGCGACTGAACAGTGACACAGTGAACTTAACACCTGAACAAAAACTTGCGACTACCTAGGCTGCACAGTACCTCTCGTGACTTTTGGTACTAAAACTCGCGAGACACTTAATAAAATCAGGAAAAAATTATAAAAATTGGAAAAATCTTAATTTCGAGAACTTCACATCATGTCCTCCGACTCTGCCCATTCCTCGAACTCCGATGCCTTGTCATCCCATTCCTCGGACTCCTCATCCGGCTCGGGGAGCTCCAATTCGAGTCTGTCAGCTTTTCGTTCCCCTTTTACGAACCCTTATCCACATTTCTTCGATCAAATCGCACATCTTGAGAATACGATAGGTTCTGAGAGTTATGCTGTCAAGGCCTTAAAATCTTTTGATCAGTCATATACCATGCATCACCGGAAGTGGAAATCTCTCGTGGAAAATTACTACCTCCCTTCCGATTGTGTTCTATACAAGCCGGGTCCTACTGATCGAATCCTACGTCCACTGGCTGGCACTCACGCCGTTTGTCTTGAGTATCTAGAGTGTGGTCTCCGCTTTCCGCTTCACCCGTTCATTTCCACACTCTTAACTTGTTTAAACATCCATCTCTTCCAACTGAACCCAAACTCGATATCTTTGGTAGTTGCCTTCATTATTTTGATGGAGACCAACGGGATTTTGATAACCGTTGATAGCTTCTTCCAAGTCTTCCAAATCAGTACCGCTATCCATTATGGTGCTCAGGGTTGCATCTTTTTCCGTCTGAGGCACAAAAAAAGCTCTTTTCCATTCTCTACGCCTCAATCGAATCATGACTGGAAGAGACATTTCTTTTTTGTCACTTGTGTGGGTTCCACTAGATTATCCGCGCTTAGCCTTCCCTGGCGGTTCCCAATTGAGGGGGAACCTTTCTTTCCAGAGTCCTATTATCATATCCAGCGATCCATTACTCCTAAGGCTTTGGAGAGGATACTTGTCGCGTGCGCTACATCGGATGGTACCGACTGGACCCCGAAGACGCTATTCTATGCCCCGATCTTGGTCGCCTCCAACATTCTTCCGGCCCCTACCCATTTTAGTAGGGGACTATTAGGTATCTGGACCATGCATTAACACTTAAACCATCTCAACACCTCTTACTCGATAAGCAAACCTTCCTAAAACCAGCGTATATATGTTCTATAATCTTTTCAACCATACCTCTCACGCGACTTGTTTGTTTTGAAGATAAAATAATGGCTCCCCCTGGAGATCGTTCGAGATTAGGTGATAAGTTGAGATACCTCCGTACTCTTGTTACGGAGAAAGATGAGTTGATCTTCGAGATGGCGCCAGGATCTCAAAACCGCACTGCAGCGGCCAAGTTGGCACGAAGCTTGCAAGAAACGGTGCCGCAAGCAGAAGAGGCCCGACCGATTACTCCAACACCACCTGCTCCGGTAATTGAGAATCCCGAGCCCGCAGGAAATGAGCCGGCTATAGAGGCCCCCTAGAGCCCTGGAGATTTAATTCATGTGTCTCGGCGGTTAGAGCTTACTGCTAGAGAGTTCTCCCCCGACGAAGGGATGTATGACTTCGCCGAGACACTAGTGGACGTTGTCGGAGATGACGAGGAGGGC
>RWGZ01001007.1:0-353108 GCA_009725065.1 Utricularia reniformis | reverse complement strand
ACTCCTGAAGAGAGGGAAAGACTTGATCCCAGTCTATCCGGCAAGTTAGAGCCTGTGGATGCGGAAGATAAACTCTACTGCTCGGGGGATCCGTTCGGGGCGCTCCAATTCAACTTGGAGGAAGACTTGCACCAGCAACTATATTCAGAGGAGGTCAAAATACCCGAGGAGGGCCCATCGGTGGACGCGTTTAGGAGGTTGGCCGCATTATTCCCCGAACCGGTGGGTCCCCTCGTGGGAGACATTCTTAAAGACGAGGAGGTGATGGGTCAACGTGACCCCCCATTATACGTTCCTGCTAGTGTGACAGGGGCTCGGGAGCGCCATGAGGTCGAGATGGCGAGCTTTATTCCCGAGAAGTTGCCCGTTGCGGGGACTAAAGAAAAAGAGACTCATCCTCCCTCGTCGACAATTAAGCTGGTAAGAAAGCGCCCTAGCGAGACCGGTGAAAGTTCGGGCTCCAAGAGGAAGAAATAAACTTCCATATATGTTTTCTTCAGTTTTGTACTCTCCGCATTTTGTACTCTCCGTAAAAATACACGACAATTTATAGCGTAACATCGTTACTAAACCGGTAACGGTGCGGTCCTACGTAGAAGAGTAAAAAAAAAAAAAAAAAAAAAAAAAAAAAAAAAAAAAAAAAAAAAAAAAAAAAAGGGGTAGCACCGGGTGGAGGGCGGAACAGATCCGGGTAGAAGATACGTACGAAGAGGGCGGAACAGATCCGGGTGGAAAAAGGGGTAGCGCCTAAGTACCCACCCGAGGAATGGATGCATATGGTCCGTCGAGTCATCCAACAGATAACGGTTGGCTTGGGCGGGACATGCACCGAGCATGTTAATCTCGGCAACAGAAAACTTAATGAATAATGGAAATGATACGAGTAAATGAAGAGGGAATAAGAAAACGGTTAAGTGAAATGGTTCATGTGTGTGTGTAAGAGGTAACTAAGAAGTAAGAAAGATAAGGTGTAGTGTGTGTGAAGTTTCCATTAATAGATTGTGACCGCATTATAGATTTTGTAGGTGACGCAGGTGAGATATGATTGGGATGGGGAAGGAGGTCGTCCGTTGTCCAGTGATAGAGTCCGGTCCTTCGGAGAACACTCTAAATTATGCAGTCGTACTTTAATGTTTTGAACTATGTTTTAAATTTGCTTCCGAATATTTCCTTTTTAATAATCATGTTTTAACAAAACAACTAGGCCCAAATTAGGGTCGTTACAAATGGTATCGGAGCGTAACATCGTTACTAAACCAGTAATGGTGCGATCCTACGTAGAAGAGTCCATGTCGAAGAGTCCACGAATCCCGTAGGAGGACAACCGACCATAGGAGGGGATGGGTATAGAATGTAACATATGACATGAGTAGACATAGACATAGACATAGACATAACGAAAGTTTAATGTAGGAATGGCGCCTAGAACGAGAGCTCATGGAAACCGAGAAGAGGATAGCAACGCATCAGAACAGGCGCCGGCGACAGAGACTCCGGTTGCAAATTCCGCGACACCTCTCACGTTTAGTAAGGAAAGCCTCCCTAGTTAGCGCAATGAGACAGAGACAGGCGGAGGGGGGAAACTCCGCGCAAATGGAACTAGGGGCAAGACCCGAAAAGAGTAGGATGTACTACAATGAGGCATTAAAGAAGGCTGGGATGAACAGCTTCACGGGGGATAAGATGGGAGATGCGGCAGCATGGATTATCCGCCTTGAGNACGCTTTAATCGCATTTCCAAAAAACGAGTGGCCAATTAATTAAAGAAATTAATGACTCGTTTTGGGGAAATCAAGTTTTTCAATACTCGCTTTACGAAACTCGAATCATCACAAAACCCAAAATGAATTCAAAATCTACCATATTTTACACAATATCCCCTATGGTTCGATGGTAGTACTGCCCGATGGTGGGGGAGTGTGTCGGCTGCATTACTGAAGGATGGGCCTATCTCTTGGGCAAAGTTTAAGAATGCATTCTTGGACTACTACGTGCCAAAAGGACTTAAGAAGGACAAGAGGGCCGAATTTGACAGATTGACTCAAGGAAACCGCCCCGTTATGGAATACATGCAAGAATTCATCGAGCTAGGCAGGTACGCCCCCGAGATCATGGGGAGCGAACAGGAAAAGATCCACCGCTTCACGGAAGGGCTGAATGAGAAATTGAAACTGACTATGTATGGCCGCGACGATGAGGAATTTTCTAGTTTGGTGGCGGCGGCAGTCCGAGTTGATGGAGGGTTACGGAGAATGGATAAGGAACGCACAAAATACTCTACAAGGAACGAAGTCCAAGGACGGGGAGAATGGAAAGGAAAGGGCACTACAGAGGGTTTCGGATCGGCACCAGGACTACCGATCAGGCCTGCATGCATCAAATGCGGAAAGAACCATTTTGGAGAATGTCGAGCAGGAACTAACAGTTGTTTCAAGTGTGGCCAGGAAGGACATTTTGCAAAGGACTGCCCAAAGAGAATGTAACGACCCTAATTTGGGCCTAGTTATTTTGTTAAAACATGATAATTAAAACGGAAATATTCGGAAGCAAATTTAAAACATAGTTCAAAACATTAAAGTACGACTGCATAATTTAGAGTGTTCTCCGAAGGACCGGACTCTATCACCGGAAAACCGACGACCTCCTTCCCCGTCCCTATCCTATCTCACCTGCGTCACCTACAAAATCTGTAAAGCGGTCACAATCTATTAAAGGAAACTTCACACACACTACACATTATCTTTCTTACTTCTTAGTTACATCTTCCACACACACATGAACCATTTCACTTAACCGTTTTCTTATTCCCTCTTCTTTCACCATTATCATTTCCATCATTCATTAACTTTTCTNCGATCCATCCATACCACTTCTACACATCACATTATAACATGATCGCGCCAGCTCTTGATCTCCCTTCATCTTCCCAACCCCTAATTGTGTCGGGAACTTCATCATCAAATGTGGTTGAGACACCACAGCTCCGAATAAGTTTAAACAACTTCTCCCCAAGATTGCGTTATATGGGAGTATAGGGAGATCCACCACCACAAACTCCACCATCAAAGTTCTTGATATTTCGGGATCGCCCAAAGTCACCGGCAGAAAAACAGATCCCTTAGTCGCAACGACGCTATTATTAAAACCAACTAGTTTTGTGTGCACAGGTTGGAGTTGAGTGGTTCCTTTTAGTGCCATCTGTTCAAAAGTTGCAAGAGTCAAAATATTGGTAGCAGCTCCGGTGTCCACCAACACTCGTGAGACAGGATGATTAGCAATAATAGGAGAGACGACTAACGCATCGTCTTTTGGGGAGAAGACCTTAGATAAATCCTCCGGTCCGAAGGAGATTGTCATCTTGTCCAAATCTGTCAACTAGACCATGTTCACTTCCATAAAACTCCCCTATTGATGTAATGCCTGATAAGAACGTTTGCGGGCGCGGTTCTAATCGCCGACACTCTTTCCCCCGGCGATAGTCATAATGTTGGGGCCCAAGTTTCCCCATCTCGGTTGGGCATTTTCGACATTCAAAATAGGTTGACCCTGGTTGGGGCCAACCGGAGGAGGAGGAGGTAGTGCTTGCTGATTCGCCGGGGCTGGTGGATAAGCATCATACCCATACCCCTGCTGATTCCTTTGCGGCTGATACCTGCCGCGACCACGATAGTTGTTTCCTCTCCTTCCACCTCTCTGATTCTGTCTACCGCCATTAAAGAATCCTCTTTGGCCACCACCTTGACGTTGGCCACGCTGTCCTCCATAACCGCGTCCTCTTGCATTTGGCCGCGATAATTTGCTTACTACCTCAAATCCGCGACAATAATACTCTATGAAAAATCCACGACAATAATCACTTCCAGAAAAATCCCCAACAATACTTGCTTACAGAAAATCTGCGACAATAATGGCTTACAGAAAAATCCGCGATAATTTTCCTTCTTCGCGTCAATTTTCGAATTTTCGTGTCTTAATGATAATTAACTCGTATTTGGGCCTCCCCACCCCTATTTATAGACATCCTAACTTTTCTAATTCACACTTTAACCCCTCCTTCTTTTGATTTTGAAACCTCCTTTATCTTTTACTTTACTTTTCTATTTTTCGTTTCCTTTTACGTTCTTTCGTTCCCATATCCCTCGTTATTAATTGTCTAAACTTTACCGCTACATTCCCTACTATTTGTTCCATCATACCTTTTTCCTGGCTATTACATCCTTCCCCACTCATTTTGAGTTTCATCTCGAAACTCTTGCGTACCAATCTTCCATTAACTTCGGCGCTCTCTGTCTAATCTCTCGTTCCTTTTCCCATGTAGCTTCCCTCTCTCCTTGATTGAACCATTGTACTTTCACCATTGGGATTTGTTTGTTTCTGAGTCTTCTTTCCTCCCTGCCTAGGATCTTTACTGAGACTTCCTCGTACGTTAGTTCCGGGGTTATCTCTATGGGTTCCCCCACACATTCTTGAATTCCTTCAGTCACCTTTCTCCTTAGTTGGGATACATGGAACACGTTGTGTATCCCCACATTTCCTCCGCAAGCTTCAGCTGTGATATTACCCGGGTATATTCTCTTGTATTTATCCTTACCCGGGGGCTCGTCCAGCGTGGTTATTTGTATTTTCGATATTTTCATATTCTTATCGGATGGCATTCTCAAGTGGTATTCTCGCAATTCTGGCTTGCTGGGCCCCATATAAAGTCTCTGTAAGCATTTTGAGATGTTTCGGGTCATTTCGGCCCCGGACCGGACCGGGCCAGGGGTATTTTCGTCATTTGCCACCCGGGAGTGCACCGATCAGGTGCAATGACGTTATATGGCTGCTTATTCGCTATCTAAAGGGAAAGGACCAATATACGAAGTTCTCGGGAAATTTCTGATCGTATTCCCGACTAATATGTTGTCCGAAGTGGTTCACGAAGCTTCGTCATCAACATGGTATTTATTATATTGTAATTTGGAATATTTAATTATTTTGGGTTTAGTGGAGTAAATAGGCTTATGGGCTCAAGTGAGTGGGTTTTAGGCTGCATTTCTCTATAAATAGGAGCCCCAAGGCATTGAGAAAGGATTCGGACTTTTTCACGCTTCTCAAGGCAGAACCTGACCCTTGACTCGCGACCAAACCCACTTAGTCGCGACTGATCTAGTCTAAAAATATTTTGGGTATTTATTTTTAGATCAGTCAATTTATAATTAATTCGAAGTTAGGTTGTTGTGGGGACACGAGCGATATACGAGGTTGGGCCCACAATGTCTGAGCTTACGTCCTCGGGAGAGCCAAGCTCTACCTTGGTTTTCATTATAATATTCGTCGAGTACAATTACAACGATATGATAGCAATAATACGGGTGAAAACGGCTCGTGAAATGATCGAAAACAATCAATCGGGCTCGGAAAACTGGCATCAACGAGTTGTGGTTGACAACTTGCAGAAAAAACTGTACGATGAGCGCAACCGGCACTGTACGATGAGCGCAGAGAACACTGTACGATGAGCGCAGCCGGTACTGTACGATGAGGGTGGCCGCGCGAACTTGTACGAGTTGTCGCGAATAGTGACCCAGATGAGGGTGGTCACGAAAACTCGTGCGAGTTGTCGCGAACAGTAGCTGAAAAAACGAAGTCTCGCGATTTCGGGCGAAAATCTTGCCTTGGGAGATGCGAAAAGCATCTGAATCCCTTCTCAATGCCTTAGGACCCCTATTTATAGAGAAATGTAGCCCAAAACACAAGTTTAGGCCCAAGAGCCCACTTTCATTAGATTAAGCCCAAGACACCTTAAATAATATCCAATTAAATTAGAACAAATACCATTCCGCAATAGAACTTCGGAAATGCGTCTCGATCCAGAATTAGGCGGGAATATCGATGAGAAAATACCGGAGGACCCAGTAAAATAATCCACTGCTTCCAGATAGCGAATATGCGGCCACATATCATCATTGCAACTGACCGGTGCGCTCCCGGGTGGCAAATTACGAAAATACTCCTGGCCCCGTCCGAGGCCGAAATGACCCGAAACATCTCAAAATGCTTACAGAGACTTTATACGGGGCCTAGCGGGCCAGAATTGTGAGAATACCACTTGAGAATGTCATCCGATAAAAATACCGAAAATACCGAAAATACCAATAATTGCGTCGGACGAGTCCCCGGGTATGGATAAGTACAAGAGAATATACCCGGGTAATATCAGCGACCAAACCCACTTAGTCGCGACCAGCCTCCCAGCCGCGACCAACCAGCCAGCCAGTCGCGACTAGTGGCTAGCTAAACCAAGTCGCGACCATTCACCATCACTAGCGACAAGTCATCATCTCCCCGCGAACAGTGGCCTCCTGGGGCCCAATCGCGTTGGTCGCGACCAGCCTGTCCGTCTGCACTGTTCACTCGCGTCCAGTGGAACGCGACTGCAGATTTGATCGTTTCTCGAGCCCTTTTCCCCCCGTATTATCGTTATCATCTCATTGTATTTGTATCGCTTGATTATTATAGTGAAAACCAAGGTAGAGCTTCGTTCTCCCGAGGACGTAAGCCTGCACATTGTGGGCCCAACCTCGTATATCGCTCGTGTCCCCACAACAACCTAATTTCGAATTAATTGTAAATTGACTGATCTAAAAATAAATACCCAAAATATTTTTAGACTAGATCAGTTTGGCGCCGTCCGTGGGGACCGAGATTTTTATCCCATTGATGGCTTTATTGCTGAGTTTGGATTTCTGTTATCATGACTACTCGGAATTCTAATGAAGATACTTTTGATGAAGAATTTGAGGCGGATCCTATTCCTCGAATTGATAATGATTCTCTTGTGTTACCGGGGGCTCGGTCGTCAGTTCTGGAGGAGCCCCCCGCTCAAAATGAGACTATCCGGCCCTCCCGGAGCGGGTTTTCATCCGGGGGGGGACCAAGTTTTTTGGAAAAGCTCAAAGAGGCGGCTAAAAATATTAAGATATTTACGCTTACGTATATCCCAATGGAGGAAAACACGCGTGCAGACGGTCTTGCAAAGGCGGCGACGATTTTAGAACTCTTGGATGAGTCGAAGATAACAACAATGATCCATTGCCAACCATCTGTCAGTCCATTGGAGAAACAGACGGCCGAGGTGGCTAATTTGGATCTTTCGAATGAGACATGGTTTTTAGTGGATGCCGTAACCGACGATCCATCATTGAAGGATGCTATTGTGAATTATCTAATCAAGAGAGAATTGCCTACCGACGAAGTCGAGGTCCGAAGAACTATGCAAAGAGCTACAAATTTCGTCTATGTGGATGATAAGCTGTATAAGAAGAATTTCGGAGGGCCATATCTTCGATGTTTGTCCCCAGTACAGGCAAAGGCCGTTATAGAGGAAGTTCACGCTGGGGACTGTGGTGATCATTCGGCAGGTCGATCCTTGGCGAACAAGGTTAAGAGGGCCGGTTATTTTTGGCCAACATTGGTGAAAGATTGTGTTAATTTTGTTCGGGCTTGTTCCGCTTGTCAGTTCCACTCAAACGTGCATCATGTACCGAGAGCTAATATGAAACCTTTACCGACAACATGCCCTTTCGATATGTGGGGCATCGATATTTTAGGACCATTTCCGAAGGCACCTAGCCAAAAGAAGTTCTGCATCGTGGCTGTGGAGCATTTCTCCAAGTGGATAGAGGTTGAAGCTGTATCACGCGTTCGGGAACAGGAAGTTATCAGTTTCCTTTGGAGGTATATCGTGTTTCGATTCGGAATTCCTAGGATTTTGGTGTCGGATTACGGAACGCAATTTGCCGGAAAGAGGGTAAATGAATGGTGTGAGGGTTATGGAATTGAACAGCGGTTTACCTCCGTGGCACACCCAGAAACAAACGGGCTTACAGAGGTTATCAATCGTATTATCTTACAACAGCTGAAAACACGGATAGATGAATCCAAAGGCTCTTGGGTGGATGAATTGCATAATGTGATGTGGGCATATCGGACATCACCGAGGTCCACTACCGGATTCAGCCCTTTCTTTTTGGTATATGGCTCCGAGGCCGTGTCTCCGGTTGAAGTAACTATTTCATCGGAAAGAGTTATCGCTTATGACGAGGTGTTGAACGAGGACATGTGAAAATTGGACCTTCATTGCGTTGATGATATCCGCGATAGAGCCGCGATACGAATGGANCCCAGTCGGGGACGCCGATTCTCGTAAACTCGACGCCAGCTCGGCCGCGGCAGTTCGGTTCCGAGTCCCCGGTGGCGCCTCGAAGATAAGCTCATCATCCTCCGCAAGAAGATCACGGAGGAAATTCAGCCGATCCCCCTTTTTGTTTTGATCCTGAGCGGGAGCCATTATGTTATCTGCAAAATACGCAAGTTAAGTGAAAAAACGCGAAGTTTGAATTTAAAGACAAGTAAATCAGGTTCCTAAGCGTTGATCCTATCAAAGAAGAATTATTAAATTTAGCCCCCATATGAACATACGGATGAGGTACCTAGCAGTTCTCTACTAAAATGGGCGGGGACCGAAAGGAGGTTGAAATCAACCAAGATCGGAGCGTAAAGTAAGGTCTTCACGGTCCAGTCAGCGCCGTCAGACCTAGAGCAGTCAAGGAGCGCCTTCCTCAGAGGTCTCGAAAGGGCCGTAGGCCTCAGGAAAAAATGGTAACCCTTCAACGGGGAACCGCCAAGGAAGACTCAAGGGAGACAGCCTCGCATCCCCCACACCGCTGACAAAGAAGAAATGTCTCTTCCAGTCGTGGTTGGAATGGGGTGCAGAAAAAGGAAACGGGCTCGTCTTGTGCCGCGGGCGGAAATATATACAACCCTGGGCACCAAAATTGACTGCAGCACCGATAAAGAATATTCGGAAGAAAAGGTCTGTGGTTGGAGGAATACAATTCACCTCCATAAATATTACGAAGGCGACGACAAGAGAAATTGAACTTGGAGTTAGTTGGAAAAATGAATTTGTAGATGCGAGAGCAATTCTACAAGGAAAGGATGAAGAGGGAAGCGAAGGCCACATTCTAAGTGTTCGAGAGAGATAGTATGGGTGGCGATCGGAGGCGTCAAGAGACGGTCGCTAGTTTCAGGTTGATATAGCACACAGTCGGAAGGGAAATAATATTGTTCAAGAATAGATCTCCACTTCCGAGAATGCATGCTATGAGGTTGGTTAAAGGATTTAAGAGCTTTAACCGCGAAATTTTGAGGGCCGATGGTGTTTTCAAGATGAGCTACCCTCTCGAAAAAATGAGAATTTACAGTGGAAAGGCAAGGAGGAAACGGGGCTGAGATCGAATCGAAACTCCCCGGAGTGGATGAGGAGTCCGAATGGTTTGAAGATGAGGTGGCAGAGGCCGAAGATTCGGTGCGATCGGAAGACATTGGTAAATTTAAATTCAAATTTATTTTTTGAAATTAATTTTACAAGTTTTAAGTCAGAGTCGCGACCAGTGAAGTTTCGTCGCGAGTGGTACAGTACTCGCGAGTTATCTTCGCGAGTAGCACAGTCCTGGATTAAGTTATACGATTCGTCGCGACTTACTGAGTTTGTTCGCGAGTGGTACAGTAATGCGATTGGTCGCGAGAAATATGCAAGCGATTGGTCGCGAGTGACACAGTTAAGTCGATTGGTCGCGAGAGTCGATTGGTCGCAAGAGTTGATTCGTCGCGAGAGATAAGAATTCCAGGCGAGAGACTGAATTGTGAGGAGCGAACAGTGTATTTATAGGGGCAGAATCCCGAGCCGGAAAATCCCGAAATTTTCACCCGAGCTCAGAATCTGACGTGCTTAATGTCAAAACGATCGTATCGACCAGAGAATTTCAACCGTGCTAAGGATTTCCTCGGCGGGGCCCCAGAACGATAATTGACTTTCGGGACGAGCTATTGATATATGGTTTACGACTCAGACTCTGAATCTGAAAACCAGGGGACTATTGATATTATCTGTGTATATTCTCTTGTATTTATCCTTACCCGGGGGCTCGTCCAGCGTGGTTATTGGTATTTTCGGTATTTTCGGTATTTTCATATTCTTATCGGATGGCATTCTCAAGTGGTATTCTCGCAATTCTGGCTTGTTGGGCCCCATATAATGTCTCTGTAAGGATTTTGAGATGTTTCGGGTCATTTCGGCCCCGGACCGGGCCAGGGGTATTTTTGTCATTTGCCACCCGGGAGTGCACCGATAAGGTGCAATGACGTTTTATGGCTGCTTATTCGCTATCTAAAGGCAAAGGACCAATATACGAAGTTCTCGGGAAATTTCTGATCGTAATCCCGACTAATATCTTGTCCGAAGTGGTTCCCGAAGCTTCGTCATCAACATGGTATTTATTATATTGTAATTTGGAATATTTAATTATTTTGGGTTTAGTGGAGTAAATAGGCTTATGGGCTCAAGTGAGTGGATTTTGGGCTGCATTTCTCTATAAATAGGAGCCCCAAGGCATTGAGAAAGGATTCTGACTTTTTCACGCTTCTCAAGGCAGAACCTGACCCTTGACTCGCGACCAAACCCACTTAGTCGCGACCAACCCCACTTAGTCGCGACCAGCCTCCTAGCCGCGACCAACCAGCCAGCCAGTCGCGACTAGTGGCTAGCTAAACCAAGTCGCGACCATTCACCATCACTCACGACCAGTCATCATCTCCCCGCGAACAGTGGCCTCCTCGTAACCAATCGCGTTGGTCGCGACCAGCCTGTCCGTCTGCACTGTTCACTCGCGTCCAGTGGAACGCGACTGCAGATTTGATCGTTTCTCGAGCCGTTTCCGCCCTTTATTATCGTTATCATCTCATTGTATTTGTATCGCTTGATTATTATAGTGAAAACCAAGGAAGAGCTTCGCTCTCCCGAGGACGTAAGGCCGCACATTGTGGGCCCAACCTCGTATATCGCTCGTGTCCCCACAACAACCTAATTTCGAATTAATTGTAAATTGACTGATCTACAAATAAATACCCAAAATATTTTTAGACTAGATCAAGCTGATATGCTAGGTTTCCGATCCTTCGTTCCACCTCATATGGTCCGATATACCGGGGACTCAGCTTCCGTGTCCTTGTGGTCCTTAGCACCCCCTTCATCTGTGATATCTTTAGGTAGACGCGATCTCCAACCTTTAACTCTAAGGGTCTCCTTTTTGTGTCTGCCCAACTTTTGTATCGGTCTTGTGCGCCTTAATGTTCTTTTGTACCACGTCCACCTTTTCAATGGTGACTTCCACCAATTCCGTCCCTGTGGTCGTTCTTTCTCCCACCTCATCCCAGCATAGCGGTGTATGACACTTCCTCCCGTACAATGCCTCATATGGGGCCATGCCAATGCTGCTCTGAAAGATATTATTGTACGCAAATTCCACTAGCGGTAGTGATCTAGTCTAAAAATATTTTGGGTATTTATTTTCAGATCAGTCAATTTTTAATTACTCGAAAATTTGATTGTTGTGAGGACACGAGCGATATACGAGGTTGCGCCCACAATGTGTGAGCTTACGTCCTCGGAGAGCGAAGCTCTACCTTGGTTTTCACTATGATATTCAACAAATACAAGTACAATGATGTGACAACATTAATCAAGATGAAAACGTCTCGAAAATCGATCGAAAACACTCCGTTGAGCCGGGAAGAAGTGCAGTCGCGAGTTGTGATCAATAACTCGCGAACACTGGCGAATACTCGCGCCTGGAACAGTGCAGCGAGCCGCAAGGGTCAGGCTGGATCAATAAGTCGCGATTGGAACAGTGCAGAGACAATAACTCGCGGCTACGTGCGATAAGTCGCGATTGGAACAGTGTAGAGACAATAACTCGCTGCTACGTGCGATAAGTCGCGATTGGAACACTGTAGACACAATAACTCGCGGCCACGTGCGATTAGTCGCGATTGGAACAGTGCAGAGACAATAACTCGCGGCTACGTCCGATAAGTAGCGAGTCTGCAGTGCAGGAAAATGAATTCTTGCCTTGGGGAGCGTGCTAACTAACTGAACCTGTCCAAATGCACTAGAGCTTGTATTTATAGAGGAATCCAACCCAACTTCGCTTACTTGAGCCCATAAGCCGAGTTTACTTCACTTAGCCCAAAACACTTATATAATCTCCAATTATAATATAATAAATGCCATGCGGATACCGAAGTTTCGGGAACCAATCCCGATCAAGATATTAGTCGGAAATACGATGAGGAAATACCGGAAAACCTCGTAAATTAGTTCTTTGCCTCCAAGCAGTGAATACGCAGCCACATAACATCGTTGCACCCGACCGGTGTGCTCCCAGGTGGCAAATTACGAAAAGACCCCTGGCCCCGTTCGGGATCGAGATGACCCAAAACATCCCAAAACGCCTACAAAAACTTTATACGGGCCCCAGCAAGCCTGAATTACGAGATTACCCCTCTGGGAATGCCTTGTGATTAAATATGAAAATACCGAAAATAATGTATAATCGTGTCGGACGAGCCCCCGGGTAAGGATAAACACAAGAGAATATACCCGAGTAATATCAGGTAGGAAATCCTCCCATCCTCCCTTAAACTCCAACACACATGCCCATAACATATCCTCCATAATTTGGTTGGTTCTCTCTGTGGGTGATAGGCTGTGCTCATGCATAACTGAGTTCCAAGCGATTTTGCAAACTTTGCCAAAATCAAGACGTGGATCACGGGTCTCTGTCTGAAACGATGTTTACTGGAACTCCATGTAATTTGACTATGTTATCCACATATATTCTGGCTAGCCTGTCAACTCCGTACGTTGTCTTGATTGCTAAGAAGTGAGCCGCCTTCGTAAGACGGTCCACCACTACCCATATCGCGTCGTTCTTCCGTGGGCTCTTGGGTAGTCCTACCACAAAGTCCATGCCGATGCTATCCCATTTCCACTCTGGATCTCTAAGGGTTGTAGCTCGCCTCCCGGACGTTTGTGTTCGGTTTAGTAACGATGTTACGCTCTGATACCATTTGTAACGACCCTAATATGGGCCTAGCTGTTTTGTTAAATCGTGCTAAATAAAACGAAAACCTTCGAATGTAAACTTAAAACGTAGTTCGAAAACATTAAAGTTCGACAGCATAATTTAGAGTGTTCTCCAAAGGACCGGACTCTAGCACTGGACAACCGACGACCTCCTTCCTTTGCCCTTCTCATACCTCGTCAGCATCGCCTACAAAATGTGTAAAGCGGTCACAATCTATTAAAGGAAACTTCACACATGCTACACATTATCTTTTCATTTCTTAATTACACCGTACACACACACGTGAATCATTCCTTTTAACCGTTTTCTTATTTCCCTCTTCTTTTACCCCTATCATTTCCATCATACATTAACTTTAGTGTTGCCGAGAGTAACATGCTCGGTGCATGTCCTGCCCAAGCCAACCGTTAGCTGTTGGATGACTCGACGGGCCATATGCTTCCCTTCCCGGGGTGGATACTTAGGCGCTACACCTTTTTCCACCCGGATCCGTTCTGCCCTTTTCGTACGTATCTTTTACTCTTTGGAACTTATCGTTCCCTTCATCAGGCATGCCCTTCCTTTGGCAAATCGTGTGCTAGGCACGATGCTGGGTTCGGTCGGACGGTCCATCCTTCCTCACCCCGAGTCTTATTACCATTTATCTCGTTCATTCGTGTCTTTTCTTTCTTCTTTATTAACCCAATCCCGTTCCCTAAGCCTGAACCTTCCCTTACTATATTGTGTTCACTCCGCTTATCGTTTGCTTTCGCTTGCTATAGTCTTTCCGCGCTTTCCTGCATTTCGTAATAGGTTTTAGTTACTCGAATTTCGACGTTATTCTATTGTTAACTATGTGATTACCGTAGACCCTACGTGTTCTTTTCCTCCCACGATCCGACGTTGAGACGCAACGAAACACTTAAACTTAGTATTTCTGCGATAATTTACCTTTCCTCGAAATTCGCGACAATTCTATGCTGAAAAATCAAAATCCGCGACAATTCTACTTTAGAACCAAAATCCACGATAATATTACACTTCAAGGATTTTTCGCGACAATTTGTTCTTGTCCCATTTCCACGACAATTTCGCTTCACCGAAAATCCGCGACAATTTGCTTACTACCTCAAATCCGCAACAATAATACTCTACGAAAAATCCGCGACAATAATTACTTCCAGAAAAATCCGCGACAATACTTGCTTACAGAAAATCCGCGACAATAATGGCTTACATAAAAATCCGCGATAATTTTCCTTCTTCGCGGCAATTTTCGAATTTTCGTGTCTTAATGATAATTATCTCGTTTTTGGGCCTCCCCACCCCTATTTATAGATATCCTAACTTTTCTAATTCACACTTTAACCCCTTGATATTTCCCGAGGTTATTTATGTAATTAATTATGTGGGGTTTTCGATATTTTTATATGTCTATCGCGAGACGTTTTTTAGGGTATTCTCGTAATTCAGGCATGCTGGATTCAGGCTATATAAGGCTTCTGTAAGTGTTTTGGGCTATTTCGGCCCCGGACGGGTCCAGGGGTATTGTCGTGATTTGCCACCCGGGAGCACATCGACCGGGTGCAATGGCGTTATGTGGCTGCGTATTCACTATTTGGAGGCAGAGAACTGATATACGAGGTTTTCGGGAATTTTGTAATCGCATTTCCGACTAAACACTCGACCGGGATGGAGTCCCGAAGTTTCGTTGCACTGTGACACTTATTCCGGATTAATTGAATATTTTCTTAGTAAGTTTGGCTAATTTGACTAAGATTGGGCTTTTGGACCTTAAGTTCACATATTGGGCCGAGTTTTTCTATAAATACAAGACCCTAGGCCCTAGAAAAGGGTTCATACTCTAGGCACGCTTCCCAAGGCATGTTTCTCGCTTAAATTAAACTCAGTGTTCGCGAGTTTTTGTGCGAAAACTCGCGACCAGCTCACCCTGAGCCACTATTCGCGAGATTTGGTTCGAAATCTCGCGGCTAGGCCTACATTCGCGAGTTTTCACTTGATTACATCACTATTCGCGAGATTTGGTTCGAAATCTCGCGGCCAGCCCTCTACTCGCGAGTTTTCGACAACTTCGGCGTGGCGGAACAAATTCAATCGTTTTTCGTACCGTTTTCATTCGGATTATCATTATCTCATGATTGTACTTGTATCCTTTGATTATTATAGTGAAAACCAAGGTAGAGCTGTGCTCTCCCGAGGACGTAAGCTCACGCATTGTGGGCCCAACCTCGTATATTGCTCATGTCCTAACAAAAATTAAATTTCGAGTAATTAAAAATTGACTGATCTAAAAATAAACACTCTAAAACATTTTTAGACGAGATCACCCCTCATTCTTTTGATTTTGACCCCTCCTTTATCTTTTACTTTGCTTTTCTATTTTTCGTTTCCTTTTACGTTCTTTCGTTCCCGTATCACTCGTTATTCCTTGTCTAGACTTTACTGCTACATTCCCTACTATTTGTTCCATCATACATTTTTCCTGGCTATTACACAAATAGTTCCACATGTTAAGTGTGTCATTAGTTGGCTTTCTATTAAAACTTGAATTCTTGTTCTTACAACATGAATACGTTTTGTTCAAACCAAGAGTAACTTGGATATAAAATGATTCATGTGATTAAACTATGGTTTAAATACTTATGACATGAATTCGCGTTGTTATGACTAGCATGATCATTCCATTTTCGAACATACTTATTTTGTGAATATAACATTTATTCGAGATTTTAGACTTTATTTTGTTTGATTATACTTGATTTTATCGAAATAACAATGTGATTTGTATGGTTATTATTTTGCTCAATTTTCACATAGTTCCACATCTTCAAGGTCGCAAACTTTGAGCTGAGAATGGAACCGTTCGGGCCTCTGACTCTCTGAAGTGCCGCATCTTCGCAGCCGGGTTACAGGGCGATGCCCGGACTTGGTTCAAGAACTTACCTGCCCGATCCATACAGTCATATAGCGGATTCATCCTAGCTTTTTCGGAGCAGTTTGCTCCAAATGTAGGACCGCCTCGAAGTACGCAGGAACTATACGACTTGAAATACATCTCGTCAAAAATTAGTCTCCGCTCTTTTATGCAGAAGTTCAACAGGACCGCTCGTGGTATCAAGTTGGAGCTCCGAGATAAAATTGACATCTTGCAATAGGTCCTGGGACCGTATGGCCTTTCGGCCAGCCTTGTGAAAAGCCCACTGTCCACCTTGGTAAAGCTCCTTCAGAAAATCAACATGTATATCAAGGTGGTTGAAGCGCTGGGAGCTGGAAATCCATATCCTAGCGGGAATTTTGATCCCGAAGGCCATCATAGGGTGTCTTACCCTAAGAAGCTGCCTCGAGCAGTAGCAGCTGTGGCTGAGAAGAATGTCCCCCCGAAGAAGGAGGACATTCGGGTTTTTTGCGAGTTGCATCACAACCGCGATCACCCGACGCTGAAATGCCCGCTACTGCGAGAGACGGTAGCGGCAATGCATAAGGAGAAGCCCGACTATAATAGTCATAAGGGCAAGCGAGCGGAGTCTCCCCAAACGGGCCATCAAGGTGACGATCATCACAGGCCGAGGGGTAGAGATAATTGGGGCCAGCTCGACAATACAACGATTGGGCACGGGACCAAAGGTCCCCCCAACCCGAACAAGATAGAAGCCAGCACGGCCAAGAAAACCGTTCCCAAAGCCGAAGGAGGAGATGGCGGGGCCGAGGCGGCAGAGCCCCGTAGAACGAAGGTGGAAGGCGGGATGTAACGACCCGTCTTTACGCTTGCACGATATTGTCCTCTTTGGACTAGGCTGACCCTAATGACACCCACCTAGTCCTCACGGCTTTACTTTTTCCCTAGTTCCCACACTTCCTAGTGGGTCACCCATCCATGAATTGCTCCAGGGTGAGCACGCTTAACTTTCCAGTTCTAACGTTCCGTTTGCCACTTTGCTAGGAAAAAGGCTTCGTGCAATGGAAGACGAATCACTATACTTAATCTCTGATCGTTCCCCGTCTAAAGCCGATGTAGGGATTCGCCTAAGGTGCCCTCTCTCTCGCACCCCCGAGGGGTCCTTACATTTACCCCTCCTTATGGACTCAGCGTCCTCTCTGAGGTTTGCCCCAACACACCGACTATAACTCGTGTCCTGCTCGGATACCAAATGTAACGACCCGTCTTTCCGCTTGCACAATATTGTCCACTTTGGACTAGGCTGACCCTAATGACACCCACCTAGTCCTCGCGGCTTTATTTTTCCCTAGCTCCCACACTTCCCAGTGGGTCACCCATCCCTGAATTGCTCCAGGGTGAGCACGCTTAACTTTCCAGTTCTAACGTTCCGCTTACCACTTTGCTAGGGAAATGACCAAGTGCAATGGAAGACGAATCACTATACTTAATCTCTGATCGTCTCCGTCTATAGCCGATGTAGGGATTCGCCTAAGGTGCCCTCTCTCTCGCACCGCGAGGGGTCCTTACACGGGAGCATCCAGCTCCCCCACCTACTGAATTAGGCACCCAACCTCCCCCGTATGAGGATGCGCCTTGGGAAAGAGAAGTCGCCAGAAATATTTATGATATCTCCTGCCGGAACAAGAATCAATGAGTCGGTCAGGGACTGAAAGACAGCAGCGCGTGAGGAGTTTCCTGAAAGATCTGAATCTGTGGTGCTGATCTAATATAAATTGGCTTAGCGGTCGACTACCTTCGAGGGCGATATCTCCTTCACCGCGGCCGATAGGGAAGGGGTTATCGATCCCTGTGATGATCCTCTCATCATCACTGGAATCATCGCCGACCGACGGGTCCATAGGATTTTGGTGGACACCGGAGCTTCATGCATTTTAATGAAGCGTGAAGTGGCTGAGATGCTGGGAGCCGCGGCTCATGATCTCGCTATCGCCAACATAACCCTTTGGGCATTCGATCAAAGGAGTGTCATCCCGTGCGGGAAGATTCTTTTCCCGATCACTTTGGGAGAGCCAAGTAGGGACCGATCGGTTCCTGGAGTTCATTGTCATTGATGTCGATTTGGCTTACAAGGCAATTATTGGACGGATCGGCCTCAATAAGTTTGAGGGGTCTCTTCTACATACCACATGATGCTCAAGTTACCCTCCAATCATGGAGTGATCTCTGTCAAGGGGAACCAGAAAGTAGCAAGACAGGGCCACATGATCTCGTGCCGAACCTTGGCACCATTATACAGAGCTCGGGTGGATCTGCTCGAAGAGCCCCTGCACCCGAGGAAGGCCATGGAACCCATTGGGTTCAAGCTGATCATCTTGGTTGAGAATGACTTAACCAATACTACTCACATCGGGGTGCACTTGGCCCCTACTTTCGCAGAAGAGCTGGTCCCCTTGCTGAGAAGTAATGTGGACATATTTGCTTGGACCCCGGACGATGTGCCGGGAATCAACTGATCCGAGAGTGAGCATCGGATCAACACTGAGCCCGGAACAAAGCCTATTAGGCAAAAGAGGAGACGTTACTCTCCTGATAAAGTTGA
Organism: Utricularia reniformis; assembly: GCA_009725065.1. Classification (NCBI taxonomy): domain Eukaryota; kingdom Viridiplantae; phylum Streptophyta; class Magnoliopsida; order Lamiales; family Lentibulariaceae; genus Utricularia; species Utricularia reniformis. The sequence goes on along the minus strand of RWGZ01001007.1, from coordinate 334,639 downwards.
GATCATCCGGGCCGAGTTGGACAAGTTGTTGCGGTCGGGTTTCAATATGGAGATTCACTATACTGAATGGGTTGTGATATCACCCTGAGATATTTATTAATCGATAACACATATATATCTATATAGTAATTCCCAAGTCGAGAAATAAAGAAGATCGAGTTATTTTGATGATTGACATTATTTATAGCTTATCGTAGTATTTGGATCGGGTAACTTATTTATTGAACCATTGTGCCTAATTTAGAGATTAATAGGTCATTATTTATTGGACTCCATTATTGGTGGGCCTAGTGAGTTATAATTGGTCTGGACAAATCACCTATATAAACATGATTAAAGTGTTAATGAGGAGAGCTTGAATTCTTGACCTAAGAAGGAGGCCGCTATTCTTTTCTTTTTCGCCCGGGAAACCTACGACTACGGCCATCAAAACACGATCTTTTTTCTTTGGTTTTCTACCTCATGTTCTCCTATTGTAAATCTACGAACTTGACATTTATAGTGGATTCAAAGGCTACGGCCGGGGTGGTTTTTTATCCTTTCTTTTACAGAAAGGTTTTCCACCTACAAAAATCGTGTCTTTTTACTTCTTGCTTTCGTATTACTTTTTTGTTCGACCCATATCCGTAAAAGAGAGTCTAAATTTTGTTATTGCTGATTTTTAGCAGCGATAACATTGGCGCCGTCCGTGGGGACGTTTTTAATCCCATTGAGTTTTTACCATGAGGTTTGGATGAAAAACGCGAATAAATTTTTGATTCAGCGCAGTTTTGGTATTCAGTGTGTTTCTATATATTTAACCGTTCGATTGGTCTGCAATTTTTGTATACTGTTATACACATATGGATCTCAGTTCTGAACGGTGAAGATCGAATTTTATGCTCTTTTGGATTTTTGAATTAACGTTGGTCTAGAACGATTCGTATATGCTTTTTCTACTATATGTAATTCTGAAATTTCGATTCGAATCTCATTGTTTTACCTTTGGATCGTTCTGAAAGTTTTTAGCATGGTTTCACACATATCTTTCGGTCCTCTGATTGTTGAAGATCAGTTTTTTGGCACATTGAGATTTCATATTACTATCCGAATATATGGTTGTTATTTCTAATCCTATAGTAATGCGCAGTTCGGATATTCTATTCAGTTTGCATAATTGGACCGTTGGATGTTTCTGAAATTAATATATATTAGTCTAAACGTACCTGTAAATGTTCTAGACGGTGGAGATCGATTTTAAATGTTGTTTCAGTTTTAAATTAACGACAAACGTTTAAAGTTTCAGATTGAGTTATGATATTCTATATGACATGTTTTATTTCACGGTTGTATTATTCTGAAATTTACGTATATTATTAACGACACATTGTTCTACGTTCTCAACGGTGTAGATGAGTTTCTGTAATTATTTCAATGTTCGAATTATCAGCGGAAATATAACAATGTTGATTCCGATTTTTCAGAATTTGTTATCTAAGAATTCTGGTATGGATTTAATTATTTCACTATTGGATCGTTATGATATTTATACATACTTATCAAGACATATTATTCAAATTTATGAACTTTCTTCGTTATGGAACATGTAGATCGATTGATCTTATTTACTTCGGATTTGAAATTATATAATCCAAAGAAGATGGATTTCTATATTTTTTGGATTGGGATGATGCGGATTTTATGATAATATGCTAATCTTTTCATGTTGGTATTATTTATGGTATCTTCTGAATGATTTACTAGGGGACTCGTATGTATTATCATCCTGAGTTGTTTATCACCACCTTAACAGAGAATTATTTAATTATTAAAGAATCTTATGGATAGCCGGAAACTCTCGGGAAAGATTACATATGAAGTGAATTTGTTTTGGATGCATAGAAAAGACAATTTGTCTCCTCCGAGACATGCAAGTGTTAGAATTGATGTTCTTATTTATGATCAAAATAGTCAAGAAATTGTCGTATGGATGACACAAATTTTCCTATATATTATTGGATTTGTCATAAGATTATATTATTGATGGCAGAGATTTTCTTATTTATAATCGTTATTGTCGAAATTACCATAATTAGAGCAATCAAGATCGAGTTATATTATACAAGTATTAAGGTTTCGAGAAAATGGAGACTTCCTTCATTATTGGAAACGCAAGAGAATTCGATATTACGAAGAGGAAATATAGAATTTCTTGGTTGTTTACGGGGAATTTATGGTCTTTTCTTATAACAATGGAACTTAGCAGACACTCGATAGACACTTGATGGAACGAAGATTATCTTAGTTTTCTATCGATTTTATTTTCTTATATCACGATAAATAATGATTTAAACACTTTTACATATGGATTATGGTTTCATGGCTTTGTGTTCAATGTGCTCATAATATTACAAATTTGGAGCACGATGGTTCTTTTCTAATTGATTGGTGGAGTCGGAGTTGAGTCTTCAGACTGAAGACACTTGAGTTGATTAGAGTTCATTTCTATTTGATTTCACAGTATTGCAAAGACATCACAAAAAATGTGAAGTTGTTGGTTTGATATTCTGCCACAGCGACGAATTAAAAAGGGATGATTATTTTTGCAATGAACTATGAAGATCACTATTGATATTGCACGGGGATATTTTTGTAATTTAGATACCCCGATAATCTTATGGAGCGCCTTCCAATATATTCTGAATATTTTGAGATAAAGCAACTTTGGAGGTATTTTATATTTCGGACACCGAGGGATATTGTGATTTCGTAATTTATAGGCCCTGGAAGCGCATATAAAAGTTCCTAATGACATTATCAATATTTTTGGAAGATTCCCAGATAAAATGATGTTTGGGTCATTTTCGTAATTTGGGTGCCTTGGAGTCGGCAGGGCAAATATTTAGTGGTTGATTGGATAAATTTTGAATATTTCTTAGACTAAATTATGTAGAGAGTATTTCAGCATCTTTTCACTATCGAGGGTCGATAACAATGCCAAACCCTCGGAAAATTGGAAGAAATGAGGGCGATGTATTACCAGAGACTCATTACTGAGCCTTCTCGGATCAGGAATTCATCCGAGAGGGCATCTATTAGCTATCTACTTACTTGGTGTTTATCAAAATGTTTTGAATTCGGAAGAGTGGATCGAGTAATTGCCTGAAGAATGTCATCTCCCAACATCAGTACGTTCACGATCCACTGATAAGAATAGTGAAGAAAAGAACGTAGCGGAGTATATCATGAAAATGGCATCTAATTATCTTTCTTAATCATCCGAAATGGTATTCGTTCGGATTAATCTTAATCTATCGTGAAGGGTTCATCTGTTCGATTTACTTCACTATCTAGAATAGTATTCGTCCGGAATAATATTCATGAGGACTTCAAGCAATTGGTTATTAGTCGTAGCATCACCGTATCTGCCATTGGTGATTAATTGATTACTCTAAAGTCTTTTAAGGAGTTATCTATTGACGTTACTTGTCTGGAGTTATATATCGTGAAGGAGACATCGAAGTTATATATTTTATTAATTTTCCATAATGGTATTCGTCCGGAAATTTAATTTTATGGAACTCCCCTTCTTCAATTTTATTTTAATGATCATTTGGAATGGTATTCTTCCGGAAATATATATTTATGGATCCCTTAATTCACCTACAACATTATTGGGTNACAAATACAAGGAATATAGAGTTTATTCCACTTGGAAACTTATTGAAGGGAGTGAAATCTATTGTTATGAGAATTCTTCCTACATATTCTGGATTATCAGGACATCATGCCTATCTATTCAAGGAATTCATTTATCTCTTGCACTTATTATTTCATATCTATCAGAAATTGAATTGATGTCAACAATTTGCCTATCGAAATATGGGGGATCGGTATATTAATTCCCCTCACTATCAAGAAAGTTGAGATGAGTAAACATGTTCGCAAGTTGTACTTTGAATGGGAAATTTCATAACGGATTACGATGGTGGTAAGAAAATGAATGTATGAGATCGCAAATATAAGCGGGGAGGAGCTGCCACGGACTTGGCATATTTCCAATTTGCGCAAGTATTATGTATAGACGTGACTCATCGATCTTTTTAATATAAAAATTTTCCCCTCTTTTTTGTGGTCATATTCTAATTCTTTAAGTATCTTTTTTGACGACATGAATTCAATCGACTAGAGGACTGGTAAGGTAGGAGTAGGTCCATTGCATTTTAGTACGAAGGAGGATGGAATAAATTAAATAGGTTAGATTAGAAATGCAATGTACCACCTGTCTTATAGTCGATCATTTTCAAACACGTCAAATTAGATACTGCGTCAAAATATTTTAAACATGATGAGTCTTCCTGTCCGTCGCAGAACCGTCTATACATAATTACTGTTGGAATATGTTAAGAGGCCTATTTGTTGTGATGTATATTTCCGTAAAAATCAGGGTGCAAGTATATACCTGACTCCTCCATGACACGCCGACGAGGGTCGCGCCCTCGCCGGAGGCTAGTCCACTTCCGCATGGCACTGTCTTATGGACTGGCCGAATGACACCGTTTTATGAAAGGGTCGAGAGTGCGATAGCGCCGTCTTATGGACGGGCCGAATGACACCGTTTTATGAACGGGTCGAGAGTGCGATGGCGCCGTCTTGTGGACGGGCCGAGTAAGTGGTGACGCCGTCTTATGGACGGGTCGAGAGTGTGATGAACCCGGGTGCAAGTATATACCGGTGGCGAGAGTGTGATAGCCCCGGGTGCAAGTATATTCCGGTGGCGAGTGTGTGATAGCCCCGGGTGCAAGTATGTACCGGCGGCGAGTGTGTGATGGCCCCGGGTGCAAGTATATACCGGCGGCGAGAGTGTGATGGCCCCTGGTGCAAGTATATACCGGTGGCGAGAGTGTGATAGCCCTAGGTGCAAGTTTATACTGGTGGGAAAGTGAGAAGAACCCGGGTGCAAGTTTATATCGGAGGGAAAGTTTGATGACCCTGGGTGCAAGTTTATACCCGAAAGGTAAACGTGATTGGCGTTACTTGATGCCAACGGGTGCTTGTTGAGACCCGATCATATTAGAATAATTAGGGCGCTACTTGAGGCCCACGGGTGCTTGTTGAGACCCGAGCTGTGAAGTTAAGTGGGGCGCTAGTTGAGTCCCGTGATTGTTGGGTGCTCGTTGAGACCCATAAGTGAGGGCGATATTGGATGCTTTTTGAGATCCGTGAAAAGACATTTGCCTTCTCCATGCCCCTCTAAAGTCCACCTAAGCCAAGGTACTGGATCTGCCTATACGGGATTATACCCAATCTAAGTAAGGGGTGTTCGGCGATTTTTGAGGACCAACACCGGGATTTCATGGATTCTCTTTATGGCTTGGTATTTTCGTGGCATAAAAAAATGGATAAGCGGTATTCTTATTGTATTATGGAATGATTTTTCTAATTCATGATCTGGTATTTTCTTTTACAATCAGGATTACAAAGTGATTGTACAACGACATGGATTTCATTATTTAAGATAAGATATTTTCATTTACCACCAAGATGATCAAATGATTATCTTATGGTGTGGACTTCACTAAATTTTATTTATTATTGGGGACTCTCAATTATGACCCCCAACAACAAGGAATATTTTATTATTTGTGTTCAGAAAATCATACTTATTATATGAGAAATTGTGAAGTAGTTTATTCGGGCATATCAAGATATTCTCACATATCAGGAGTTTTATCGATTGTCGGAAACTATCAAAAATTTTAAAGACAACATATGAAACAAAAAGTCATCGAAGACTTTTATAGAGTTCATAGATAGAGATTTTGGAGAATTATAATATCAGGTTCAGTTAAAAGAAGATAATATCCCACTCATTATTTTAGACATATATATGAAGTTTCATGAGATGATGGTATTCAGTCAGTAATATTTATTCAGTTGAGATATGATTAATCACTCAAGCCTGGTATATTCAGTTACAAAATGAGATACTACTATTATGAGTTTATTGCAACAATATTCTCAAGGTAAATTTATGATTTGTATACTCGAATATTTCGACTACGCAAATCAGGGGACTTCTGATATCACCCTGAGATATTTATTAATCGATAACACATATATATCTATATAGTAATTCCCAAGTCGAGAAATAAAGTAGATCGAGGTATTTTGATGATTGACACTATTTATAGCTTATCGTAGTATTTGGATCGGGTAACTTATTTATTGGACCATTGTGCCTAATTTAGAGATTAATGGGTCATTATTTATTGGACTCCATTATTTTTGGGCCTAGTGAGTTATAATTGGGCTGGACAAATCACCTATATAAACATGATTAAAGTGTTAATGAGGAGAGCTTGAATTCTTGACCTAAGAAGGATGCCGCTATTCTTTTCTTTTTCGCCCGGGAAACCTACGACTACGGCCATCAAAACACGATCTTTTTTCTTTGGTTTTCTACCTCTTGTTCTCCTATTGTAAATCTACGAACTTGACATTTATAGTGGATTCAAAGGCTACGGCCGGGGTGGTTTTTTATCCTTTCTTTTACAGAAAGGTTTTCCACCTACAAAAATCGTGTCTTTTTACTTCTTGCTTTCGTATTACTTTTTTGTTCGACCCATATCCGTAAAAGAGAGTCTAAATTTTGTTATTGCAGATTTTTAGCAGCGATAACAGGTTGAGATCCTAGTAGTGGTCTCCAAGGCATATGGGAAGTGAAGGATGTGCATTGATTTTACTGACGTCAATAAGAGCTGTGAGTCGGATCCTTTCTCACTGCCGCATATTGGCCGATTGGTGGATGCTATAGCTGGCAGCACAATGATGAGCACCATGGAAGCTTACTCCGGGTATCATTAGCTCTTCCTTGCGTAGGTACATCAGAAAAATTCATCATTCATGACAGAAGACTTCGTATATTGTTTTGAGGCTATGCCTTTCAGCTTAAAGAACGCTGAAGCAACATACCAGAGGTTGGTTAACAAGATCTTTAGGGTTTTTATAGGCCATGTTATGGAAGTGTATGTTGATATTGTTGTCAAATCCATGAATGATGTAGACCATATTCCTTATTTGTCTCGTTGTCTCGAAGTATGCCGTAAATATAAGCTCAAACAAAATTCGAACAAGTGTTGCTTCAGGATCCCAAGTGGCAAGTTCCTAGGATATTACGTTTCTGAGAAAGGCATAGAGGTTAACCCTGAGAAAGTTTTGGCGATCATTGATATGCAACCTCCAAGAAACAAGATAGAATTCTAAAGGCTTACTAGCCCATTGCCAGCGCTGACCAGGTTTATATCTAGATCCACGGATCGGGCCTTCCCCTTTTTTGGGTGTTAAGGAAAGCAAGCCATCTTGGTTGGATTGAAGAGTGTGATCGGGTCTTCTCAGAATTGAAGACATATCTCATCACTCCTCCTGTGAAGGTGAGCCCGACCTGCCATGAACCTTTAGGGCTATATCTGCCTGTAACGGTGGCCGCAGTCAGCGCGACATCGGTTACCGTTGGAGATGACGTTCACCGACCTGTCTAATACATGAGCCATTCTCTGGTACCTGCCAAAACCAGATACACTACTGATCTCGTCTAAAAATATTTTAGAGTGTTTGTTTATGATCAGTCAATTTTTAATTACTCGAAATTAAATTTTTTTGAGGACACGAGCGATATACGAGGTTGGGCCCACAATGCGTGAGCTTACGTCCTCGGGAGAGCATAGCTCTACCTTGGTTTTCACTATAATAATCAAATTATACAAGTATAATCATGAGATATTGATAATCCGAATGAAAACGGTACGAAAAAACGATCAATTCCACTCCATCGCACCCGATGCGACAAAATCTTGCGAATTAAGGTGATGTTCGCGACTTTTGGACATAAACTCGCGAATGGTGCCAAAAGTCGCGAGTCTTGGTGCCTAAGGGACGAAAACTCGCGAGTCCAGGTGTTCGGGAGGCAAAAACACGCGAATCGGAGGTCCAGGCGACGAAATCTCGCAAATACAACAATGAACACATGCTCTCGCGACTTTTGGTGCAAAAAGTCGCGAGTGTGGCCATGAAGATGANTCATTATAACCGAGAATCATGTTGATCCCCAATATATCCGTATCACAGAGCGAAATCCTTTGAATTATTCAAAATATGCCAAATTTTCGATAAATTGACCGAGATTGAATAGTAAAATGCCACCGAAATCCTACCCGGAAAATATCACACTATCATATCACCGTGTGATTGTATACATAAAATGGATCCTCCCATAAAATTTTGGTAGCGCCAAAAATCCGGATTATGTGGACTTGTCTTCGGCACATATTCATGCAATATGATAATTTTCCAATTTTTTTTTTTTTTTTTTGTTTTTTGGAACCCTTGCATCCCTTTGACATATCTTCGGCACATATTCATGCAATATGATAATTTTGCAATGCACTCATAAATAGACCCCCCAGATGAAATCCCTCTCCGGAGGTTGGTTAGATTCCCGCTACTACGGACTCTTCCTGTGGCACTGATTGAGTCCTCGATAAAATATCATTCATTTCGTCTTATACACATAAAGGTTGCAATCCGATACACTTTCTTCATCTATATCACTCTCATGTTATGAATCCGTATCCTTACAATACACAACAAGCTCCAAGCTCAGGACAAGAGCTCTCAATGGAATTAAGTCTCAGGTCCCCACGGACGGCGCCAAACTGATCACGTCTAAAAATATTTTAGAGTGTTTGTTTATGATCAGTCAATTTTTAATTACTCGAAATTTAAATTTTTTGAGGACACGAGCGATATACGAGGTTGCGCCCACAATGCGTGAGCTTACGTCCTCGGGAGAGCATAGCTCTACCTTGGTTTTCACTATAATAATCAAAGTATACAAGTATAATCATGAGATAATGATAATCCGAATGAAAACGGTACGAAAAACGATCAATTCCACTCCATCGCACCCGAGGCGACGAAATCTTGCGAATTAAGGTGATGTTCGCGACTATTGGACATAAACTCGCGAATGGTGCCAAAAGTCGCGAGTCTTGGTGCCTAAGGGACGAAAACTCGCGAGTCCAGGTGTCCGGGAGGCGAAAACACGCGAATCGGAGGTCCAGGCGACGAAATCTCGCAAATACAACAATGAACACATGCTCTCGCGACTTTTGGTGCAAAAAGTGGCGAGTGTGGCCATGAAGATGACGGATTCGCGACTTTTGGATCAAAAAGTCGCGAGTGGGGCAAAAAGTGGCGAAACCGGGAGTTTTGGGAAGCGTGCCAAGAGTCTGAACCCTTTTCTAGGGCCTAGGGTCTTGTATTTATAGAAAAACTCGACCCAATAAGTGAACTTAAGGTCCAAAAGCACAATCTTAGTCAAATTAGCCCAACTTACTTAGAAAATATCCAATTAATCCGGAATAAGTGTCACAGCGCCACTAAACTTCTGGACTACATCCCATTCGAGAGTTTAGTCGGAAATGCGGTGAGAAAATACCGGAAAATCTCGTGTATCAGTTCTTTGCCTCCAAACAGTGAATACGCAGCCACATATCATCACTGCACCCTGCCGATGTGCTCCCTAATGGCAAATTACGAAAATACCCCTGGCCCAGTCCGGGGCCGAAATAGCCCAAAACATCTCAAAACACTTACAGAAGCCTTATATGGGGTCTAGCATGCTTGAATCACGAGAATACCCTCGAGAACGCCTCGCGATAGACATATAAAAATACCAAAAATATCACATAGCCACGTCGGACGAGTCCCGAGATTATCATAATTACATAAATAACCTCGGGCAATATCAATAGTCCCCTGGTTTTCAGATTAGATTCTGAGTCGTAAACCACATTATATCAGCTCGTCTAGAAATCCAGAACTCGTTCATAAACTTTTAACAATACCATGAATAAGGTCAAAGTCATCTTGTTATTACTAACGGAATCAAATTTCGAGATGAATTGAGAATTTCACGCTTCTTCAACTTGGAGTGCATGCTCTTATACGTATCACTTTTTACTTTGCATGCTAGTGCGCTTCGTTATTGACTGAAATTATGATGCATCGTTTCGATTTGTAAGTATTACTCGATCGAACTTAGAAAATATTTCTCAATTGTCATCAAGAGGTTTTAGTTTCGCCTTGGGACTCTCGCTTTCTTCTTAGTCAAAGTTCCGCTTTTCATAACTTTGAGGGTTCGCTCGACTCCTTAACTCCATAATTCAATCCTGTTACCATCGTATATTTTTTCCAGCGTCCTATATTTTTTTCCCCAAAACACCGTGCTCATATATTTTTTCCACAAAACATCGAGCTCATATATTTTTTCCAGCATGAGATATCCACATCTTCTAGGAAGAAAATCACTCTGCCGCCTTTGTCAGGAGTTTGATACTTATTCCTTTGTCATTCCCACTAATTTACAATTATCGGCTACCGTAAAGGCTTTCGCCTATATAGCATGCGTGCATTCTTAGTAAGGGCCGTTGAAATAAACAAGGTCATATGTTTAAACATGAAGAACAACGTTTGAATTTGGAATTGAGTTCCCAACTTTAAGGCGAAATGACGACTTACTGTCTCTTTTAGATACGATCGCATAAAAAGTCGCATAAAAGCAACGTGTGTCTAGCAGACGCCTAAGAATTAAGATTCCCTTTTTTTAATGAGTTTCTCTTGCTGCGAGATTCGCCTAGGAAGACACTAGCTTAACTCTCATAAGAAGGACAAGAAACGTCATACTTTCGTCTTACACTCATAAGTTTCCTTTGATAAAAGGAGTCACAATTCCGTTTGAGATTGATACTCTCTATCTTCGAATTTAAGATTTGCCTCTACTTGATTCCGTGTATAGGAAAAGCTTACAATTCGATCAAGCCTGATAGATAATTATATATTCGTGGTGTTATCTCGGGTAAGAAAATCATGATGTCCTTAAAACGACTTTACAATATCTCCAATGGGAAATAAGATAATCCATGTCATGCTCGCAATAATTCTCTAGACCGTATGACCGTAAATAGCTACGCACGTGTTAAACAATAACGTGATAATCCGTCTCTCTCATAAATAATGAACCCGAGCCATCCATAAATACTTAAGACCCATTCATAATGTGTTGAAAGAGTCTACTCCTTTCAGGGGTAATTATTTGATCACTTTCGTATGGATCCTTGATCTTGTCTAAAAATGTTTTGGATATTTATTTTTAGATCAGTCAATTTATGATTAATTCGTAATTTATATTGTTGTGGGGACACGAGCGATATACGAGGTTGGCCCACAATGTGTGGGCTTACGTCCTCGGGAGAGCGAAGCTCTACCTTGGTTTTCACTATAATAATCATGTGATACAATTACAATGAGATGATAGCGATAATACGGGTCAAAATGGATCGAAAAATGGTCAAAACTGCAGTTGCGTCGCACTGGGCGCGAGTGAACAGTGCGGGCAGGTGGACTGGTCGCGAGTAGGGAGACTCGTCGCGATAGGGAGACTCGTCGCGAGTCAGCGCTTGGTCGCGGCTACGTGGGTTTGGTCGCGGCTAAGTGCCTTTGGTCACGAATAGTTGATTTGGTCGCGGCTGGGAGATCAGATTTTACCTTGGGAAGCGTGATAAAAGACCCAACCCCTTATCGAAGCCTTGTGACTTCTATTTATAGAGGAATTTAGCACAAAACTCACCCTCTTGGGCCCATAAGCCTAGTCCACCTCACTTAACCCAAAATGATTAAATAATCCTAATTATGATATAATAAATGTCATGTTGATCTCGAAGCCTTGGGAACCAACCTGGACAAGGTATTAGTCGGAAATACGATCAGAAAATTCCCGAGAACCTCGTATATGGATCCTTTGCTTTTAGATAGCGAATTCGCAGCTAGACAACATTATTGCACCTGCTCGGTGCACTCCCAGTGGCAAATGACGAAAATACCCCTGGCGGCCCGAAGTATCTCAAAATGCTTACAGAGGCTTTATATGTCGCTCGACAAGCCATAATTACGAGAATACCACTTGAGAATGTCATCCGATAAAAATATGAGAATACCGTAAATACCGAGAATACCGAAAACACCAATAACCACATTAGACGAGCTCACGGGTGAGAATAAATACAAGAGAATATACCCGGGTAATATGAATAGTCCCCTAGTTTTCAGGGTGACTGGACGCGAGTCAGGGTGACTCGTCGCGGCTAGGTTCAATGAGCCACTGGACGCGAGTCAGGATGACTCGTCGCGGCTAGACTGTTTGGTCGCGAGTCAGAGGTCAAATTTCGCCTTGAGAAGTGTGACAAAGTCCGAAACCCTTCTCAATGCCTTGTGACTCCTATATATAGAAGAATTCAGCCCCAAATTCACCCTTTTGGGCCCATAAGCCTAGTTCACCTCACTTAGCCCAAAATGATTAAATATTCTTAATTATGATATAATAAATGCCATGTTGATCTCGAAGTCTCGTGAACCAACCCGGACAAGATGTTAGTCGGAAATACGATCAGAAAATTCCCGAGAACCTCGTATATTGATCCTTCGCTCTTAGATAGCGAATTCGCAGCCAAACAACCCTATTGCACCTGTTCGGTGCACTCCCGGTGGCAAATGACGAAAATACCCCTGGCTTCGTCCGGGGCCGAAATGGCCCGAAATACCTCAAAATGCTTACAGAGGCTTTATATGTCGCTCGGCAAGCCAGAATTACGAGAATACCACTTGATAATGCCATCCGATAAAAATATGAGAATACCGAGAATACCGAAAATACCAATAACCACGTTAGACGAGCTCCCGGGTGAGAATAAACACAAAGGAGTATACCCGGGTAATATCAGCTTTTAGATAGCGAATTCGTAGCCAGACAACCTTATTGCACCTGTTCGGTGCGCTCCCGATGGCAAANTAAAACCTTACAACTCGATCAAGCCTGATAGATATTGCTAAATTTGTGGTGTTATCTCGGGTAAGAAAATCCATGGCGTCCATAAAACGACTTTACAATATCTCCAATGATAAATAAAATAATACATCTCATGCTCGCAATAATTCTTTAGACCATATGACCGTAAATAGCTCACACGTGTTAAACAATAACGTGCTAATCCGTCTCTCTCATATATAGTGAACCCGAGCCATCCATAAAATACTTAAGACCCATTCGCAATGTGTTGAAAGAGTCTACTCCTTTCGGTTGTAATTACTTGATCACTTTCTTACAGATCCCGATCAGGCGTCTCTCATCGTAAATCAGATCATAACATAAGATTCCTTACTTACTATACATAAGGGAATTGAAATTGAGTGTTCAACCACATTTGAGACAGCGATCTTAATACATTCATGTCAGTTTCTTGGTTCTTTAAACCATAACAAAAATACTAGGCACTCATGAGACAATCACTGGATACACCATTTATGTGAAATAAAAATACTTGATCGTCCACTTAACATATATTCATCATGTTCATTGCAGACATAAATAAGCGCCCAACAATAACCTGATTCTATCTCTTTAACTTATCCACTTGTCATCCGGAGAACGGGCGAATGACACAACGTTGTTCGAGACAAATACACCTCTTCATGTGAGCCAGTTTTCACAACTTATCAAATGACTATTCTGTGTTATGGACGAGACAAACGTCTTTCTTTACATCTGTCCGAAACAAATCCACTTCGTATATCGCTTTACAATCCAATTCTAATCTCGAGAATTTTTCTGTATAGATTTGCTCATTCACCATTAAACAAGCTGTCGTGTCGTAAGCTTTGAAAGCTACCAAAAATGAGACCTCTTAATCATCAAATGGGCAAATATCGATGTCATTAAATGTCCTTATATGACAAACATTTTATCCATAATATTCTTTGTTGTGGGATACTTTTTCGATCACTTTGATCATAACTGTGATTCACCAGTCGTAGAAGAATTAAGTTGAATTCATACCATATAGTGAATATTTGGCTACTATAATCATTTCTCTGAATGAAAACCATGAAAACGATCCATCATCAAGTAAATGATGATTGAGCCTAAATGATGGATTTTCGAGCCAATAGTCTCTTGGTAGGATATCATTTTTCAATTTCTGTAATATCTGAGATTGCCCGATTATAACTAACGAGAATTGATACCATAAGGCAATCAATTGGTCAATTTGACTGTCAATGAAAATACGCCTTTGCAAATAATGAAGTATGTGCTATGGGACCGTACTAAGTTGGTTTAGCGAATGAAGTCATGTTATAATGTGGCTTTATAACTACACCGCTAATACACTCTTCTCTTGATATTAAATAACTTAATAGTCCTCGTCATTTAATGAAACTTCATTTCATTTCTCTTCAATTTCTCCGATCGCCTTAAGAAAGATCTAATATCGGATAATCTGAATCAAGAAGATTTTCTCCCAAAAATAATAATAGCTTCTCATATGATTAGTTCGCCGATTCAGAATAAATACTTCCTCGGCGTGACTTGGCGAAGAGATATTTCATGAATATGACAGGGATTCTAGATAATCACCTAAAGTTTATACGATATTTCCGATCTTGGGTGCGAGTCCCCAGTAATCATAACGTTTGCTGAATGCAAACCATAAAGCAACTATTTTCTCGTTTCCAATCGTTTATTCAAATGAAAACCAAACGTACGATCACAGTCAAAGATTGACCGCTCGGCCATCCCAATCGCTATAAAAAATGCTTGACCTTTTAATAGGTTTCGCTCCTAGTAGACAATAGATAGCTAGCCACTCAAACGCGTGGTTTAATATTTTCTTTGACAATAAATAACGCGCTTTCATCTGGGTAATCGGCCATGAATTTCGTGGAAATGGATATCTCTGTCGCACAAGCAACATTTAGTATGTCTCATAAAAATATGTTCTCGACATGCACTGTCCCACAGGTATAAACTTGCACCCGGGGTCAACATATTATCATAGGGTCTCACGAAGCACCCACAATTCACTACACATTATCTCCGTGTATAAACTTGTACCCAGCGCTATCGTATTCACGCCGCCGATATATACTTCCACCCAAGCCATCACACTCTCGCCGCCGGTATAAACATGGACCCGAGGCCATCACACTCTCGTCGCCGGTATACACTTGCACCCGGGGCCATCACACTCTCGCCGCCGGTATATACTTGCACCGGGGCCATCACACCTTCACCGCCGGTATATACTTGCACCCGGAGCCATCACACTCCCGACCCGTCCATAAGACGGCGTCACCACTTACTCGGCCCGTCCATAAGACGGCGCCATCACATTCTCGACCCGTCCATAAGACGGCGTCACCACTTAGTCGGCCCGTCCATAAGACGGTGCCATCACACCCTCGACCCGTCCAAAAGACGGCGTCATTCGGCCCGTCCAATAGACGGTGCCATGCGGAAATGGACCAGCCTCCGACGAGGGCGCGACCCTCGCCGACGTGTCATGGAGGAGTCAGGTATATACTTGCACCCTGATTTGCCACGGAAATTTGCTCGGTTCTAAGCCGGCTATGTCATAATAAATCGGGCCCCTTGACATATTCCAACAGTAATTATGTATAAACGATTCTGCTGCAGACAGAAGGACTCATCATGTTCAAAATATTTTGACGCAATATCTAATTTGACGAGTTTGAAAATGATCGACTACATGACAGGCGGTACATTGCATTTCTAATCTAACCTATTAAATTATTCAATCCTCCATCATACTAAAATGCAATGGACCTATTCCTATCTTACCAGTCCCTTAGTCGATTGAATTTATATCGTCAAAAAAAATACTTAAAAAATTAGAATATGACTACAAAAAAGATGGGAAAATTTTATTTTAAAAAGATCGATGAGTCACGTCTGATCTAGTCTTAAAATTTTTTTGGTATTTTTGATCAGTCAATTCACTTTTTTTTTTTGATGTTGTTAAGACAGAAAGAATTATGAGGTTGGGCCCACAATGTGTGAGCTTACGTCCTCGGGAGAGCGAAGCTCTACCTGGGTGTTTCACTATAATAACATACAACATTACAAAATATGATCTATTCAATCAAATAAATGATATAGACTCGATCTGGGGGAAGACATGAGCTCGATAATAACGATCGGGATGAAATCGTTGAATCATTATTCATTGCAGATTTTACTGTTCATACTGGAGGCACTTTTCATCGCCGGATTGCTACTTATTGCCGGAGTACTATTCATCGCAGATTTCACTATTCACTGCCGGAGTTACTGTTTATCGTGGATTTACTATTCATCCCGGAGACTATTCATCGCAGATTTCACTATTCACGACGGAGTTACTGTTTTAACGCAGTTTCACTATTCACAGCCGGAGTTACTGTTTTGTCACGGATTTACTATTCATCGCGGATATCACTATTCATCCCGGAGTTACTATTTTATCGCGGATTTACTATTCACCGCCGGAGTTACTATTTTGTCGCGGATTCTCTATTCATCGCCGGAGTTACTGTTTTGTCGCAGATTTATTATTCACAGCCGGAGTCACTGTTTTGTCGTGGATTTACTATTCATCGCGGATTTCACTATTCATCCCGGAGTTGCTATTTTATCGCGGATACTATTCACGCCGGAGTACTGTTTTATCGCTAACTTACTATTCATCGCGAATTTCACTATTCACTGCCGGAGTCACTGTTTGTCGCGGATACTATTCATCGCGGATTTCACTATTCATCCCGGAGTTACTATTTCATAGAGGATTTACTATTCACGCCGGAGTACTGTTTTATCGCGAATTTACTATTCATCGCGAATTTCACTATTCACTGCCGGAGTCACTGTTTTGTCGCGGATACTATTTATCGCGGATTTACTATTCACCGCCGGAGTTACTGTTCATCGCGGATTTTAGGACTTGGCTGATTTCAGGAATTCCAACTTCGAGTTTTTTTCTTAATTCATCTCCCATNAGAGGTCTACAAGCTCTAATTTGAGCATAAGAAATTCCGCTCATAACAACGTATTAAGCATACTCGTTTTATCATGTGGAATCCCGCTACTAGGTTAAATAGTAGAGGTCTTTGCTTTCCCGGTCATCGAAACATGTATATTACCAAGAGATGATACTGTAATCGTGACAACATCACATAACTATTCTCTTAAACGTTTCTTTGAAAGAAAAATAATCGCTCGATCTATTCTTGTCAATATATATATTTTCGCATATACAATCACTTTCATGAGACTCACTTTCATAAGATTTTAAATCTCCTCTCTGAATAGGATTAATGTCGATTCATCGAAATTCGACCTTTGGTATTTTTCTACTAACATGATTATTGACCAATGTTTCTCGTCATTGCACCCAACTAAGGCATCATTTACGACTTCTTTAAATGCGCAAGATATGAAACCCAAGGTTTTACGAGGGGAAATTGGAGACATAAACAAATCTTTTCTCATATAATGCTTCAAACTTTCAAGAACCAATCGACTCTATTCATTCAATTCTGAAAAGTTTACCTACTCGCAGTGCTAGAAGGAATATCTAATTTTCCTTGATTGATAATTCCGAGTTACTGTTTATCCTGGATTTACTATTCATCCCGGAGACTATTCATCGCAAATTTCACTATTCACGACGGAGTTACTGTTTTATCGCAGTTTCACTATTCACCGCCGGAGTTACTGTTTTGTCGTGGATTTACTATTCACCCCCGGAGTTACTGTTTTGTCGCGGATTCACTATTCATCGCCGGAGTTACTGTTTTGTCGCGGATTTATTATTCACCGTCGAAGTCACTGTTTTGTCGCGGATTTACTATTCATCGCGGATTTCACTATTCATCCCGGAGTTAGTATTTTATCGCGGATTACTATTCACGCCGGAGTACTGTTTTATCGCGAACTTACTATTCATCGCGAATTTCACTATTCACTGCCGGAGTAACTGTTTTGTCGCGGATACTATTCATCGCGGATTTCACTATTCATTACGGAGTTACTATTTTATCGCGGATTTACTATTCACGCCGGAGTACTGTTTTATCGCGAATTTACTATTCATCGCGAATTTCACTATTCACTGCCGGAGTCACTGTTTTGTCGCGGATACTATTCATCGCGGATTTCACTATTCATCCCGGAGATACTATTTTATCGCGGATTTACTATTCACCGCCGGAGTTACTGTTCATCGCGGATTTTAGGACTTGGCTGATTTCAGGAATTCCAACTTCGAGTTTTTTTCTTAATTCATCTCCCATTCCGACCCCTTTGCAAGTGATAATGGACTTGTATTTATAGAGAATTCAAACCAGTAACTCACCTATTGGTTAAAAGCCCAATCTTATCCAGTCTGGCGCGATTTGGCCCAATTTGCACAAAAACACCCGGTTTCAAGCGGATATCTATCGTAATGTCCCTGATTGCTCGCAATGCCTCTCGATCGGCTCGTAACTTGCGGAAATAAGCCAAAATACACTCAGCAGAGATCTATCTCAAGAATACTCATAAGATATCCAAATTATCACGTAATATTTGACATAACATCTTCTGGACACCAAATTACGAAAATACCCCTAGCGACACTCCAACTCGGAATTATGTAATAATACTCGTGACTCCTCCGGAAACTTTCCATGAGGCCTCCGGATGCCCAAAACAAGTAAGAATACCTCACATTATAGAAAATACCGTAGTAAGTGTACGTATACCCGGTGCGTCCAAATTACGAAAATACATCCGTCGCCATTTCAACCAGAAATCACCTCAAAATACCAAAAATACCATAGTGATCGTACCGATCGGACCCGGGGGTGTCCAAATTACGAAAATACCCTTGGCATCATTTCGGACCGAAATCATCCAAAACTGCTCCAAACACCATTAGAATCTTCATACGTGGGCCTTTCAGTCACGTCAGACGAGCCTAGGGGTATCATAATTACCTAAGTAACCCCGGTCAATATCAACGTCTATACACAATACTTGCGCAAATTGGCAATATGCAAGTCCGTAGCTGCTCCTCTCCGCTCGTGTCCACATGTGGAGGCCACACGTGACACCTACATCAATCACTTGACTTCCCATGTATATCGATAACATCACTAAGAATTATGAGTGCCTACATGTGGAGACCACACGCGACACTTGCTTTCACGCCATTCACCCATGATCTTTCCAATAATTGTGCAAAGTATCTTACGAAGAGTTTCTTTGCATCATCCAACACGAATTCCTCAAGAATCACACACCAGCAAGCAACACGATCATTGCGAATTTTCTCTTTCATGTTCCCAAACTTGGGATACTCATTCAACTTATATAAGTTCAATGGCTCATTTCAATACCATAATGCACAATTCATTCATATCCACAGCCATCGCGAAGGCTCATACTAATGTCAGTCCCCATGTGTCGACTGAGAAATCATGAACAATTGTTTAATTGTCGCCACATATACCCAGTGCAAATATGACTCAACTTATAATTTCGCTTGCGATATTCACCGAAGATACCTAGGGCAACACTGACCAAATTTCCCACTTAACTTGCAATATTGATCCCATCATCTTCTCACACTCAACATAGTCCCCAGCATAAACTTCTTTCTTGAATGCACTTAGCTTCACACAAGATGATGAGCGGAGATATAAATTGTTTACTAACCGATTCTACTTGCCAGTTGTGATACATATAAGCAAAATCGGTTGCCAATTACACGATTTCAAAGATTGGCCTTCATCTTGAGATAATCTCACTAGTGATTTCTCCATAATGACGATAGGCACAAGTATTCTCTTGCATCGCAATACACTTCACTGTCTAATATATAAATCTTGAAAACCCATTATTCTGAACATCTCACGAATGCATAGAATGCATGTCACTATACATCTTTGTTTATCGATCCGGAGAAAGGTAGACTTTTATATGCTGACTTGAGGATAAATCCGTTAGCACTATCATGTTCGAATAAATAAAAGAATCCCTCGAGCAGAAAGACATGACTTCCCNTAAATAGAATTCCTCAAGTCATGGTATTGGACCTAAACGAGCGCCCAACACCGCTTACTTAGATCGACATGTTCTGTTCTCCTCCAAAAAATTAGCGTATGAAGCCTTCACAGTGCAGGTGAAAGTAGCGTCAGGTTCAGGGTACAATCCTTAGACTGACGTAAATTTTTCACTCCCACCTGGATAGATCGGGTACCTCGCGCTAGAGAGAGCCATCTCTTCCTATACGGAAGTAGCGTCAAGTTCATGGTACAATTCTTAGACTGACGTAAATTTTTCACTCTTGCATAGGAAGATCCAGTATCTTGGCTTAGGTGGCCTTTTTAGGACCATGGAGGAGGAAGATGTCTTTTTGCGGATCTCAACGAGCATCCGACATCACTTTCACTTCTGGGTCTGATAAAGCACCGACAAGTCCAAGGCCTCACCTGGCACCTTGACTAATCACAACTCCTAGGTCTGAACAAGAGCCCACTACTCCAGGGCATCACCAAGCACCATGACTAATTACAACTTGAGGATCTCAACAAGCACCCACTAGTCTAAGGCATCACCAAACACCATAACTAATCACATATGCTCGGGTCTGAACAAGCACCCACGAGTCCAGGGTCTCACCAAGCACCCTGACTAATCACAACTTCTGGGTCTCAACAAGCACCCACTACTCCAAGGCCTCACCAAGCATCCTGACTAATCACATATGCTCGGGTATGAACAAGCACCCGTGGGTCTCGAGTAGCGCCCCTCACATTTTTTATCTAGGTATAAACTTGCACCCATAATCATCTCATCCTTACTAGGCCTGACCTTTCCCGTTCTCCTCCGCAAGAGAAAATAAACGTAGGAAACCTTCACTGCTCGAATAGAAGTAGCTGCAGGTTCATGGTACAATCCTTAAACTGGCGTAAATATTTCACTCCTATTCGAGTGGCTCAGGTGCCTCGCACTTGAGGACCTTCACTATTTAGATGAAAGTAGAGTCAGGTTCAGGGTACAATTCTTAGACTGACGTAAATTTTTCACTTCCGCCTAGATAGATCCAATCCCATAGACCAAAAGGTCCTTGTGGGACAACGGAGGAGACAGATGTCTTTCGGCCTCAAATACAATCACGAACCGCAACCATTACATGCATCTCATCTGGACCTTTCCCGTTCTCCTCCGCAAAGGTAAGTAAACGTAGGAAACCTTCACTACCCGAATAGAAGTAGCGTCAACTTCAGGGTACAATTCTTAGACTAGCGTAAATATTTCACTCCTACTCGGATAGATCGGGTGCCTCGCACCGGAGAGCCTTCACCATCTAGACCGAAGTAGCATCAGGTTCAGGGTACAATCCTTAGACTGACGTAAATATTTCACTTCCGCCTAAATGGATCCATTACACCGGACTAAAAGGTCCCAGTGGGATAACGGAGGAGACGGATGCCACTATGCTTTACACTTGCTAGCACGCTATATCATCATCCTCATATCTGGACCTTTCCTGCACTTTACCGAAAAGCGTTGGGGGCTCTCACTATCTAGGTGGAAGTAGCGTCAGGTTCAGGGTACAATCCTTAGACTGACGTAAATTTTTCACTTCCGCCTAGATAGATCCAATCCCCTAGACCAAAAGGTCCTTGTGGGACAACGGAGGAGACAGATGTCTTTCGGCCTCAAATACAATCACGAACCGCAACCATTACATGCATCTCATCTGGACCTTTCCCGTTCTCCTCTGCAAAGGTAAGTAAACGTAGGAAACCTTCACTGTCCGAATAGAAGTAGCGCCAGCTTCAGGGTACAATCCTTAGACTAGCGTAAATATTTCACTTCTACTCGGATAGATCGGGTGCCTCGCACCGGAGAGCCATTACCATCTAGACCAAAGTAGCATCAGGTTCAGGGTACGATCCTTAGACTGATGTAAATATTTCACTTCCGCCTAGATGGATCAGGTACACCGGACTAAAAGGTCCTAGTGGGATAACGGTGGAGACGGATGCCACTATGCTTTACACTTGCTAGCACGCTATACCATAATCCTCATATCTGGACCTTTCCCGCACTTTACTGAAAAGCGTTGGGGCTCTCACTATCTAGGTGGAAGTAGCGTCAGGTTCAGGGTACAATCCTTAGTCTAACGTAAATATTTCACTTCCGCTTATACGGATCGAGTCCCTCGCGTTAAGAGGTTTTACCCACTTAACCATCGAGAGAGGCGGTTGTCACTATGCTTTACACTTGCTAGCATGCTCCACCATCACCAATCGGACCTTTCCCGTTCTCCTCCGCAAGAGTAGGTAAACGTAGGAAACCTTCGCTGACCGAATAGAAGTAGCGCCAGGTTCAGGGTACAATCCTTAGACTGGCGTAAATTTTTCATTTCTACTAATGTATTTTGGTTCCTCGCACCAGAGGACCTTCACTATCTGGACGGAAGTAGCGTCAGGTTCAGGGTACAATCCTTAAACTTACGTAAATTTTTCAATCCCGCCTAGATAGATCCAATCCCCTGGACTAAATGGTCCATTTGGAACAACGGAGGAGACGGATGTCCTTTCTCACTGCGGAATGTGACCATCCTCCGACGAGGGAGCGACCCTCGGCAGCGTGACATGGAGGAGTCGGGCAAAAAGGATCTCGTGTGCCACGGAATCATGCTCGGAACTTGGCCGGCTATCAAATTATCGGGCCCTTGACATACTCCAACAGTATATATATATAGACTATTCTGCTGCAGACATAGACTCTTCGGTTTCAAAAATATTTTGACCATACATCCAATTTGATGAGTTTGAGGTTGATCGACTACACGACAGGCGGTACATTGCATTTCTTATCTATCTTATGTTATTTAATTTTCCATCCTCTATCATACTAAAATGCAATGAACCTCACTCCTACCTTACCAGTCCCCTAGTCAATTGACCTCATGTCATCGCAAAGGATGCAAAAAATTCAGAATATGTTGGAAAAGAGGGGTATTTTATTTTTCAAAATGATTGAAGAGTCACATCTATACATAATACTTGTGCAAATTGGAAATATGCTATGTCCGTGGCATCTCCTCTCTGCTTAAATTCGTAATTTTACACATTCAATTTCTCATTACCGTCGTAATCTCATACGGAATTTCCCATTCACAGTACCACTTGCGAAAAGTTCAACCATCTCGAAATTCTATAATACCGAGTCAACAATAATCAATAACAAGGAACGCAATTGTAATCGCATAGCTCCATTAGTCGCCCTCCTAATGAAGTTCTCAATACATCGGAAATATAGCTTCACGTATCTCAATAATTCTATCAGTGACTCTGAAAGTCTTAGGCATAGAATGTAACATACGAAAATAATGAGTGCATTCCTCACTCACACTTTTTTCGGATAACTATGTCAATATTCCACATGGAAATAGAATAAAAATGTAGATTGATATTTCATCGATGTTCTTGGGAATATGGTACTGATTGTTCTAGATATAACAATATTCACATAATTTACTTCCACGCTATATGAAGACTCCCATTTCAATATATGATACCAAAGTCTTAAGGATCCCGAACTAGCAAATAATATAAGCGTGGGATGGCTTATCACCTTGTGTTCATAATCTTATTCCGACCTCGAAATACTAATTTATATGTATTCAGAAAAATATTTCAGAACCATTGAGAGAAATAGCCCATAAGAGAAGCCCATACTAATAATATCAATTCTCCGGTGTCGATTAGAACAATGATTTTGTTGTCATCATATTTATAGTAGCAATGCTCAATTTCCAACTATACCTTCTCATAGTCAGCATAATCGCCGATATAAACTTCCTCATTGAATGCACTGAATTTGGCGCATGATAAACAACGAATATATAGATTGTTTACTAACTGATTTTTTTCTCTACTTCAAATATTTATAAGCAAACTCGGTTGCCAATAAACACGATTCCACATGAAAAGATAATCTCATTAGTTGATCTCTTCATAATGATGATAGGTAGTTGATAATAAATCATTTTTATCACCGTTGATTCGTTAGACNGATTTGACCCTTAAAAGGAAATATGCAACGAGAAGGAAACTATGAATTTCAACTACGTTAATCATTCTCATTTCAAACAATATGTTATGAACATGTTCGGATTCAAAATTTTGAACTACTTACATTCGTCATATATTTGTATTTTTATTCGACAATTTAGAATACTGTAATGAGAGGGAATAGAGGTGGCTCTGCTTTAGTAGGAGATTGCATGCACACGTGCAAATCATTCAAACCATTAATGTGAAGATGCAAATCAGATAGCACAAGTTCATCAAATAAAAGTAGTGAAATGAAAGAAGAAGAGAGTACAAAACAGAGGTTCTTCACTGCACTCTACTTCATCTTCTTCACTGCACGCAACATTAAATTAATTACATTAAACTTCATCAATTACATTAAAGTATCGACAAATAAATTTTATCAATTATAAATAAACTTCAACGTGTGACATTCGAAAAAATCGTACAAATTTGAAGTTTTGAAAATCAACGACATCGAAACTTCAACAATAACACAATTGTTCGCATTAAAAATTAGTTTGTATCCGACACAACTACGGGACTCTCGGACTTCCCCAAAATTAGATTTTGAATTCATATACACTAAGACGCAACGAGAAAATAAAATTTCCCCATATTTGTCTTAAAAAATCATATTCTTTCGTTGGGGACTAAGTTTGTCAAATTTTGTAAACTTTGGAGACCAAATGGGCCATTCAAAAGTTTGGGGGACAAAATTGTCATATTTTACAAACTTTGGGGACCATTAACGGCATTAGGGACCAAATTTGCCAAAAACCCGAAACTTTGAGGACCAAATTTTGCGTAATTTTCGTCCGGGGACCTAATTTGCCACAAATTACAACTTTAGGGACCAATTATGCCACACACACATAACTTTGGGGACTGGTTTTGCCAAAACAATAATAGTTTGGGGACCAGTTTTGCGTAAATGAAACTTTGGGGGCTGGTTTTGCCAAAATTAGAAAGTTTGGGGACCAAAATTGCCAAAAATTCCAAACTTTGAGGACCAAAACTGCATTCCTCCCATATATGTATATACGATTCTGGTGCAGACAAAGACTCTTCGGTTTTAAAAATATTTTGACCAAACATCCAATTTAATGAGTTTGAGGTTGATCGACTACACGACAAACGGTACATTGCATTTGTAATCTATCTTAAGTTATTTAATTTTTCATCATTCATTATACTAAAATGCAATGAACCTCACTCCTACCTTACAAGTACCCTTGTCGATTGACCTCATGTCATCACAAAGGATGCAAAAAAAAATTCAGAATATGATGAAAAGGAGGAATTATATTTTTCAAAAAGTTTGAAGAGTCACGTCTATACATAATACTTGCGCTAATTGGAAATATGTCAAGTCTGTGGCATCTTCTCTCCTCTCAAATTTGTAATCTTACACATTCAATTTCTCATTACCGTTGTAATCTCATACGGAGTATCCCATTCACAGTACCACCTGCGAAAAATTTCAACCATCTCGAAATCCTATAATACCGAGTCAATAATAATCAATAGCAATGAACACAATTGTGATCGCTTACCTTCCATTCGAAAAGTCGCCCTCCCTATGAGGTTTCAGTACATCGGAAATTTAGCTTTCACAAATCTCAATAAATCCATTAGTGACTCTGAAAGTCCTAGGCATATAATGTAACATATGATAATAATGAACGCATTCCATACTCGCGCTTTTTTCGGATTACTATGTGCAATATTCCACATGGAAATAGAATGCAAATGTGGATGGAGATTTCCTCTATGTTTTTGGGAATATGGTATTGCTTCTTCTAGACATAATAATATTCACATAATATACTTCCATGCTCTTTGAAGACTCCCATTGCAATATACAATACCAAAGTCATAAGTATCCCGAACTAGCAAACAATATAAGCATGGGATGTTTTACCACCTTGTATTCATAATCTTATTCTGATCTCGGAATACTAAATTATATATATTCAGAAAAATATTTCAAGACCATTGATACCAATAGCCCATAATAATATCAATTCTCCGGTGTCGATAGAAAATGATTTTGTTGTCATCATATTTATAATAGTAATGCTCAATTTCGAACTATACCTTCTCATAGTCAGCATAATCCTCGATCTCATAATCCTCCTTGAATGCACTGAATTTGGTGCATGATAAACAACGAATATACAGATTGTTTACTAAACGATTCTTTTTGCTACTTCTAATATTTATAAGCAAACTCGGTTGCCCATAAACACGATTCCGCTTGAAGAGATAATCTCATTAGTTATCTCTCCATAATGATGATAGGTAGTTGATAATAAATCATTGTTATCACCGTTGATTCGTTAGACAATAGGTGCATTTGCACGAGTATTCTCTTGCCTAGCAATACACTTCACTGTATAAGATATCAGTCTTGAAAACACATTATTCTGAAAACCTCGCATGGGCATAGGACGCCTCATTTCATTAAACATCTTTGTTTAGCGATCCGGAGGAAGATAAACTTTTATCTGCTGACTTGGGGATAAAATGGTCAAATGAATTCCTAGAAAAGAAAAACATGACCTTTCGATAATCCAAAATATGTAGGAAGACTTCTAATAACAACGTGTTTCATTCCATTCAATAAGATCTCATTCTCCGGAGTGGAATAAACTCTAGATTCCTTGTATTTGTCCCCTCGTGATTACTGGTTCAATAGATCCCAATTCAAAACGAATGTGATAAGCTCATGTTCTTCCATATGAACAAAACATTTTTACTCGCAAGTCCCTAGTGTTGACGGAATTAGATTGGCGAGTGTTACAGAGATCCACAACCTCTAATTTGAGTATAAGAAATTCCGCTCATAACAATGTACTAAGCATACTCGTTTTATCATGTGGTATCCCTCTACTGGGTTAAATAGTATGCGTCTTTGCTTTCCCGATCATCGAAACGTGTATATTACCAAGAGAGGATATTGTAATCGTGACAACATCACATTACTATTCTCTTCAATGTTTCCTTGAAAGAAAAATAATCACTCGGTCTATTCTTATCAATATATAGTTTTGCATATACAATCACTTTCATGAGACTTACTTTCATAAGATCTTAAATCTCCTCTCTAAATAGGACTAAGGTCGGTTCATCGAAATTCGACTTTTTGTATTTTCCTACTAACATGATTATTGACCAATGTTTCTTGTCATTACACCCAACTAAGGCATCATTTATGGCTTCTTTAAATGCGCAAGATATGAAACCCAAGGGTTTCCGAGGGGAAATTGGAGACATAAACAAATCTTTTCTCATATAATGCTTCCAACTTTCAAAAACCAATCGACTCTATCCATTCAATTCTGAAAAGTTTACCTTTCCGCAGTGCAAGAATGAATATCAAATTCTCCTTGAATGATAACTAATCAACTTTTGTTCATCAAACGTCATACGACCAAGGAAATTTTCTGCTTTCACATAGAACGCACCTCTAAGAGGGTTCCACTTCATTGAATAGATCTTCAATATACTGAATCATTCGCTGAAATATTGGTTATATTAGTTCCATACCAGTTTTATCTATATGCCATAAATATTGAATTCCACACATTCACCCTAGCATATATTTAAATATTGACTTAATCGAATGTTGGTACGTTGCACCTGCTTTCTTCAAACAAACCAAAATGCACAATTGGGAAACCTTATACCGACAAACTTAAACAATATGTCAGTGGTGGCGGTAAATATAGGTCCTCCAACCATGCTTCACTCAATTATGTGAAATCAATTCAAACTCTACATCTATTGTTCAACTTTGAGACCACCGATAGGTCCGTGACTATATATGTGTATCTCACATGCTCGACGAGTCCTGCTTGCAATGAACTTTCCACATATTCATCAATTGTCTTTTCCTTTCAAGCAAGAATTTTCGGTTCTTTAAGTAATTCCTTTTCATTCTTTAAAACTACCTTAACACCATAGGTTCCATCTTTATATCATTCTCCTTATCCTTCTAGAGTAAAAACGCATTATCTTAATAAAGTTGTTCTTTCTGATTAGAATCTCACCATATAAGCATATTTCTTGGTACTAGAGACCTTGATATCGCTTCGACACACGATATTATGAAAAGAACATAACAACACCAGATTTGCTTTTTTTTTTCGAGATGTAGGAAACTTCATAATCAAATGGGGTAGGGATACGATGGCTCCGAATACATTCAAGGAACCTTTTCCAAGAGCAACATTATAAGCGAGGATAGGAAGATCAACCACTACGAGTTCCATTGATAAATTACTCAATATTTCCTGATATCACAATGTGACTGGAAGAATCATAGATCGTTCGCAAGCAGCATAACTGTTGTATAACTAGACTAACTAGTTATATACCAAAACATCTGCTAGAAAGCATATATAGTCAAGATATTCGTCAGCTCGATAAAGTCACGGATGAATTAAGAAAGCA
The DNA here is from genome assembly GCA_009725065.1 of Utricularia reniformis. Lineage (NCBI taxonomy): Eukaryota > Viridiplantae > Streptophyta > Magnoliopsida > Lamiales > Lentibulariaceae > Utricularia > Utricularia reniformis. Next base: position 306,157 of record RWGZ01001007.1, on the reverse strand, counting down.
TGCTCAATAACCATATATTTCCGGACGAATACCATTTCGAGTGATGCATAAAATAACACCAATTTGACGTCTCTTTCCTTATCAACAATTGAACTTCCATAGGCATAGTGTGATAGTGCTTGATACTTCTGAATGCCCAACAACCATAATTCTCTGATCTAATTAAATAACTCAAGTATAAACCCTGATAACCTCGTAGAGGCATTTGAAAAGATCGACAAATCACCATTGGAAGACACGATGATATGACTGTTAATAACAATGTCCAGATGAATACCGTTCCAGAAGAAAACCATTCTGGATAGTGAAGTAAATCAAATAGATGAATCATTCATGATTGATTCAGAATATTCCAAATGAACACCATTTCCGATGGCTAAGAAAAACTATTAGATGCCATCTTCGAGATAGGCTCTATGTTATCAATAACTCGATTATAGAGTAGAGGTATGATTTCAACTATTCAAGTTTAATAATTCTCATTAATTCCAAATCTTTAACTATAATTCTCAGTGTTTCGCAACTCTTCGAGAACTTTCATTAACGCAGACCCACATGATCCGAACAGGGAATACTAATTGATGAAACCCTATTCAATTTTCGAAAATAATTAATAACCAATGAAAACCAAGGTGATCTCACAACTCCATAATCATCCTCAAATCTATTGAAAGATGAGTATGAGATCCGGATAGTTCATATAACCATTTAGGAGGTCTTTGATTATTGAATAAGAATGCCGAGATACAAGTATACGTTCTAATTATGAGGAGACGAGACCTTCTTTCAATGATAGACTTCACGCCATAATTTGATTTTGTTATATTGGGGTAACTTCACGCGTTCCACGGTAATTCGTTGACAACTATCTTGTCGTTTTCACCATTTCTTCACCATGCATATTTGTAGTTTCTCCCTATACCACGATAATTACTCGCTCAGTCACGAATGCTTCTTCTTCCACACACTAGCTTCGTATTTTGCCATAATAATTTCTGGATGTGGTATACTTCTAAAAGGAATACTCTTCAACTCCTCAATCCGAATATTAAGATATTCACTTCTATAATGTAGGACATGTATGATCTATGTACTAATAATTAATTCGCTGAGTTGCCAAAAACTTCCTTAGCCTCTGAGGCTTAACCTTAATGCATCAAAGTCATCGATATAACGTATGGAATATATATGAAAGCTACATAACTTCATGAAGGATGTCCGTAAATATATATAAATATTTCACTATCTCGAAATCTTCTAATCGATAATTAGAAAACTCTCTTAATAACTCAAAATTGGATAGCCCACATTATTAATTTCGATCTCTCACACGTTCTATGATTTCGAATAGACTGTGTACATACTGAGTAAGTTCCTCCATAGTAATTACATCTTGCCTCATGTCATGGTAAATTAGTCTTATGGAGAGTCACTGGGTTCTCGGGTTGAATAATCTAATTACCTTCCCAGCCTTAGTCTCGGGCGTTCCTTCCACTGTACTAATTAGCTCATCAAAATAGCAAAGCTTCAATAACCTCTCAACATTGGACAATCAGTAACTTATCCGGGCATCAGTAAATTGTCTGAAACGATAATGGAAGATGAAAAATACTTGGGATTCGTAAGTCCACAGTGTCAATACTTATAATGGAGGGAGATATATAAGGGATCCTCCTTTCAATTGTTATCATGTTGAGAATATGCTTGTAATTGAGTGCCGAAAAAGTCCGCATTTCAATTTTCCATGGCTTCATTACCACATACTGCTTCATCTTCAGCAATATACTAGGTACATCTTAGGGCAATCTCTTACATTTCTTCCTACGATCCTTGTTTAAGAATTGCGTAGTGGGTGGCCAGAAAAAATAAGCTGAAATACTCCGACTTTCTTACTAACAATAATTTCGAGGGCACTCTTGCATTGCTCTTCAAATCGGGTTACAACACCCAACAATGTCTCCTTAGGATCATTCCGCAAAGTGATTAAAGATGTAGTTGACTCCACCGATACATTGAAATGCACACATGCCGAATAAAATTGATGCATGAATCCAATATGAAATTATAGAAAACCTCGCCAAAATGTTGAATAACCGGAAGATAGTCTCATTCAAAGAAGCTGCCGAAACCCTAAAATTGTGGGAGATCCTTCGCCCACCATTGACTTTGCAAAACTTCCATCGATGCCATGGTTTTTCTTCTTCTATTGAAGAACTTAATTATACGTTCTCTTACAAACCATAATCACCGTCATTAGCGGAGCTGAGATGGATATGCCGGTATGTTAACCATATTGTCTTCTTTAATAATCAATTCCCAGATTGACTTCTAGTATACTCATTCAAGTATCATTCTACTCCTCGTTACCAACAATCCTTCAAAACTTAGACTCTACCTTCATATAATGAATGAGGTTCGAGCTTTTGGTTGAGTCCACCACATTTTAATCATCAAACTCTTATACAATATTTACTTATGATATTGTTCGCGCGTCTAATTATCAAGCAAAAACATACCGTTTATCTAATACTCTTTTGACTTTCATCACATTAACCTCGGAAAACTTATTTCACACATAAATCCTTATTTACTCAAGATATCAACCAACAACCAACTCTTCACATGCTCTCTCTATTCTCATTCTATCTTATAAAACTCTACCTCATACATTATCCACTCCTGTATTGCGAAATAGTTGAAATCACCGCTAACGAAGTACGGTTATATCATGGTACACACAGATGCAATGTGTTTATAATAGGTACCATCCGGATGAAATCCCGCTCCAGAGGTTTGTTAGATGTTCCCACTAAAGAGAACTCTTCCAGCGGCACTTATTGAGTCCAAAGTAAAATATCTAACGATTTCTATCGAATGAGGGTACACTCCGTCACACTATCTACATCTACATCGTTCTCATATAAAAAATCCCAGATCATCATAATAGATAACAAAATCCAAGCTCAGCACAAGAACTCTCAATGGGACTAAGTCTCAGGTCCCCACGGACGGTGCCAAACTGATCTAGTCTTAAAATATTCTTGGTATTTTTGATCAATCAATTCAAATTTTTTTTTTCATGTTATTTAAGACATAAAGAATTACGAGGTTGGGCCAACAATGTGTGAGCTTATGTCCTCGTGAGAGCGAAGATCTACCTGGGTGTTTCAACATAATAAAGTACAACATTACCAAATCTGGTCTATTCAATCAAATAAATGATATAGACTCGATCTGGGGGGAAGAAATGAGCTAGAAAATAACGATCGGGACGAAACCGTTGAATCATTATTCATTGTACTATTCATGCTGGAGCAACTATTCAACCGGAGTTACTATTGACTGCCGGAATTGCTATTTATCCCCGGAGTTACTATTTGTCACGTTTTCACTATTCATCCAGGAGTTAATATTTTATCGTGGATTTACTATTCTTCCCGGATTTCACTATTCATACCGGAGTTACTGTTTCATCGCGAATTTCACTATTAACCCTGGAGTTACTGTTTTAACAAGTATTTACTATTCACCACCGCAGTTACTGTTCATTGCGGATTTTAGTACTTGGCTGATTTCAGGAATTCCAACTCCGAGTTTTTTCTTAATTCATCTCCCATTCCGACCCCTTTTCAAGTTATCATGGACTTTAATTTATAGAGAATTCAAACCAGTAACTCACCTATGGGTTAAATGCCCAATCTTATCCAATCTGGCCCGATTTGGCCCAATTTGCACAAAAACACCCGGTTTCAATAGAATATCTATCGTAATGTCCCCGATTACACGCAATACCTCTCGATCGACTCGTAACTTGCGGAAATATGTTAGAAAACGGAATGATCGTGCAAGTCATAACAACGTGACTTCATGCCAAAACCACTTAAACTATAGTTCAATCACAAAAATCATGGTATAACAAAGTTATTCTTTGTTCTAACAACATGTTTTCATGTTTTAACAACATCAATTCAAGTTTAATTGAAATCAAAATCATCACACCTAGAACATGTGGAACTATGTGAAACATGAGCCAATCATATTCATACAAATGACATTGTAAATTTGGTAAAACCAAATGTATTCAAACTAAATAAACGCTAACATCACGAATACATGTTGTATATACAAAAAAAGTAGATTCGAAAACGGAATGATCGTGCAAGTCATAACAATGTGACTCCTTGAAAATAGCATTTAAGCTATAGTTTAATAACATAATTCATGGCATAAGCAAGTTATTATATGTTCTAACAACATGTTTTCATGTTTTAACAACATCAATTCAAGTTTAATTGCAATCAAAATCATCACACCTAGAACATGTAGAACTATGTGAAAAATGAGCCAAATAACATTCATACATATGACATTGTAAATTTGGTAAAACCAAGTGTATTCAAACTAAATAAACTCTAACATGACGAATACATGCTGTATATATAAAAAAAGTTAGTTCGAAAACAGAATGATCGTGCAAGACATAACAACAAGACTTTATGGCATAAACATGTAAACTATTGTCTAGTCACATGAATCATGGTATAACCAAGTTATTCTTCGTTCTAACAACATGTTTTCATGTTAAACAACATCAATTCAAGTTTAATTGAAATAAAAATAATCACACCTAGAACATGTGGAACTATGTGAAAAATGAGCCAAAACATATTCATACAAATGACATTGTTAATTTGGTAAAACCAAGTGTATTCATACTAAATAAACTCTAAAATCACGAATACATGTTGTATATACAATAAAAGTATGCTCGAAAACGGAATGATAGTGCAAGTCATAACAAAGTGACTTCATGCCAAAAGCATTTAAACTATAGTTTAAACACATAAATCATGGTATATCCAAGTTATTCTTTGTTATAACAACATTTTTTCATGTTTTAACAACATCAATTCAAGTTTAATTGAAATCAAAATCGTCACAACTAGAACATCAAGAACTATGTGAAAAATGAGTCAAATCATATTCATACAAATGACATTGTAAATTTGGTAAAACCAAGTGTATTTCAACTAAATGAACGCTAATATCAAGAATACATGTTGTATATACAACAAAATTAAGTTCGAAAACGGAATGATCGTGCAAGTCATAACAACATTACTTTATGGCATATACATGTAAACTATTGTCTAATCACATGAATCATGGTATAACCAAGTTACTTTTTGTTCTAACAACATGTTTTCATGTTAAACAATATCAATTCAAGTTTAATTGAAATCAAAATCATCACACCTAGAACATGTTGAACTATGTGAAAAATGAGCCAAGTCATATTCATACAAATGACATTGTAAATTTGGTAAAACCAAGTGTATTCAATCTAAATAAACGCTAACATCACGAATACATGTTGTATATAATACAAAGTAAGTTCGAAAACTAAATGATCGTGCAAGCCATAACAACGTTACTTCATGCCAAAAGCATTTAAACTATAGTTTAATCATATATTATATGGTATTACCAAGTTATTTTTGGTACTAACAACAGGTTTTTATCTTTTAACAACATCAATTCAAGTATAATTGCAATCCAAGTTATTATTTGTTTTAACAAAAAACCCCGAAATCCTCACCCGATTTCAGAATCTGATATTCTAAGTGTCAAAACGATCGTATTGACGAGAGGATTTCAACCGTACTAAGGATTTCTTCGGGGGAGCTCCCGAAGGATAATCGGATTTCGGGACGAGCTAATGTTATGTGGTTTACGACTCAGAATGTGAATCTGAAAACCATGGGACTATTGATATTACCCGCGGACATTTTAGTTATTACATTGACCCGGGAGCTCGTCCGATGTGGCTAGATGTTATTTTCGATATTCTCGTGCATTTTCGTCATTCTATTGTTTTGGTGGTATTCTCGTAATCTTGACTTCCCGGGCTCACATATTGGCATTTGACTTACGTTTCTAGCAATCTCGGACATTTTTGGACCCGGACGGGGCCAAGGGTATTTTCATAATTTGGCACCCGAGGAGCGTGCCGGTATGTTGTGGCGACGTTTTTGTTTGAGTGTTCGATATCTGGAAGCACGGAATTATTTTACGGAGTTTTTCGGGTATTATTTCATCGTTATCTCCGGCTAATTATCGATCGAGGTGCATTTACAGAGTTCAATTATGGAATGACATTTAATCTAGTTAATTGAATATTATCTAGTTACTTTGGGACGAATCCAGTGAAATTGGACTCTTGGGCTTGAATTTTATTAATTGGGCTGAATTACTCTATAAATATGAGACACATGGCACTGAAAAGGGATTCAGACTCTCCTGGTACCTCCCAAGGCAAGGCTCTGGCTCAAATTCGCTAAGGCAATCCCGAGACTTCGCTTTTCAATCTCATCCGCGAGTTTTCGCACCAAAACTCGCGGTCACCTTCATCTGGGTTAGTGTTCGCGAGATATTGTTGGAATAGTGCAATTCGCGAGTTCTTGTTACCTGTCACTGTTCGCGAGATATTGTTGGAATAGTGCCATTCGCGAGTTCTTGTTACCTGCCACTGTTCGCGAGATATTGTTGAAACAGTGCCGGTCGCGAGTCCTTGCCTGCTTCTCACTGTTCGCGATTTCTTGTTCGGAGTTACTGTTCGCGAGTTCTGGTTATCCCTCACTGTTCGGGAGATATTGTTGGAACAGTGCCATTCGCGAGTTTTCGTACGAAAACTCGCGACCTCCACCCTCACTCGCGAGTTTTCGGCAGTTTCGTCGTAACGGAGTGTTTTCGATCGTTTTTCGAGACGTTTCCATCTTGATTATTGTTGTTACATCATTGTACTTGTATTTGTTGAATATCATAGTGAAAACCAAGGTAGAGCTTCGTTCTCCCGAGGACGTAAGCTCACGCAGTGTGGGCCCAACCTCGTATATCGCTCGTGTCCTCACAACAATTGAATTTCGAGTAATTAAAAATTGATTGATCAAAAAACAAACGCTCTAAAATATTTTTAGACGACATTAGTTTGGCGCGTCCGTGGGGACCCGAGATTTTATCCCATTGAGAGCTTTATTGCTGAGTTTGGATTTCTGTTATCATGACTACTCGGAATTCTGATGAAAATGTTTTCGATGAACAGATTGAGGTAGATCCTAATCCTCGGGCGAATGATGGATTTGCTGCGTTACCGGGGCCTCAATCATCAGTTCTGGAGGAGCCCCCTGCTCAAAATGTCAATGTTCGACCCTTCCTGACCAGGTTTTCATCCGGAAGGGAACATAGTTTTTATCCTCCTCAACATCAGTATTTATCTAAGTGTTATGAATTTGCGAGAGTTGTTTGAGTTGCCGTCCATAACAACATCCGCCTTTCTCCACCTGCGCGCTCTAGATCTGCGGAACAAACAGAAACTGATGAAGAATTGGAAGAGCGAAGGCGAACTTTAATCGCTCAATTAGAGCAAGTTGAGGCCCATAGGAAAACCCGGAGGAACAATGTTACCCCGGAACCCGTGAATGATGAGGTGGCAGAGGAGGATACTGATCGTGTTCCGGAACCGCGTGCAGATACTGCAGTAACCGGAGAGCAGAACAATACTATGCAAAACATTGGAGAGTTGATAGAGTTAAAGTTAAGGAGATGAGTGGGAAGATGGAGCAAAACGAGGCCAGGATGAACCAATTGGAGGCCAACCTGGCTCTTGGCCAGGAAAGGAGACGAGTGTACGGGGAGCATACCCGGGATACTCATCAGACCTCAGCTTATGAGGGAGATTATACTGAGAATGAGAGGGCTAATGAGCCCACTGGCAGTCGAGGAAAATTTCTACCGTCGATGGAAGTTTTGAAAGTCCGTGGAACACTTCAAATGCTTTATCTCCGTTTTCCACGGCAATTATTAGTGCCACCAGTTCTGAGTTCATCGAAATGCCTAAGGATCTTCCACAGTATCGCATGTCGACTGACCCACATGCTCATACATCGAATTTGGAGATTCATGTGAGTTTGATGAATTTCAGCGATGCGGCCATGTGCTTCGTTTTTGCCGCTTCTCTTAAGGAATCAGCCCTCCGATTGTTTAATCGCTTCTCTTAAGGAATCAGCCCTCCGATTGTTTCCTATTAGAACTTTGAGGATCAAATCTATTCAGCTTTCACGCCATTCAATGCACCAATAAAGTCTATTTCTTCTTTGACTGCGTTGCGGTATGATTCTTCGGAAAGATTGTTGGGTTTTATTACCCGTTTTGAGGCCGAGTGTAGGAAGATACCTCGTATTACTGTGAGTGAGAAGGTTGGGGTGCTCCAGCTTATTCTAGCTGGACATCCGTTATGTAACTCTTTGAATAGGGATCCCCCGGAAAGTATGGAGGATTTGGCTTTGAGATGTACGCAATACATCCGAGAAGATGAAGGCTTGCGGGATCACGGAATGATCGAGATTCCGGCGTATGGGTCTCATAATATTGTTGCAAGTCATGGGCTGGACAAGATTGTCCCCCCTGCAAAGTCTAAGTTGAGAGTGTTTCCTACGTACAATTATGAATAGATTTTTGCCATAATCGAGCAAAAGAAGGGTGGATCTCTTCGTTACCCCCCTCCTTTGCAAGAACCAACGCCGGGGACATACGAGTCCCAAGTATTTTGTCATTTTCATCGGAGTTTGGGACATGCAACAAATGATTGTCGAGAAATAATGTGTTAGGTGGAAAGGCTGCTAGAATTGGGTCAGCTTGATGAACTGATCAGTACTGTGGAGGCTCTGCCGGAATCTAAGCTGGGAAAGATTGATGTAAGTGTCCCAGTGGGGGCAACACTTAAACCCCGGAAAGTCAATGCGCCACGGCCAAACATGAGAGGGTGTGGATATGGAGGACAGCGTGGCCAGCGTCAAGGAGGTGGCTAGAGATGATTCTTTAATGGTGGTAGACAAAATCAAAGAGACGGAGGAAGCGGAAACCACTATCGTGGTCGCGGCAGAAACCGGCCGCAAAGAAATCAGCAAGGGTACAGATATGATGCTTACTCACCAGCACCTGCAAACCAGCAAGCACTACCTCCTCCTCCGGCTGGCCCCGACCCGAGCCAACCGATTTTGAATGTTGAGAATGCTCAACCAAGATGGGGTAATCTATGCCCCAACATTATGACTATCGCCAGGGAAGAAGCGTCCGTGATTCAAACTGTGTCCGTAAACGCTCTTATCAGGCACAACACCAGAAGAGGCGCTTCATGGAAGTTAACACGGTCCAGTTAACAGATTTGGACAGAATGACGAACTCTTTCGGACCTGAGGATTTATTTGGGGTTTTGTCCCCACAAGACGATACATTGGTTGTCTCCCCTATTATTGCCAACCATCCCATTTCTCGAGTGTTGGTGGACACCAGAGCTGCTACCAATATTTTGACTCTTGCAGCCTTTGAGCAGATGGCATTGAAGGGAACCACCCAGCTCCAGCCTGTACATACAAAGTTGGTTGGTTTAATAATAGAGTTGTTGCTGCTGAGGGATCTGTTATTCTACCGGTAACCTTGAGTGATCTCGAAATATCAAGAACTTTGATGGTGGAATTTGTGGGGGTGGACCTCCCTATACTCCCCTATAATGCGATTCATGAAAGAAGTTGTTTGAACCTATTTGGAGCTGTGGTGTCTCAACCACATTTGATGATGAAGTTCCCAACACAGTTAGGGGTTGGGAAGATGAAGGGAGATCAAGAGCTGGCGCGCTCTTGTTATAATGTGATGTGTAGGAGTGGTATGGATGGATCTAAAGCGAAGTTATCCATTTGTATGGTAGAATTCTCGTCCGATGAAGTTATTGATACAAATGACTGACCGTCTCTTAGGAAGTTTAAAGAGAACGATATGAAGATGGAGCCTTTGGGAATCAAGACAGTGCCTTTATTCACCGGTAATCTTGAAAGGACAGTGACGATCGGTTCCGAGTTGTCACCAAAGTAATGTAGATGTCTTTGCTTGGACTTATCAGGATTTTGTGGGGGTTGATCCCCAAGTCTGTTCTCATAGACTCAATGTTAACCCATATGTGTGACCAGTTCATCAGAAGAAGAGGAAGTTTTCCCCTGAGAAAGAGAAGGCGATTGATGAGGAGGTGGAAATTTTGTTGCTGACAGGATTCATAGAGCCTGTTAGATACGCGGATTGGGTCGCGAATCCGGCGGTGGTCCCAAAGTCGAATAATGGCTGGAGAGTTTGCATTGATTTTACTGATTTGAATAAATCATGCCCGAAGGATCCTTATCCGCTGCCGGCCATTGACATGATGGTGGATGCGGCCTTTGGCTTTGAACTCCTTAGTATGTTAGATGCTTTTAAAGGATATAATCAAATTTTTATGCATTTTGAGAACATATTGTTTACTTCATTTATGATAAAGAAAGGCATTTTTTGCTATACAGTTATACCATTTGGGTTGAAAAATGTTGGGGCCACCTTTCAACGTTTAATGAATTCGATGTTCAAAGATATGATCAGAAAGTCTTTGGAGGTTTATATCGACGATATATTGATAAAGAGAAAACATGGGGATAACCACATCCGGTATTCGAATGATTGTCTTGGGGTACTGAGAAAGTGTATGATGAAATTGAATCCGCTTAAGTGTGCGTTTTGTGTGAAAGGAGGCAAGTTCCTCGGCTTTATGGTATCTGAGAGAGGAATTTAGATGAATCCTGACAAGATAACAGCTATCCAGGAAATGACCCCTCCGACAACTGTTAGGGAAGTTCAAAGTCTAACTGCGAGATTAGCCTCATTGTATCGCTATATTTCGCGATCTGCAGAGGTAAGTTTGCCATTTTTTCAGGTTTTGCATAAGACGAATCTTTTGTATTGGGAAGACGAATGTAGAGGGGCTTTCGAGAGTTTGAAAGACTATCTGAGTAAACCACCGTTTATGTCTCCTCCATCACCCGGGAACCGTTGGGTTTATTTTTGGCAGTGACAAAAGACGCAGTGAGCGCTGCGTTAGTCAGACTTAGCGATAAGGAACATAGACCGATATATTCTGTGAGCAGGAAATTGCAGTGAGCGGAGTCCCGATATACTGATCTAGAGAAGTTCGTATTAGCTATGATAGTCGCCTCGCGGAAATTAAGACACTATTTCCAAGGACATCATATTGCAGTTTTGACAGATCAGCCTATCCGAAGCATGTAATCAAAGATTGATGCCTCTAGCAGACTAACAAAGTTGAATATCGAATTAGGGCAGTATCAAATAGAGTATATTTCCAGGCGAGCACTAAAGGCCCAGGTGTTGGTGGATTTCATAGTAGAGATGACTCGGTCGGCAGAATTGGGTATTCAGGAGTATTGGGATGCTTTTGTGGATGGATCAGTTTCTGCTGGGCGAGCCGGTATCGGTGTTTATTTTTAGGAAAGGAAGTCTGGTGAAGAACATGAATATGTTGTGAAGTTGCGCTTTCCCACGACTAACAACGTCGCCGACTACGAAGCCTTAATATTTGGCATTAATTTAGCAGTGGATATTGGAATCATTTACTTGCATGCTCATTCCGATTCGCAGTTAGTGGTGAGCCAATTCGCAGATACTTACGCCACGAACGGGAACCATTTATGGAGGTATTTAGAAAAGCTGAAAGAGGCGGCTAAAAATGTTAAGATATTCACGCTTACCCATATCCCAATGGAGGAAAACAATCGTGCAAACGGTCTTGCAAAGGCGGCGACAATTTTAGAACTCTCGGATGAGTCAAAGATAACAACTATGATCCACTACCAGCCCTCTATCAGTCCTGCGGAAAAACAGACAGCCCATGTGTCTAATTTGTAACTCTCGAATGAGACGTGGTTTTTATTGGATGCCGTAATCGACGAGCCATCGTGGAAGGATGCTATCGTAAATTATCTAGTGAGGAGAGAATTGCCCACCGCCGAAGGCGAGGCTTGATGGACTATGCAAAGAGCTTCGAATTTTGTCTATGTGGATGTTAAGCTGTATAAGAAGAATATCGGAGGCCCATATCTTCGATGTTTGTCCCCAGTACAGGTAAATGACGTTATAGAAGAAGTTCACGCTGGGGACTGTGGTGATCATTCAGCAGGTCTGATATTACCGGGAGTATTTTCAGTATTATGACATCCCGGGAGCTCGTCTGACGTGGATAGGTGGTATTCTTGATGTTCTCGTGTATTTACATCACTTCATATTTTTGAGGGTATTCTTGTAATTTGGACATTCCGGGCCTTCGTATGAGCTTTCGATCAACGTTTCTAGCAGTTTTGGACATATTCGGACCCGGACGGTTCCAAGGGTATTTTCATAATTTGGCACCCGAGGAACGTGCAGGTAAGTTGTGGCGGCGTTTTTGGTTGAGCGTTCGGTAACTGGAAGCGAGGAATTATTTTACGGGGTCTCCGGTATTATCTCGTTGTTATTTTTGGCAAATTATCGATCGAAGTGCATTTCTGGAGTTCTGTTACAGCATGGCATTTATTCAAGTTTATTTTAATATTATATGTTTACTTTGGGCTGAATCCAGTGGAATTGGGCTCCTGGGCCTGAAACTTGTTTGTTGGGCTGGATTTTTCTATAAATATCAGCCACAGGGCACTGAAAAGGGGTCGGACTCTTTTTGCATCTCCCAAGGCAAGACTTTCGCCCGAATTCGCGAGACTTCGTTTTTCAGCCTCAATCCGCGAGATTTTGTACCAAATCTCGTGACCACCCCCTTTGTGCTACTATTCACGAGATTTCGCGCCAAGTCTCGCGACCACCTCCCTTTGTATCACTATTCGCGAGAATTCGTACCAAAACTCGCGATATGCCCCTGCAGATCACTATTCACGAGAATCGTACCAAAACTCGCGACTGGCCCCTGCAGATCACTTTTCGCGAGTTTTGGGCAGTTTCACTGTAACGGAGCTTTTGGCAGTTTCACGGTAACAGAGCTTTGGCAGTTTCACGGTAACAGAGCTTTTGGGAAGTTTCACCGTAATGGAGCTTTTGGCAGTTTCACGGTAACAGAGCTTTTGGAAGTTTCACGATAATAGAGCTTTTGGCAGTTTCACGGTAACAGAGCTTTTGGCAGTTTCAAGGTAACAGACCTTTGGTAGTCTCGCCGTAACGGAGTGTTTTTGGCAGTCCCGGTCGTTTTCCGATCCGCTTCCATCTTGATTATTGATATCACATCATTGAAATTGTATTCTTTGAATATCATAGTGAAAACCAAGGTAGAGCTTTGCTCTCCCGAGGACGTAAGCTCACACATTGTGGGCCAACCTCGTATATCGCTCGTGTCCCCACATAAATTGAATTCCGAATAATTAAAAAATTGACTGATCTAAAAATAAATACCCAAAATATTTTTAGACTAGATCACTTTGGCGCCGTCCGTGGGGACTCGAGATTTTTATCCCATTGAGAGCTTTATTGCTGAGTTTGGATTTCTATTATCATGACTACTCGGAATTTTGATGAAGAAATTTTTGATGAAGAAATGGAGGCGGATCATATTCCTCAAGTTAATGATGATTTTGTTGCGTTACAGGGGGCTCGGTCGTCAGTTCTGGAGGAGCCCCCTGCTCAAAATGTAACTATTCGGCCCTCCCGTAGTGGGTTTTCATCCGGAAGGGCACCAAGTTTTTATCCTCGATCACGCCAATGTTTATCTAAGTGTTATGAATTCTCAAGAATTGGCCGATTTGCGGTCTGTAATAATGCCCACCTTTCACCACCTGCACGCTCTAGATCTGCGGATCAAACGGAAGGAAATGAAGATTTGGAAGAGCAAAGGCGTACCTTAATCGCCCAATTGGAGCAAGTCGAAGCTCAAATGAGAGCCCGGAGGAACAATGTTACCCCGGAACCTGTTAATGATGAGGCGGAGGAAGATGATACTGATCATGTTCCGGAGCCGCGAGTGAATATTGCAACAACCGGAGAGCAGAACAATACTCTGCAAAAGATTGGAGAGCTAATTGAGCTGAAATTCAAAGAACTGAGCGGGAAAATCGAACAGAACGATGCCCGAATGAGTCAGTTGGAGACCAACCTGACTCTTGGCCAGGAAAGGAGACGAGTGTACGGGGAGCATACCCGGCATACTCATCAGACCTCAGCTTACGAGGGATATTATATTGAGAATGAGAGGGCTAATGAGCCTATTGGAAATCGAGGAAAAGTTCTGCCGTTAGTGGAAGTTTTGCAAAGTACTTGGAACACGTCTAACGCTCTATCGCCATTTTCCATGGCCATTATCGGAGCCACTCGCTCTGAGTTTATTGAAAAGAGACCCCCCGGAAAGTATGGAAGATTTGGCTTTTAGATGTACACAGTACATCCGAGAAGATGAAGGTTTGCGAGATCATGGAGTGATCCAAGTACGGGCGTATGGTTCTCACAACATTGTTGCAAGTCGTGGGCTGGACAAGATTGTCCCGCACGCAAAACCGAAGTTGAGAGTGTTTCCCACATACAATTATGAGCAGATTTTTGCAATTATCGAGCAAAAGAAGGCAGGTTCACTTCGTTATCCTCCCCCTTTGCATGAGCCAACACCGGGGACTTACGAGTCCCAAGTATTTTGTCGTTTCCATCGGAGTTTCGGGCATGCAACCAATGATTGTCGGGAGTTAATGTCTGAGGTAGAAAGGTTGCTAGAGTTGGGCCAGCTTGATGAACTGATCAGTACTGGGGAAGCTCTACCCAAGTCTAAGCTGGGAAAGATTGATATAAGTGTCCCGGAGGGGACGTCACCTAAACCCCCAAGGGCCGATGCGCCACGGCTAAATGCAAGAGGACGTGGATATGGAGGACAGCGTGGCTTGCGTCAAGGAGGTGGCCAGAGATTATTCTTTAATGGTTGTAGACAGAATTAGAGAGGTGGAAGGAGAGAAAACACCTATCGTGGCCGTGGCATGAATCAGCCGCAAAGAAATCAGCAGGGGTACAGATATAGGCTTACCCACAAGCCCCAGCGAATCAGCAAGCATTACNGAACCCGGCATCGTGCCTAGTACACGATTCGCCAAAGGAAGGGCATTCCTGATGAAGGGAACGATAAGTTCCAAAGAGGAAAAGATACGTACGAAGAGGGCAGAACGGATCCGGGTGGAAAAAGAGGTAGCGCCTAAGTACCCACCAGGGGAAGGGAAGCATATGGACCGTCGAGTCATCCAACAGCTAACGGTTGGCTTGGGTGGGACATGCACCAAGCATGTTAATCTCGGTAACAGTAAAGTTAATGAATAATAGAAATGATAAGGGTAAAAGAAGAGGGAAATAAGAAAACGGTTAAGTGGAATGATTCACGTGTGCGTGTACGGTGTAACTAAGAAGTGAAAAGATAATGCGTAGTGTGTGTGAAGTTTCCTTTAATAGATTGTGACCGCTTTACAGATTTTGTAGGTGACGCACACGAGATATGATAAGGAAGGGGGAAGGAGGTCGTCGGTTGTCCGGTGATAGAGTCCGGATCCTTTGGAGAATACTCTAAATTATGCTGTCATACTTTCATGTTTCGAACTATGTTTTAAATTTGCATTCGAATGTTTCCGTTTTAATTATAATGTTTTAACAAAACAACTAGGCCCAAATTAGGGTCGTTACATATGAAGCTGCGTATTCACTGTTTGGAGCAATGATGTTATGTGGCTGCGTATTCACTGTTTGGAGCAAAGAACTGATATACGAGGTTTTCCGGTATTTTCTCATCGCATTTCCGACTAAACTCTCGACCAGGATGGAGTCCCGAAGTTCCGTGACGCTGTGACACTTATTCCGGAATAATTAGATATTTTCTAAATAAGTTGGGCTAATTTGACTAAGATTGGGCTTTTGGACATTAAGTTCACTTATTGGGCCGAGTTTTTCTATAAATACAAGACCCTAGGCCCCAGAAAAGGGTTCAACTCTTGGCACGCTTCCCAAGGCTTCCGTTTTCGAAAGATAATGCCCCAGTCGAGACTTTTTGACAAAAAGTCGCGAGAGCTCTTCTTGAATACCACAACTCGTGAGTTATCGTTGCTGGTCGCAAGTTACGTTACTAGTCCCGACTTATCGTCGCTGGTCGCAAGTAATCGTCGCTGCTGGCGACTTATCGTTGCTGGTCACGAGTTACATTCCTGGTCGCGACTTATCGTCGCTGGTCCCGAGTTATCATTGCTAGTCGCGACTTATCGTTGCTAGTCGCGACTTATCGTCGCTGGTCTCGAGTTATCGTTGCTAGTCGCGACTTATCGTTGCTGGTCGCGAGTTATCGTTGCTAGTCGCGACTTATCGTTGCTGGTCGCGAGTTATCGTTTCTAGTCGCGACTTATCGTTGCTGGTCGCGAGATATCGCTGGGATTTGCGAGTTGTTGACCACAACTCGCGACTGCTTCTATTTCCGGCGTAACGGAGTGTTTTCGATCGTTCTCCGAGCTGTTTTCATATGAGTTATTGTTATCACATCATTATACTTGTATTTGTTTAATATCATAGTGAAAACCAAGGTAGAGCTACGCTCTACCGAGGATGTAAGCCCACACAATGTGGGCCAACCTCGTATATCGCTCGTGTCCCCACAATAATTAAATTTCGAGTAATTAAAAATTGACTGATCTAAAAATAAATACCCAAAACCGTTTTAGACGAGATCAGTTTGGCGCCGTCCGTGGAGACCCGAGACTTAATCCCATTGAGAGCTCTTGTGTTGAGTTTGGAGCTTGTTATGTATTGTGAGGATACAAGATTCCTAACATGAGAGTGATATTGATGAAGAAAGTGTATTGAATTGCAACCCTTATGTAGTAGAAGGCGAAAGGAATGATATTTTACCGAGGACTCAATCAGTGCCACAGGAGGAGTCCTTAGTAGTGGGAATCTAACCATCCTCCGGAGCGGGATTTCATCCGGGGGGATCTATTTATGAATGCATTGAAAGATTATCATATTGCATGAATCTGTGCCGAAGACATGTCAAAGGGATGCAAGGGTTCCAAAAAAAATAAAATAAATTTAACGGTTTTGTGTCAATACCAAAATTTAACGGGAGGCTCCATTTAATGTATACAATCAAACGGTGATATGATAGTGTGTTATTTTCCGGGTCGGATTTCGGTGACATTCACTATTTCATTTCGATCTATTAATGGAAAATGATCCATATTTCGAATGATCTAAAGGATCATATTCTGTAGCAGGGATATGTAAGAGGTCAATATGGACCTCGGTTGCAAAGAAGATGGGTATATGGCGAGTATACCCAAGCTATTTTATGTTCACGGTATCGAATTTGCATATCCATGTCACTATTCAATGACATGACCATGTACTTTTACCGGTTCTTTGGAAGACTCTGTTCTCCGATAATTCAATTAGTTTCCGACCTTTTCTACCATTTCATATCACGATTCAAGTATGAGTTATATTCGGCATGGCCTAATGACTCTTCGGAGAGGTCGTATGTTTTTCTAACCAGTTTTGTGGCTATTGTGAGTATTGCATGGAGTTGTGGTTGATTGGCCCTCGTGAGAAATGTGAACCTCACATGAAAAATGAGTTGATGCATAGTTGCATTGGAGGAATTTGGCTACGTGGTGTTTAATTGTATATGTGTGCATAGAATGGTAGGTAAGAATGATAGCCGTTAAAAGTTGGAGTTGCCAGGTCAACGCGAGTAACTCATTACAAGGAAAGATAAGAGATTACATGTGTACAAGCGCATCGTCGTGTGGAAGTGTTCAATGCTATGCGAGGGCATTCATGATTTCCAAAGAAATGATAAGTTGAATATGTGATTGTGTCATCTTACTACATCATCATTGTCTCACCGATCAATAGTGATACTATGACCTTACGTCCGATCCAAGTTCATCCATTGCATCCAATTTGTGAATTTTTTAAGGATTATGACAAGTTTTATACTACGTTTCGACAGCGATAATGTAAGAAGTAAGGTTCGTAGTAAAATAAGAGGTTATGGAGGACACGAGAAGAGTTGATCGTCGCAATATCTAGAGGATCCACCGTAGAATATGGAAGAGCTTGGACTCACATATGTACAACATATTCGGGAAATGAAAGATTGTATACTTACAGTCACATGACGTTGTCGTAAATCATGTGATCGATCGAATGTATCATTGCCGAAGTCCAATATGCAAACCTTGTTGGTATTCAATTGCAAGTGTATTTATTCAGTTCCAAGTATATTTCTCGCCATAATTTAACAGAAGAAAGGTGGATCCCTTATATACGCTCGCCCCTCTATTACAAGCAACGACACCGGGGACTCATCAGTCCCAAGTATTTTGTCATATTTTCATTACAGTTCCGATTGGTGTCCTGTGTTCATTGGTTTTTGGAGAACGATTAGCTTGATGAGTTGAGTTATACGGTGGAAGGAATGCCTGATAGCGAGGTCGAAGAAGTTGGCTCGATTACCCAATCAAAGATTATAGTGATTGCCATAAGATCTATTTAACATGACCTTAGTCAAGACGTCATAAGTTTGAGGGAGCTTACTCAATATGTATTCAGTTTGTTCGAAATCACATAGCGTGTGGAAGTACAAGATTAATGATGTGGGTTATCTATTTTTGCATTATCAATGGGATTGTCTAGTTATTCATTCGAGAAGTATTAATGATCCTTATAGAGGCCTTGTAAGAAGCCGATTAGCATTCAGATATGGTTCGTTCGTAATATCAAAGACTTTAGTAGTTTAACGATTGAGACTCCGAGATTAACGAAGTTTACGGAGACTCTATTGGATTATTTGGCATTCAAAAGATTGTACATGTCCTATAATATCTCAATATTTATATTGAGGAGTTGAAAAGAGTTCGCCTTTCAGAAGTATTTATGACAAAATACTAGTGTTGAATTGAGAGCATTGATGAATGAACGAGTATTTATCGTAACGGACGGAGAAATTACAAATACGCATATTGAAGAGTTGTTAAAATGATATGACGGTCATCGAAGTATAAGCTTTTGGGAATATAACACATCGAGAAGTTTATATGACAAAGACAAAACTAGTATGCAAGATAAGACGTTCGCGAATAAATATATATATCGTGACAGAAAGAGAAGCTTCAAGTATGGATGGTGAAGATGTGCTTAAAATGCCAAGTTATTAATCAATGAATAACCATGAAATGCGTGAGGTTACGATAGAATCATAAAATGAAACTTTCGAGTGGAGGTGTGTTATTGAAGGGCGGTCTCGTATTCTCATTATATAAACTGTATATTTACGTCTTGACATTTCCACTTAGTAATCAACACCCCCCTAATGTCTATATGGACTATCAAGTCTCTTACTAATCATTCAGTGGATTCGAGCATGTGTGTGGAGTAGTCAAATCGCCTTGGTTTTCATTGGTGATCAATTGTTGTTCGAAAAAAATGGGTCATGTCTTTACCGACCGGTGTTCTCTATTTGAATCGTGTGGGTCTGCATTAACAAAACCCCTTGAAGAGTCTCGCAACTCTTGGAATTATGCTTGAGTATTTTTAATTAAAGGAAACGATTGAGCTTCAATGGTCGAAGTTAAATCTCTACTCGATGATCAAGTTTTTGGTAACATGAACCCTATGTTGAAGAGAGTATCTAATTATTTTTCTTAATCATCCGAAATGGTATTCGTAGGATTATTCTAATTCTATCGTGAAGATTTCATGTGTTCGATTTACTTTATTATCCAAATTGGATGTCGCTTAGAATGTATTCATCAAGATGCTCAGCAGTAATTTAAAGATATTTGAGAATTATGGTTTTTGAGTTTTCAGAAGTATCAACCGTTATACAACTATGCCTATTGGAGTTCACGAAAGAGATATCAAAGTTGTGGTATTTTATTGATCGCCCNTTTGTAGGTGACGCAGACGAGATATGATAGGGAAGGGGGAAGGAGGTCGTCGGTTGTCCGGTGATAGAGTCCGGTCCCTTTGGAGAATACCCTAAATTATGCTGTCATACTTTCATGTTTCGAACTATGTTTTGAATTTGCATTCGAATGTTTCCGTTTTAATTATCATGTTTTAACAAAACAACTAGGCCCAAATTAGGGTCGTTACATATGAAGCTGCGTATTCACTGTTTGGAGCAATGATGTTATGTGGCTGCGTATTCACTGTTTGGAGCAAAGAACTGATATACGAGGTTTTCCGGTATTTTTTCATCGCATTTCCGACTAAAGTCGAACGATGCCTACAGAGGACCTATATCTATCGTCGGCATTGACATAATGTTTAAGTTTTTGGATACTTGAAGTTTTTCAATTAAGCCTTTTGGTTTGAAGAAACCAGATGCTACGTATTAACGGTCGATGAGATCAATATTTAATGATGTGAGAAGAAGAATGTATAAAAGTCAATAATGATGGTATATAGATAAAAACCGGTCTGCAAGTAATCATTTCCAATATTTAAGCGAGTGATTGAGTATATTGATGAAATATTGAGTGAGGTGGAATCCTTCTAGATGTGAGTTGTCTGTGAAAGACGGAAATTCTTCTTGCTCTATGATGTTTGTAAGCGAAATATAAATTGATGAGTACATACTCGGGTTGCTTTTGAAGATTGAAAGTGTTATATAAATATCGTTTCGTTTATGTCTCCACTCATCATAAACCTTTGGGTTTATGTTTTGCACATTCAATGAAGTCATAAGTGTTGCCTTAGTTGGGTTTGATGAAGAGAAAGAAAGGTCGTAATGATGTTAGTAGGAGACTACGAAAGGTCCAATTTTGATGAACCGACCTTAGACTGGTTAAGAGAGAGGATTTAAGATGTTACGAAAGTGAGTCTCATTAAAGTGATCATATATGCGGAGCCTTCTATTGACATGAAAGGGTGGAGTAATTATTTCCTTCCAATAAATCGTTGGAATGAATAGTACGTGACGTGTCACATTTGCAATGTCCGCTCTTGGTACTACACAGGTTTTTATGGCCGGTGAAGTTAAGACTCATGCTATTTAACCCAATATTGGGATATACACCAAAAGTTTCCATGTAATAAAACGAGTATGCTTAACACGTTGTTATGAGCGGAATTTCTTATTCTCAAAATAGAGATTGCGGATAATTGCCGTACTCCGAAAACTAATTCAGTCAACACTGGGGACTTGCGAATAAAAACGTTTGGTCAATATGGAAGAATATGTGGATATTATAATAGTTTTGAATTAATATGGAGATGATATAATCATGATCTTTGAACCAGCAACCAAGAGAGGCGAGTACAAAAACCTATAGTTTATTTCACTCGGAAGAATGAAAGTTTGTTGACGGGAGTGAAACCCATTATTGTTCGAATTCATGATACATATTATCGAGTAACGGAAATTCATGTCTTTCTTCTCGAGGGATTCTTTTATTTATTCGAACATGATAGTGCTAACGGATTTATGCTCAAGTTAGCATATAAAAGTTTACGTTTCTCAGGATCGATAAACAAAGATGTATAGTGACATGCATTCTATGCATTCGTGAGATGTTCAGAATAATGGGCTTTCAAAATTTATATATTAGACAGTGAAGTGTATTGCGATGCAAGAGAATACTTATGCCTATCGTCATTATGGAGAAATCACTAGTTAGATTATCTCAAGATGAAGACCAATCTTTGAAATCGTGAAATTGGCAACCGAGTTTGCTTATAAGTATCAGAACTGGCAAATAGAATCGGTTAGTAAACAATTTATATCTCTTCTAATCATCTTGTGCGAAGCTAAGTGCATTCAAGAAAGAAGTTTATGCCGGGGACAATGTTGAGTGCGAGAAGATGATGGGATAAATATTGCAAGTGAAGTTGGAAATTGGTTCAATCTTAACCTAAGTATCTACGGTGAATATCGCAAGCGAAATAATAAGTTGAGTCATATTTTCTATGAGGATATGTGATGACAATTAAACTACTGTTCATGATTTCCCAGACGACACATGGGAATGACATTAGTATAGGCCTTCGCGATAGCTGTGGACATGAAGGAATTGTGCATTATGGTATTGAAATGAGCCATTGAACGTATGTAAGTTGAATGAGTATCCCAAGTTTGGGAACATGAAAGAGAAAATTCGCTATGATCGTGCTGTTTGCTGGTCTGTGATTCCTGAAGAATTCGTGTTGGATAATGCAAAGAAACTCTTCGTAAGATACTTTGCACAATTATTGGAAAAGTTCATGGGTGAATGGCGTGAAAGCAGGTGTCGCGTGTGGTCTCCACATGTGGGCACTCATAATTGTTAGTGATGCGATCGATATGCATGGGAAATCAAGTGATTGATGCAGGTGTCACGTGTGGCCTCCACATGTGCACACTAGCGGAGAGAAGCAGCCACGGGCTTGGCATATTTCCGATTTGCGCAAGTATTATGTATAGACGTGACTCATCGACCTTTTTAAACAAATAAAATTCCCCCTCTTTTTGTGGTCATATTCTAATTTTTTAAGTATCTTTTTTGACGACATGAATTCAATCGACTAGGGGACTGGTAAGATAGGAGTAGGTCCATTGCATTTTAGTATGATGGAGGATGGAAAAAAGCAATAGGTTTGATTAGAAATGTAATGTACCGCCTGTCTTGTAGTCGATCATTTTCAAACTCGTCAAATTAGATACTGCGTCAAAATATTTTGAGCATTATGAGTCCTTCTGTGTGCAGCAGAATCGTTTATACATAATTATTGTTGGAATATGTCAAGGGGCCCGATTTATTATGACATAGCCGGCTTAGAACCGAGCATATTTCCGTGGCAAATCAGGGTGCAAGTATATACCTGGCTCCTCCATGACATGCCGGCGAGGGTCACACCCTCGTCGGAGGTTGGTCCATTTCCGCATGGCACCGTCTTATGGACGGGCCGAATGACGCCGTCTTATGGACGGGTCGAGGGTGTGATGGCGCCGTCATATAGACGGGCCGAGTAAGTGGTGATGCCGTCTTATGGACGGGTCGAGAATGTGATGGCGCCGTCTTATGGACGGGTCGAGTAAGTGGTGACAACGTCTTATGGACGGGTCGAGAATCTGATGGCGTCGTCTTATGGATGGGCCGAGTAAGTGTTGACGCCGTCTTATGGACGGGTTGAGATAATTTTATGGCCCCGAGTGCAAGTATATACTGGGTGGCGAAAGTGTGATTTCCCCGGGTGGAAGTATATACCGGCGGCGAAAGTGTGATGGTCATGGGTGCAAGTATATACCGGCGGCGAGAGTATGATAGCGCCGGGTGCAAGTATATATCGGAGACAACGTGCAAGTAAATTGTGGGCGCTTCGTGAGACCCTATGATAATATGTTTACCTCGAGTGCAACTTTATACGTGTGGAACAGTGCAATGCTGATGTGCAAGTTTATACTCAGCGAGAATGCATGTTCGCTGTGAAATACTAAATATCGTTTATGCGACAGAGATATCCTTCGCGACTTTTGGATGTAGTAGCAAGATTTCGTTCGAAATGTCACGAGAATGCAGTGTTTCGTACTGTACCAGGTGGGCGGATCTTGTATTTATAAGGGGATATCTCGAGTAAAAAAAAAACCCCGAAATCCTCACGCGATCTCAGAATCTGACATTCTTAGTGTCAAAACGATCGTATTGACGAGAGGATTTCAATCGTACTAAGGATTTCTTCGAGGGAGATCCCGAAGGATAATCGGCTTTTGGGACGAGCTAATGTTATGTGGTTTACGACTCAGAATGTGAATCTGAAAACCATGGGACTATTGATATTACCCGGGGATATTTTTCGTTATTACAACGACCTAGGAGCTCGTCCGATGTGGCTTGATGGTATTTTCGATATTCTCGTGCATTTTCTTCATTCTATAGTTTTGAGGGTATTCTCCTAATCTGGACTTCCCGGGCTCACATATTGGCATTTGACTTACGTTTCTAGAAGTCTCGGACATATTCGGACCCGGACGTAGCCAAGGGTATTTTTGTAATTTGGCACTAGAGGAGCGTGCCGGTAAGTTGTGGCGACGTTTTTGTTTGAGTGTTCGATATCTGGAAGCAATGAATTATTTTACGGGGTTTTTGCAGTATTATTTCATCGTTATCTCCGGCTAATTATCGATCGAGGTGCATTTCCGGAGTTCTATTATAGAATGTCATTTATTCCAGTTTAATTGAATATTTTCTTTTTACTTTGGGCTGAATCCAGTGAAATTGGTCTCCTGGACCTGAAATTTAGTAACTGGGGTGCATTTCTCTATAAATATGAGCCACACGGTACTGAAAAGGGATTCAGACTCTTTTGGTACCTCCCAAGGCTCTCGCTCAAATTCGCTAAGGCAATCGCGAGAGTTCGCTTTTCAATCTCATCCGTGAGTTTTCGCACCAAAACTCGCGGCCACCTTCATTTGGGTTACTGTTCGCTAGATATTGTTGGAACAGTGGCATTCGCGAGTTCTTGTTACCTGTCACTGTTCGCGATATATTGTTGAAACAGTGCCGGTAGCGAGTCCTTGCCAGGTTCTTATTGTTCGCGAGTTCTTGTTCGGAATAACTGATCGCGAGTTCTGGTTATCCCTCACTATTCGCGAGATATTGTTGGAACAGTGCCATTCGCGAGACTTCATACGAAAACTCGCGACCTCCACCCTCACTGGCATGTTTTCGGCAGTTTCGTCGTAACGTAGTGTTTTCGATCGTTTTTCGAGACATTTCCATCTTGATTATTGTTGTCACATCATTGTACTTGTATTTGATGAATATCATAGTGAAAACCAAGGTAGAGCTTCGCTCTCCCGAGGACGTAAGCTCACGCATTGAGGCCCCAACCTCGTATATCTCTCGTGTCCTCACAACAATTGAATATCGACTGATCAAAAAATAAACGCTCTAAAATATTTTTAGACGAGATCAAGTTTAATCACATAAATCATGGTATAACCATGTTAGTATTTGTTCTAACAACATTAATTAGAGTTTAATTGCAATCATAATCATCACACCTAGAATATGTGGAAGTATGTGAAAAATGAAACAAATAATATTCATATATATGACATTGTAAATTTGTTAAAACCATGTGTATTCAATCTAAATAAACGCTAACATCACGAATACATGTTGTATTTACAAAAAAAGTAAGTTCAAAAACGGAATGATCGTGAAAGTCATAACAACGTGACTTGATGCCAAAAGAATTTAACTATAGTTTAATCACATAAATCATGGTATAACCAAGTTATTCTTTGTTCTAACAAAATGTTTTCAAGTTTTAACAACATCAATTCAAGTTTAATTGAAATCAAAATCATCACACCTAGAACATGTGGAACTATGTGAAAAATGAGTCAAATCATATTCATACAAATGACATTGTAAATTTGGTAAAACCAATTGTATTCAAACTGAATAAACGCTAAAATCATGAATACATTTGTATATACAAAAAAATTAACTTCGAAAAAGGAATGATCGTGCAAGTCATTACAATGTGACTTCATGACAAAAGTATTTAAACTATAATTTAATCACATAAATAATGGTATAACCAAGATATTCTTTGTTCTAACAAAATGTTTTCAAGTTTTAACAACATCAATTCAAGTTTAATTGAAATCAAAATCATCACACCTAGAACATGTGGAACTATGTGAAAAATGAGTCAAATCATATTCATACAAATGACATTGTAAATTTGGTAAAACCAATTGTATTCAAACTGAATAAACGCTAAAATCATGAATACATTTGTATATACAAAAAAATTAACTTCGAAAAAGGAATGAACGTGCAAGTTATTACAATTTGACTTCATGACAAAAGCATTTAAACTAAAGTTTAATCACATAAATCATGGTATAACCAAGTTATTCATTGTTCTAACAAAATGTTTTCAAGTTTTAACAACATCAATTCAAAATTAATTGCAATCAAAATCATCACACCTAGAACATGTGGAACTATGTGAAAAATGAGGCTAATAATATTCATACATGTGACAATGTTAATTTGTTAAAACCATGTTTATTCAATCTAAATAAACGCTAACATCACGAATACATGTTGTATATACAATAAAAGTAAGTTCAACAATGGAATGATCGTGAAAGTCATAACAACATGACTTGATGC
Organism: Utricularia reniformis; assembly: GCA_009725065.1. NCBI lineage: Eukaryota > Viridiplantae > Streptophyta > Magnoliopsida > Lamiales > Lentibulariaceae > Utricularia > Utricularia reniformis. Next base: position 280,124 of record RWGZ01001007.1, on the reverse strand, counting down.
CAAAAGCATTTAAACTAAAGTTTAATCACATAAATCATGGTATAACCAAGTTATTCATTGTTCTAACAAAATGTTTTCAAGTTTTAACAACATCAATTCAAAATTAATTGCAATCAAAATCATCACACCTAGAACATGTGGAACTATGTAAAAAATGAGCCAATAATATTCATACATGTGACAATGTTAATTTGTTAAAACCATGTTTATTCAATCTAAATAAACGCTAACATCACGAATACATGTTGTATATACAATAAAAGTAAGTTCAACAATGGAATGATCGTGAAAGTCATAACAACATGACTTGATGCCAAAAGCATTTAAACTAAAGTTTAATCACATAAATCATGGTATAACCAAGTTATTCATTGTTCTAACAAAATGTTTTCAAGTTTTAACAACATCAATTCAAGTTTAATTGAAATAAAAATCATCACACCTAGAACATGTGGAACTATGTGAAAAATGAGCCAAATCATATTCTTACAAATGACATTGTAAATTGTGTAAAACCAAGTGTATTCAAACTATATAAACGCTAAAATCTCGAATACATGTTGGATATACAAAAAAATTAACTTCGAAAAAGGAATGAACGTGCAAGTTATTACAATTTGACTTCATGACAAAAGCATTTAAACTATAGTTTAATCACATAAATCATGGTATAACCAAGTTAGTCTTTATTCTAACAACATGCTTTCAAGTTTTAACAACATCAATTCAAGTTAAATTGAAATCAAAATCATCACACCTAGAACATGTGGAACTATGTAAAAAATGAGCCATATCATATTCATACAAATGACATTGTAAATTTGATAAAACCAAGTGTATTCAAACTAAACAAACGCTAACATCACAAATACATGTTGTATATAAAAAAAAAATAAGTTCGAAAACTGAATGATCGTGAAAGTCATTACAACGTGATTTAATGCCAAAGCATTTAAACTATAATTTAATCACATAACTCATGGTATAACCAAGATATTCTTTAATCTAACAACATGTTTTCATGTTTTAAAAACATCAATTCAAGTTTAATTGCAATCAAAATATGACACCTAAAACATGTGTAACTATGTGAAAATGAGACAAATAATATTCATACATATGACATTGTAAATTTTTTAAAACCATGTGTATTCAATATAAATAAACGCTAACATCACGAATACATGTTGTATATACAAAAAAAGTAAGTTCAAAAACCGAATGATCGTTAAAGTCATAACAACGTGACTTGATACCAAAAGCACTTAAACTATAGTTTAATCATATAAATAATGTATAACCAAGTTATTCTTTATTCTAACAACATGTTTTCAAGTTTTAACAACATCAATTCAAGTTTAATTGAAATCAAAATCATCACATCTAGAATATGTGGAACTATGTGAAAATCGAGTCAAATAATATTAATACAAATGACATTGTAAAATTGGTAAAACCAAGTGTATTCAAAGTAAATAAACGCTAGTATCACGAAAACATGAAGTATATTCAAAAAAAGTAAGTTCTAAAATGGAATGATCATGGATGTCATAGCAACGTGACTTGATTCGAAAATCATTTAAACTATAGTTTAATCACAGAAATTATGGTATAACCAACTTCTTCTTTGTTCTAACAACATGTTTTCATGTTTTAACAACATCAATTCAAGTTTAATTGAAATCAAAATCATCACACCTAGAGCATGTGGAACTCTGTGATAAATGAGCCAAATCATATATTTGTACAAATGACATTGTAAATTTGGTAAGACCAATAGTATTGAAACTAAATAAACGCTTACATCACGAATACATGTTGTATATACAAAAAAATTAACTTCGAAAACCGAATGATCGTGCAAGTCATTACAACGTGATTTCATGAAAGAAGCATTTAAAATATAGTTTAATTACATAAGTCATGGTATAACCAAGTTAGTCTTTGTTCTCACACCATGTTTTCATTTTTTAACAACATCAATTCAAGTTTAATTGCAATCAAAATCATCACACCTATAACATGTGGAACCATTTGAAAAATGAGACATATAATATTCATACATATGACATTGTAAATATGTTAAAACCATGTGTATTCAATCTAAATAAACGCTAACATCACGAATACATGTTGTATATTCAAAAAAGGTAAGTTCGAAAACGGAATGATCGTGCAAGTCATTACAACGTGACTTTATGACAAAAGCATTTAAACTATAGTTTAATCACATAAATCATCGTATAACCAATTTTTTATTTGTCCTATCAACATGCTTTCATGTTTTAACATCATCAATTCTAGTTTAAGTGCAATAAAAAATATCACACCTGGAAAATGTGGAACTATGTAAAAAGTGAGACAAATAACATTCATGCATATGACATTGTAAGTTTGGAAAAACCAATTTGTATTCAAACTAAATAAACGCTAACATCACGAATACATGTTGTATATACAAAAAAATTAACTTCGAAAACCGAATGATCGTGCAAGTCATTACAACATGATTTCATGACAGAAGCATTTAAACTATAGTTTAATTACATAAATCATGGTATAACCATGTTGGTCTTTGTTCTCTCACCATGTTTTCATGTTTTAACAACATCAATTCAAGTTTAATTGCAATCAAAATCATAACACCTAGAACATGTCGAACTATGTGAAAAGTGAGACATATAATATTCATACATATGACATTGTAACACATGTTAAAACCATGTGTATTCAATCTAAATAAACGCTAACATCACGAATACATGTTGTATATACAAAAAAGTAAGTTCAAAAACGTAATGATCGTGCAAGTCATTACAACGTGACTTCATGCCCATAAAATTTAAACTATAGTTCAATCACATAAATCATGGTATAACCAAGTTATTCTGTGTTCTAACAACATGTTTTCATGTTTTAACACCATCAATTCAAGTTTAATTTCAATCAAAATCATCACACGTAGAACATGTGGAACTATGTCAAAGATGAGCCAAATAATACTAATACAAATGATATTGTAAATTTGGTAAAACCAAGTGTATTCAAACTAAATATACGCATACATCACGAATACATGTTGTATGTACAAAAAAATAAGTTTGAAAACGGAATGATCGTGCAAGTCATAACAACGTGACTTCATGCCAAAAGTATTTAAACTATAGTTCAATCATATAGATCATGGTATATCCAAGTTATTCATTGTTCTAAAAACATGTTTTAAGGTTTTAACAACATCAATTCAAGTTTAATTGAAATCAAAATCATCACACCTAGAGCATGTGGAACAATATGAAAAATGAGGCAAATCATATTCATACAAATGACATTATAAATTTGGTAAAACCAATTGTATTCAAACTAAATAAACACAAAAATCACGAATACATGTTGTATATACAAAAAAATTAACTTCGAAAACGGAATGATCGTGCAAGTCATTGCAACGTGACTTCATGACAAAAGTATTTAAACTATAGCTTAATTACATAAATCATTGTTTAACCAAGTTAGTCTTTGTTCTCACAACATGTTTTCATGTTTTAACAACATCAATTGAAGTTTAATTGCAATCAAAATCATCACACTTAGAGCATGTCGAACTATCTGAAAAGTGAGACAAAATATTCATACATATGACATTGTAAATTTGTTAAAAGCATGTGTATTCAATCAAAATATACGCTAACATAACGAATACATGTTGTATATACAAAAAAAAATATGTTAAAAAACGGAATGATCGTGCAAGTGATTACAACGTAACTTTTTGACAAAAGCATTTATACTATAGTTGAATCACATAAATCATGTTATGACCAAGTTAGTCTTTGTTCTAACAACATGTTTTCATGTTTTAACAACATCAATTCAAGTTTAATTGCAGTCATAATCATCACACCTAGAACATGTGGAACTATGTGAAAAATGAGACAAATAATATTCATACATATGACATTGTAAATTTGGTAATACCATGTGTATTCAATATAAATAAACACTAACATTCACGAATACATGTTGTATATACAAAAAATGTAAGTTCAAAAACGGAATGATCGTGCAAGTCATAACAATGTGACTTGATGCCAAAAGCATTTCAACTATAGTTTAATCACATAAATCATGGTATAACCAAGTTATTCTTTGTTCTAACAAAATGTTTTCAAGTTAAAACAACATCAATTCAAGTTTAATTGAAATCAAAATCATCACACCTAGAACATGTGGAATTATTATGAAAAATGTGCCAAATCATATTCATACAAAGAACATTGTAAATTTTGTAAACCAAGTGTATTCAAACTAAATAAATGCTAATATCACGAATACGTGTTGTATATACAAAAAAAGTAAGTTCGAAAACGGAATGATTTTGTATGTCATAACAACATGACTTGATGCCGAAAGCATTTAAACTATAGTTTAATCACATAAATCATAGTATAAACAAGTTATTCTTTGTTCTATCAGTTCTAACAACATCAATTCAAGTATAATTGAAATAAAAATTATCACACCTAGAACAAGTGGAACATTGTGATAAATGAGACAAATCATATTTATACAAATGACATTGTAAATTTGGTAAAACCAAGTGTATTCAAACTAAATAAACGCTAACTTCACGAATACATGTTGTATATACAAAAAAAGTAAGTTCGAAAACCGAATTATCGTGTATGTGATAACAACGTGATTTGATGCCAAAGCATTTAAACTATAGTTTAATCACATAAATCATGGTATAACCAAGTTATTCTTTGTCCTAACAACATGTTTTCATGTTTTAACTTGTGCAACTATGTGAATAATGAGCCAAATCAAATTAATACAAATGTGTTTTGGTCCCTTTTCAAGGGGTACCAAAAGTCGTTCGGTTCGTCAGCAGACGAACTCGGTTTTGATTTATTTTTTATGTGGAATACGATTAGAACTGGAAACAATGAATGGACATGGCGATTTATAGTGGAAACCCCAGGAATTGGGGCGAAAACCACTTGACTAAGAGCGAATTACGCTCATAGCCTGTTCGCTAATCAAATAATTTATACAAAATACAGGAGAGGCTTAATGAAAATGACAAGGGAATAGAAAGCAGTAAGAACTCCGGCAGGGTAACGGCCTGTTCTTACGTGTCCAAAAGGTCCTGCTTTTTCCATCGTCGCACTCTGTATTTATAGAGCTAGTGGCGTGTGTAAATCACGCTCTGTAACCGCCTCTGACAGGTTTGTTAGAGGTTGTTGTCGCGCGATGTAAAACGAGGTTGGGACGGAGTCGTGGTCTGCATGATTGGGCACGAGGCGTGGTAAACGTGTGAAGGCCCGAAGCATGGAAAACATGGGTTTGTAACCGTTCTGACCGAACCATGGAGACAATTACCAGAAAACGATTTATTTCGCCAAGGCCATCTTCGGTCCTCTCGTGCAACATCGGGCCGCTGTTTGTTATGTGTATAAGTGGGCTGCAAGGGTTTGTTTCTTCCATTTTAATTGGCCCAAGTGTTAACGGGCCTTATCCGTCATGGGGTGTCTGGTCCTAGAGTTCTCATCACTAGCCCCTCGGGCTTGATTGCCATCGTAGAGGTGATACAAGGCCGATCACATGATGTTTGCACATTCATGAGAATATGGGACCGATCTTTCCCTTAGTGTAGGAATTACTTGCATTTAAAACTTAATAACGTACATTTACGTTATATTTTAATCTTTGTTATTCTTTAAATATTAATATCCCGATTGGCGCCTCTTCACATTCGATAGTTCAAGAGGCGTGATGAGTGCGTTTGTACTGCCATTGTCTGGGGAAATATTACGTGGTGGCTCACTATTCGCTCGTAGATGAATATTTAAATCGAGATTTGGGGCACTGTTTTTCCTCATTGTCAATTTCGCGAAGGATGAATTGCAAAATCAAGCTCTCTGTGCCCTTAATCCATTTCCCGTTCAATCCATTTCACTCCGACTTTCTTTAAGGTATACACTATGGCTCCTCACAAAACGAGATACCCAGCCATGTCTGAGCTAGATATTGAGGAGTTTAGGTCTAGGTTTTCGATTAAGGAACATTATTCCATCTGGAAGGGATGGGAAGGTATTCCCTGTTTCCTTCCGGCGGAAATTAATGTGCCGACATCCGCTATTCCGGTCAGTTACGCTTCTTTAAATTGCGGGCTTCGTTTTCCGCTACATCCCTTTGTAGCGGCCGTTCTTAAAGAAATTCACTGCCCCACTTTTGCATTATTTCCGGGTAGTTACGTGTATATAGTGGCATTTATATTTTTCTGCCAGCAACAGAATCTTGCCCCGAGCTTAGAACATTTTTTTAACCTGTTCTTGGTGTGATCCCGAAAGGGGAAAGGTCTATTAGGATGCCGCAAATTATATTATATAGCGGTATGCACCAAAGAGTGCGTTATTGTAGATAAAGAAGAGTCTCTCTATGCATGGGAGTCTTGTTAAGTTTGGATAACATTCCCAAAAGAGGACCTGTTGAAGGTGTGGCCGTGCTTAACTCACCCACGCATAGGTCAGTTGGACCGAACTAGATTCAACGCTTCTCATCCGGACACCGCAAATACGCTTGCGATGTAGCCCCCTCCTGAAGCGCGCCTTAAGCGAATAGATCTGCTTCGGGAGAAACGACTGATAGAAATAGGTGTTGTGGGTAGGACCGGAGCCCCAGCCATGAAGGGGATGTTTTCTAGCTCAGATCCATCAGAAGGATCGGGAATGAAGTAATGTTTTTATTTTATCCTTTCCTGATCCTTAAATATTTGTTTTGCATATTTGACTGAGACAATGCCTAGCTCACGTTTCAAACGCATGGCGGCTGCTTCGGTCCGTCCTTCTGAGGGACAGCGCGAAGCATCGGGCAGCACGGATGGAAGTGAATCAGCAATGGGGGGTACGCTGGTTCCATCATGGTCCGGGAACCCCCCAATCCAAACTACCTGTGCGGGCACATTGACCCCTCACTGTACAGGGCAACCTTCAACCAGGCATGGGCCTGCGTTTCGAGTATTTGGAGTAGTAGAGGAGGTGATAAAGGCTCGGATTCGTTCTTTGAGCTTATCCAGCCTCTATCAGATCGGAATTAACTCCTTCATTAATGCTAATACGATTGCTTTATTGCTGCAGAGAGCTGTTCCCGTGGAGAAGGTTCTCCCCGGTCCTCACCTTATGGCGAACGTCTCCCTGCCGCCGATCCCTTAGGAAAAGGGAAAAGGACGACCGAAGCGGAAGTCCCGAAGGATCCAAAAAGGCTGAAGAAAGGGGAGAGCGCTTTGGTCCCTACTAAGGGGATCGTTTTGAAGGAGCCTGCTTTGGGCCCTAAGACTGACTCCGACTGGGGAGTTGCTCTGGGCCTGCTGGACAGTTTCAGTAAGGGGAGGAAGTTAAGCTCCTGGAGGAGTGCTTTCCTAAAGGACTTCCGCCTTTATGGAGAGCAAAACCCAGACAACGTCCAAGTGGACATGTCTGGGGAAGACATTATGGAACGTTTCCTCGACCTCACGACCAAGGTAATTTTATTTAACATGAAGGCCCGAAGTTTCATCTTTTTAAACGTGTTATCTTATGCAGATGTTGTGGAAAGCCTTCACAACTGCCATTACCGTAGAGAAGAACTAGGGTGACAGCGTTGTGTCCCAGAAAGTCCAAGATCAACTTGACCTTGCAAAAAGGTAAGTTGAAATCAAGCATGGTGAGTTGGTCATGGTACGGGAGGACCGGGACCCGCTGGACAACGAGTTGCTAAGAGTTGGGACGGAGGTCTCGCTCTTAGCAGATGAAGTCTCTGAGCTGGAGAAGATAGGACAAACGGCTCAGGGGCGAATTTTTGACCTGGAGGCCAAGCTGCGGGCCAATGAGGAAGAAATCAACGAAGTCCAAGGTCGGGCCCAGGAGAAGAGGAATAAATTGAACGAACTTCTCCTTCGGGCCCAAGAAGACAAGACGACCTTGAAAGAGGAGTTGACAAGAGCCCGCACTTCGACCGAAGGTTCGGTCCGGGAGGCAGTTCTGGGTTTCGCTCGGTCCCCCTTGTGTTTCACTTTAGCGGATAACATACATGGGGTATATACTGCTAAGTATTTGGATAACATGTGAGAGCAAGTTATTCAGCAGTTCGGGCTTTCCCCTTCGGACGAGCGATGGAAGGAGATCGAGCCACTTGAGAGAGATGGTAAGTTTCAGGTTATTCCAACTTTGGAAGACCTGTTCTGGAAGAAGACCTTTCTTCTATCTCTTTGAAGAGATGGAGAGAGCGGTCAACCAAAAGGAGGCCTATCAGGAAGAAGAACTGAAGCAGCTTGCGGCTCGGACCGAACCGCAGGAGCAGGAGATTGAAGATAAAGAAGATAGGCAGGATAGCTAGATTTCGTTTATACTTTGTATCTGTCTTGCTTCTTATTTTCAATATATAACTATTTTCTTTCAGTTCTTATCCTTTTAATTGCCAGAACGAAGCATTATAACCAACTTTTAAGTAATCTAATATGTTTCATATTAATGAAATTGTTTTAACCACCAAGTGTAAGATCGGGGATGCTTGTAGGATGTTAATCCATCGGTCCAAGATATTGTGTTTGGCTTATTTGTATCAATTCTGATTGGATTGGTCGTCTCACATTGTATGTGGGTCACTCTTATTCCGTCCTTGGAGTCAATACTTGATTGGAGAGGCGTGGTCTACCTTCAATGTGAGTTTTTATGAGCTTCGGCCGAACCATGGTTCTAATAAAGTCCCATAGGTTATATTGGCTAAGCTTTGCTCATAACATGTCCTACATTAGGACCGATCTTATGTTTCGATATGTTGACTACTATTCCCTTTATCATGGCAGATTTCATGAGTACAAAGGGCCATTTCTAAAGACTGAATGCCGTTGAATGGAATGTTTTAGTTCGTAATGAATTCTGGGAGAATCACGACTCGTCCATGGGACTAGGCAAGCGCAGGAGCATCTGACTCATCAGAGCAGTCACTACAGCTTGGGAGCCTTGCGGACAAGAAGCTTCGGTCACCAGTCCAGATTCGTCCTAAGTCATCCAACTTCAAAACCGGTCCATCATTCCATTAGAAATAGTTTGTTTGTACTTACTTGTTTTATGCTTACGTTTAAAGGAATGTATTTTATTGAGTCAAACATATTAATCAAAGATTCATAAGAAATATCGCCTTAAGTTCATAACGTTCCAAGTTCGGGGGACCTCGATACCATCCCATGTCTCAAGTTTATACGCACTTGATTCCAATTTCTTTGATATTCGATACGGTCCTTCCCAATTTCTATCTAGCTTTCCAACGTTCCTCTGCACTTTAATTGAAATAGCCGAGAAAAAAGGTACGATGAAACAAATAGTAAGGAATGTAGTGGTAAAGTCTAGACGAGAGATAATGAGGGATACTGGAACGAAAGAACGTAAAAGGAAACGAAAAATAGAAAAGTAAAGAAAAATATAAAAGAGGGGTCAAAAGCAAAGGAAGGAGGGGTCAAAGTGTGAATTAGAAAAGTTAGGATGTCTATAAATAGGGGTGAGGAGGCCAAAAAACGAGTTAATCATCATTAAGACACGAAAATTCGAAAATTGCGGCGAAGAAGGAAATTATTGCGGATTTTTCCTGCAAGCATTTTTATCGCGGATTTTGTGAAGAACAAATTGTCGAGGATTTTCTGTGAAGAGCGAATTGTCGCGGAAGTTCTGGCAAGTGTAATATTATCGCAAAAAATGTGGCAAGTGTAATTTTATCACGGAATTCGGATCGAAGAGTAAATTATCGCGGAAATCGTGACCAGTGTAGTATTATCGTGGATTTGGTTCCAAGAGTAAAATTATCGCGGATTTGGAGTTTCAGCATAGAATTATCGCGAATTTCGAGGAAAGAAGTAAACTATAGCGGAAATACTAAGTTTAAGTGTTTTCGTCGCGTCTCGACGTCGGATCGTGGGAAGAAAGGAACACGTAGGGTCTAAGGTAATCACATAGTTAACAATAGGATAACAACGTCGGAATTCGAGTAACTAAAACCTATTACGAAATGCAGGAAAGCGCGGAAAGACTATATAGCAAGCAAAAGTAAACGGTAAGCGGAGTGAACACAATATAGTAAGGGAAGGTTCAGACTTAGGGAATGGGATTGGGTTAGTAAAGAAGGAAGAAAGGATACGAATGAACGAGATAAATGATAATAAGACTCGGGGTGAGGAAGGATGGACCGTCCGACCGAACCCGGCATCGTGCCTTGTACACAATTCGCCAAAGGAAGGGCATGCCTGATGAACGGAACTGTAAGTTAAAAAGAGGAAAAGATACGTACGAAGAGGGCAGAACGGATCCGGGTGGAAAAAGGGGTAGCGCCTAAGTACCCACCCGAGGAAAGGAACCATATGGCCCGTCGAGTCTTCCAACAGCTAACGGTTGGCTTGGGTGGGACATGCACCGAGCATGTTAATCTCGGCAACAGTAAAGTTAATGAATGATGGAAATGATAAGGGTAAAAGAAGAGGGAAATAAGAAAACGGTTAAGTGGAATGTTTCACGTGTGCGTGTACGATGTGACTAAGAAGTGAAAAGATAATGCGTAGTGTGTGAAGTTTCCTTTAATAGATTGTGACCGCTTTACAGATTTTGTAGGTGACGCAGACGAGATATGATTGGGATAGGGGAAGGAGGTCGTCGGTTGTCCGGTGATAGAGTTCGGTCCCTTTGGAGAATACTCTAAATTATGCTGTCGTACTTTCATGTTTCGAACTATGTTTTAAATTTGCATTCGAATGTTTCCGTTTTAATCATCATGTTTCTGTTACATTAATGCTTCTGAGGACGAGATCCCCTTCAAAGAATTCCCTTGGGAGGACTCACTTGTTATGGGCCAGTTCCATAGTTCGTTGATATGCACACATCTCAGCATAAATTGCATCTCTTTTTTCATCGATCATCTCGAGGTCCAATAATCTCCTTTCACCATTCATATGGTCATCACACTGAGATATCCGAGGTGATCCGATGGCAACCTCCACCGGACTAACAGCTTCGGTCCCATACACCAGTGAGAACGGTGATTCCTGTGTTGTTGAGCGAGGTGTAGTTCGGTATGCCCACAAGACCTCGTAGATGTGTTCAGGCCACTTACCTCCGAAATCTTCTAACTTGGTCTTCAATCCTTTCAGGATAACCTTGTTAGATACTTCCGTAAGTCCATTAGTTTGGGGGTGGGCTACTGATGAGAAATGTTGGATGATGCCCAACTTGGTGCATAGATCCCGTATGCTCTTTCCACGTAACTGAGTCCCATTATCTGATATGAGCGCTCGGGGAACCCTGAAGCGGCTCACGATATTTCTCCATAATAAGTGCTTGACCACCTTTTCTGAGATGATGGCTACTGCTTCCGCTTCAATCCATTTCGAGTAATACTCCACCGCTACAATACAAAATTTTCATTGCCCTTGTTATGGTCCCTTTTTAGGGGGTACCAACAGTCGTCCAATTCGTTCAAATAACGAACTCGGTTCTGATTTCTTTAAAATATGAAGACGATCGAAAGCGAGAAAATCAAAGTAAATGCACGACAATTTATTGTGGAAACCCCGTGAATTGGGGTGAAAACCACTCGACTAAGAGTTGATTATACTCTTAGCCTGTTCACTAAAGAAATGAATCAAGGTTTTTACAAACAGGTTAACGAAAATGACGAGATAAAGAAAGTAAGAAGAATTCCGCAGGGTAACAGCCTATTCTTCTGCATCCAAAGGGTCCTCTCTTTTCCTTCGTCTTGCCCTGTATTTATAGAGTTGCCGGCGAGTGTAATCCACGTCCTGTAACCGCCTCTGACAAGTTTGTTAGAAGTTGTTATCGCTGGATGTAAAATGAGGCTGGGACCGATGCGTGGTCTGCGTGATCGGGCCCGAAGCATGATAAACGTGACAGGGCCCGAAGAGTGGAACGCGTGAGCCTGTAACCGTTTTATAACCGTTCGGACCGAACCTCGGAGCCAGCTGGCAGATAACGCTTATTTTCACTAAGGTTATCTTCGGTCCTCCGTGTTGAACATCGGGCCACTCTTCCTAAAGGTGTAATTGGGCTGTGAGAATTCGTTTTGATTATTTAAATTGGCCCAACCGTTATCGGGCCTCACCCATTGCAGGGTACCCGGTNGATTAACCTCTATGGCCTTCTCTGAAACGTAATATCCTAAAAATTTTCCACTTCGGATCCCGAAGCAGCATTTGTTCGGATTTAGTTTAAGCTTATATTTTCGGCATACTTCGAAACAACGAGACAAATAAGAAAGATGGTCTTCATCATTCATAGATTTAACAATCATATCGTCAACATACACTTCCATCATATGGCCAATTAATTCTCTAAAGATTCTGTTGACCAACCTCTGGTATGTTGCTCCAGCATTTTTGAGACCGAAGGGCATAACCACATAGCAATAAACCCCATCTTCGGTCATGAATGATGATTTCTTCTGATCTTCCTCAGCCAAGAAGATCTGGTGATATCCAGAATAAGCATCCATGGTACTCATCATGGTTCTTCCAGCAACAGCATCCACCAGTCGATCGATGTGCGGCAAAGGGAAAGGATCTGATTCACAGCTTTTGTTTACATCGGTAAAATCGATGCACATTCGCCATTTATCGTCTGGCTTGGAAACCACTACTGGGTTTGCAACCCATTCAGTATAGTGGATTTCTCGGATAAATCCCGACCGCAATAACTTGTTCACTTCGGCCCGGATGATCTCAATTTTTTCAGGAGAGTAACGTCTCCTTTTCTGTCTGACAGGCTTCGTTCCGGGCTCGGTATTGATCCGATGTTCACTATCGGATCGGTCAATCCCCGGTACATCATCCGGGGTCCAGGCAAATATATCCACGTGGCTTCTCAGCAAGTGGATCAATTATCTTTCGAAGTCGGGGGCTAAATGAGCCCCGATGCGAGTCGTCTTGGTTGAGTCATCCTCAACCAGATTAATCAGTTTGAACCCTACGGGTTCCATCGCTTGCCTCGGGTGCGGAAGCTCTTCCAGCAAATCCACCCAAGCTTTCTTTATTGGTGCCAACGTTCGGCACGAGCTCAAGTAGCATTGTCTAGCTACTTTCTGGTCCCCTTAACAGAAATAATTCCATGGATGGAGGGGAACTTGAGCATCATATGATAAGTAGAAGGGACCGCCTCGAACTTGCTTAGGCCGGTCCGTCCAATAATGGCGTTGTAAGCCAAGTCGACTTCAACGATAATGAATTCCAAATCTTCAGAACGGTCCTTGGATGGCTCTCCAAGGGTAACGGGGAATAACATCTTCCCACAAGGAATAACACTCCTTTGGTCGAACGACCAAAGAGTTATGTTGGCGATCGGCAGATCATGAGCGACTGCTCCCAACATTTCGGCGACTTCGCGCTTCATCAGATTGCACGAAGCCCCAGTGTCCACCAGGATTCTGTGGACACGACGATTCCCGATGACCACTGTAATGGTGAGGGGGTCGTCACAGGGATCAATGATCCCCTCCCGATCAGCCGGGGTGAAGATGATGTCCTCTCTGAAGATGGAGGACCGATCCATAGGATCATACTTTACCAGCGCCACAGATTCGGAGCTCTCAGCAGAGTCTCCACGCGCCGTTCTCTTTCGGTCCCTGACCGACTCATTTATTCTCAAACCGCCGGAGATAACATAAATATCTCCGGCTACTTCTCTAGGTGCCGCCTCATTGCGAGGAGGTTGGGCACCATTATCAGCAGGTGGGGGAGCAGCATGCTCCTGTCTCCCTCCTTCGTTCTGCGGGGCTCTGCCGCCACGGCCCCGCCATCTTCTCCTACGGCCCTGACCACGGTTCTCACGACCGTGTTGGCCTCTTTCCTGCTCTGGCGGAGGAGACCTTCGGTCCTCCGTCCGATCGTTGTAGTTTCGGGGTTGTCCCCGATTATCTCTTCCCCGCGGCCTGTGACGATCGTCACCTTGATGGCCCCTTCGGGGGGATTCCGCTCTTTTGACCTTCTGACCGTTTCGGTCGGGCTTTTCTTTACCCATTGCTTCTACCGTCTCTTTCAGCAACGGGCACTTCAGAGTTGGGTGATCGCGATTACGATGAAGCTCGCAATACACCCGCTTGTCCTCCTGCTTCGGGGGGACATCTTTTTCATTTACAGCCGCTACTTCTCGCGACTGTTTCTTCGGGTAGGAAACCCGATGATCACCTGCTGGCTCAGAATTCCCGCTAGGCTTCCGATAAAATAGCCCCAGCGCTTCATCTACCTTAATATATTTGTTGATTTTCTGAAGTAGTTTCCCCAAGGTAGATGGTGGGCTCTTCACCAAACTGGCCGAAAGGCCGCACGGTCCTAAGACCTGCTGTAGAATATCAATTTTGTCCCGAAGCTCAAGCTTGATACCTCGGGCGGTCCTATTGAATTTCTCCATAAAGGACCGAAGACTCATCTTCGCCGGAATATATTTTAGCTGATATAGTTCCTGCCTGCTTCGGGGCGGTCCTACATTTGGAGTGAACTGCTCAGAGAAAGCCAAAACAAACCCACCATACGACTGTATGGATCGGGCCGGCAGATTTTTGAATCAGGTTCGGGCATCGCCTTGTAATCCTGCCGCGAAGATGCGGCACTTCAGTGAGTCCGAGGCCCGAACCGTTCCCATACGTAACTCAAAGTCAGCGACGTGATCAATAGGATCACCATCGCCTCGGAATGTCGGCAACCCCTCGGGGTTGCGATAATGTCGATCTGGGACCGCTGCCCAGATTTCTTCTGAAAAGGGGAGCATCAAATCTCCCAAGGCGGCTGATACGCCTTCAGATTGCTGGGATGACGCTTGGACAGCATGTAAATTATGCCACCAATCGTCATCCTTACTTCGCCTGATAGGGGCCTCCATGGCCCTGTTAAATAAGCCAGGATTGCGTACCAGATTCGGTTCGCAATCCTTCTGCGCACGCATACTCTCCAACTCTCTGGTGAGTTCATCTATCCGTCGCTACATATGCTCCTGGTCATTTCCAGGAGCGGGAGTTAGGGCTCTGGCTGGAGTGGGAGGAGTAGATCGATATCTAGGTCTCCTTGTGTTGACGCCATGCTTGAAGGCTTCTTCCTCATCAGTGCTGCGTTCGTCGGGGTCACTTTCATACCCTCTGTTTCTAGGAACAGGGCTTGAGAAAGCCGGTGGTTCTGCTCCACTTTTCTCCGTCGTAATCTCCAGTACCACCTTTTTTTACGACAGCCTCCAAATCCTGTAATGTGAATGTTGGTGCTGGAAGACTGTCGGGAAGCACGTCACAATCATTCGTCGGAGTTGCAGTTGTCATGCCTTTGATTATCCTATCCCAGGAAGAGAACTCAAATGGGATTAGAAAAAATCGTCCCCACTGACGGCGCCAAACTGTTATGGTCCATTTTTAGGGGGTACCAACAGTCGTCCGGTTCGTTCAAATAACGAATTCGGTTCTGATTTCTTTAAAATATGAAGACGATCGAAAGCGAGAAAATCAAAGTAAATGCACGACAATTTATAGTGGAAACCCCGCGAATTGGGGTGAAAACCACTCGACTAAGAGCTGATTATACTCTTAGCCTATTCACTAAAGAAATGAATCAAGGTTTTTACAAACAGGTTAACGAAAATGACGAGATAAAGAAAGCAAGAAGATTTCAGCAGCGTAACAGCCTGTTCTTCTGCATCCAAAGGGTCCTCTCTTTTCCTTCGTCTTGCCCTGTATTTATAGAGTTGCCGGCGAGTGTAATCCACGTCCTGTAACCGCCTCTGACAAGTTTGTTAGAGGCTGTTATCGCAGGATGTAAAACGAGGCTGGGACCGATGCGTGGTCTGCGTGATCGGGCCCGAAGCATGATAAACGTGACAGGGCCCGAAGCGTGGAACGCGTGAGCCTGTAACCGTTTTATAACCGTTCGGACCGAACCTCGGAGCCAGCTGGCAGATAAAGCTTATTTTCACCAAGGTTATCCTCGGTCCTCCGTGTTGAACATCGGGCCACTCTTCCTAAAGGTGTAATTGGGCTGTGAGATTTCGTTTTGATTATTTAAATTGGCCCAACCGTTATCGGGCCTCACCCATTGCAGGGTACCCGGTCCTAGAGTTCTCATCAGCCCTATTGACAGAGGAAAAGGTCCGAGGATATCAATCCCCCACCTGTCAAACGGACAAGGCAGTGGGGTAACCGATAAGGGAACCCCAGGCAATTCCGGAATAGGAACATGGTATTGACATATGGCACAACGTTTAGTCTATTTCATGGCATCTGCAAGCAACGTTGGCCAAAAGTATCCATCTCTAATGATGCGGTGGTACAAAGATCGAGCCCCTAAATGAATGCCGCATATCCCTTCATGAACATAAATCATGACGGCTTCAACCTCAATAGGGGATAAACAGCACAGAAGCGGGCCCTCAAAACTCTTTTTAAACAAGCGTCCATCAACTAAGGTAAATCTCTTGGCCCGGACTTCTATTTTTCTAGCTTCAGACTTGTTTTCAGGGAGATAGCCGTTTGAGAGGTATTTAATAAAGGAGTCCATCCAATTGGGTTCACCTGGAGACTCAGTAGCGTTAATATTCAAGCCCTGAAGTTCATGGCATAGAACCTCGATCTCTTCAGTAGACTGTTCGGTCACTGATATCTCGACCGAAGGTCGGTCCTGAATATTGACTGAAATAGTGCTTGGCTCTATGTCAGGTATGCTGAGGCCAATCTGGCGAGTGCGTCGGCAACCTTATTTTGCTCTCTTGGCACGTGGTCAAGAGAGAACTCACTGAATTTTTTGGATAATTCCATAACTTTGGCACAATATAACCTCATCATCGGGTCATGAGTTTCAAATCTCCCTGTGAACTGTTCTACTACTAACTTCGAGTCTGAGAACATTCGCACTCTACTAACTCCCATTTTTCGGGCCAAGGTCATTCCTGATAAGACGGCCTCATATTCTACCACATTATTTGTTCCAGCAAAGGAATATTTAACTGCGGAATGAATAAGGTCACCTTGTACCGTTGTCAGGGTAATGCCCGCTCCTCTTCCTCCGAAGGTCGAGCCATCTACGTGGATCGTCCATCGATCATCCTCTTGGTTAAGATATATGGCCGATCGGGTCATTTCAACCACAAAGTTGGCTAGGACTTGAGCTTTGATCGCCTTTCGGGTCAGGAATTCCATATACATAGCGCTGAGTTTGATTGCTCATTTTGCCAATCTCTCATTCAAATCCTTTTGTTTAAGGACCACCTTTAGAGGTTGATCCGTATAAACATAGACCGTTCGGCTTCAAAATAATGTTTCAGCTTTGATATTACCTGGGTATATTCTCTTGTATTTATCCTTACCCGGGGGCTCGTCCGACGTGGTTATATTGTATTTTCGGTATTTTTATATTTTATCGCAAGGCATTCTCGGGTGGTAATCTCACAATTCTAGCTCGCTGGGCCCCATTTAAAGCTTCTGTAAGTGTTTTGAGATGTTTTGGGCTATTTCGGCCCCGGACTGGGCTAGGGGTACTTTCGTAATTTTCCACCCGGGAGCACATCGGCGGGGTGCAATGGTGTTATGTGGCTGCGTATTTACTGTTTGGAGGCATAGAACTGACATACGAGCTTTTCCGGTATTTTCTAATCGTATTTCCGACAAATATCTTGATCGGGATTGGTTCCCAAAACTTCGGGATCAGTATGGCATTTATTATATTATAATTGGAGGTTATTTAAATATTTTGGGCTTAATGAAGTAAATTAGGCTTATGGGCTCAAATAAGTGAAGTTGGGCTAGATTTCTCTATAAATACAAGGTCCGGTGCACTTGGACTGGTTCAGAAAATTATCATGCTTCCCAAGGCAAGACTTCGTCTTTCTGTGCTGTAGATTCGCGACTTATCGCACGTAATCACTACTTATTGCACGTAACCGAGACTTATTGACTCTGCACTATTCCAGTCGCGACTTATTGACTCTGCACTATTCCAGTCGCGACTTATTGATTCTGCACTATTCCAGTCGCGACTTGTTGATGAAACAGTGTTTCCCGCAAGTTGTTGCCCACAACTCGCTGCTGCCAGCCTTTTGAGCCCGACTGAGTGTTTTCGTTCGTTTTTCGAGCCGTTTTTGCCCCTGTTATTATTATTGTCTCATTGTACTTGTATCATTTGATTATTATAGTGGAAACCAAGGTAGAGCTTCGCTCTCCTGAGGACGTAAGCCCACACATTGTGGGCCCAACCTCGTATATCGCTCGTGTGCTCACAATAAATTAATTTCGAGTAAATAAAAATTGACTGATCTAAAAGCAAACGCTCAAAAACAATTTTAGACTAGATCAGTTTGGCGCCGTCCGTGGGGACCCCAGATTCTTATCCCATTGAGAGCTTTATTGCTGAGTTTGGACTTCTAATATCATGACTACTCGGAATTCTGATGAAGATATTTTTGATGAAGAAATTGAGGCGGATCCTATTCCTCAAGTTAATGATGATTCTGTTGCATTACCGGGGGCTCGATCAGCAGTTCTGGAGGAGCCCCCTGCTCAAAATGTGACTATTCGGCCCTCCCGGAGCGGGTTTTCATCCGGAAGGGCACCAAGTTGTTATCCTCGATCATGAGAATGTTTATCTAAGTGTTATGAATTCGCAAGAATTGGACGAGTTGCGGTCCATAATAATGCCCACCTTTTGCAACCTGCATGCTCTAGATCTGCGGATCAGATAGAAACAGATGAGGATTTGGAAAAGCGAAGGCGTACTTTAATCACTCAATTAAAGCAAGTTGAGGCTCAAAGGAGAGCCCGGAGGAACAATGTTACCCGGGAACCAGTTAATGATGTGGCCTCAAAGGAAGATATTGATCGTGTTACGGAGCTGCGAGCAAATACTGCAGCAACCAGAGAGCAAAGCAATACCCTACGAAAGATCGGAGAATTGATAGAGTCAAAATTCAAGGAAATGAGTGGGAAGTTGGAGCAAAATGAGGCCAGGATGAACCAATTGGAGGCCAACCTGACTCTTGGCCAAGAAAGGAGACGAGTGTACGGGGAGCATACCCGGGACACCCATCAGACCTCAGCTTACGAGAGAGATTATTTTGAGAATGAGAGGGCTAATGAGCCAATCGGTAATCGAGGAAAGGCGTCACCATCTTTTGAAGTTTTGCAAAGTCCGTGGAACACTTCGAATGCCTTATCTCCTTTTTCCACGGCAATTATCGGAGCCACTCGCTCTGAGTTTATTGAAATGCCTAAGGATCTTCCACAGTATCGCGGGTCGACTGACCCACATGCTCATACGTCGAATTTGGAGATTCACATGAGTTTGATGAACTTCAGTGACGCGGCAATGTGCTTCGTTTTCGCCGTTTCTCTTAAGGAATCAGCCCTCCGATGGTTCAACCGTTTACCAAGACGTTCGATTGTTTCTTATCAAGACTTTAAGGATCAATTTTATTCGGCTTTCGTGCCTTTCAATATGCCGATAAAATCTATCACTTCTTTGACTGCGTTGCGGTATGACTCTTCGGAAAGATTGTTGGGTTTTATTACCCGTTTCGAGGCCGAGTGTAGGAAGATACCTCGGATTACTGTAAGTGAGAAGGTTGGGGTGCTCCAGCTTATTCTAGCCTGACACCCGTTGTGTAACTCTTTGAATAGAGACCCCCCGGAAAGTATGGAAGATTTGGCTTTGAGATGTACACAATACATCCGAGAAGATGATGGTTTGCGAGATCACGGAGTGATCGAAGTACGAGCGAATGGGTCTCATAATATTGTTGCAAGTCGTGGGCTGGATAAGATTGTCCAACCTGCAAAGTCTAAGTTGAGAGTGTTTCCTACGTACAATTATGAACAGATTTTTGCCATAATCGAGCAGAAGAAGGGTGGATCTCTTCGTTATCCCCCTCCCTTGCAAGAACCAACGCAGGGGACTTACGAGTCCCAAGTATTTTGTCGTTTTCATCGGAGTTTTGGACATGCAACGAATGATTGTTGAGAATTGATGTCTGAAGTGGAAAGGTTGCTAGAGTTGGGTCAGCTTGATGAACTTATCAGTACCGTGGAGGCTCTACCCGAGTCTAAGATGGAAAAGATTGATATAAGTGTCCCGGAAGGGACGGCACCTAAACTCCCAAGGGCCGATGTGCCACGGCCAAATGTAAGAGGACGCGGATATGGAGGACAGCGTGGCCAGCGTGAAGGGGGTGGCCAGAGAGGGTTCTCTATTGGTGGTAGACAAAACCAAAGAGGCGGAGGAAGAGGAAACCACTATCGTGGTCGCGGAGGAAATCATCCGCAAAGAAATCAGCAAGGGTACAGCTATGAAGCTTACCCACCAGCCCCCGCGAATCAGCAAGCACTACCTCCTCCTCCTCCGGTTGACCCCAACCAGGGTCAACCTATTTTGAATGTTGAAAATGTCCAACCAAGATGAGGTAACCTAGGCCCCAACATTATGACTATCGCGGGGGAAAAAGTGTCGGCGATTCGAACCGCGCCCGCAAACGTTCTTATCAGGCATTACATCAGAAGGGGCACTTTATGGAAGTGAACATGGTCCAGTTAACGGATTTGGTTAAAATGACAATATCCTTTGGACCAGATGATTTATCTGGGGTTTTCTCCCCACAAGATGATGCATTGGTTGTCTCCCTTATTATTGCGAATCATCCTGTTTTTCGAGTGTTAGTCGATACCGAGGCTGCTAGCAACATATTGACTCTTGCGGCCTTTGAGCAGATGGCATTGAAAGGAACCACCCAACTCCAGCCTGTGCACACAAAGTTAGTTGGTTTTAATAATAGCGTTGTTGCGGTTGAGGGATCTGTTTTTCTGCCGGTGACTTTGGGCGATCCCGAAATATCAAGAACTTTGATGGTGGAGTTTGTGGTGGTGGATCTCTCTATACTCCCTTATAATGCGATCCTGAGGAGAAGTTGTTTAAACTTATTTGGAGCTGTAGTGTCTCAACCACATTTGATGATGAAGTTCCCAACACAGTTAGGGGTTGGGAAGATGAAGGGAGATCAAGAGCTGCCGCGCTCTTGTTATAATGTGATGTGTAGGAGTGGTATGGATGGATCTAAAGCGCAGTTACCTGTTTGTAGGAGTGGTCCGATGAAGTTATTGACACCAATGAGTCTCACGAAGCACCCAAATTTCACTACACATTATCTCCGGGTATAAACTTGCACCCGGTGCTATCATACTCTCGCCGCCGATATATACTTCCACCCGGGGTCATCACACACTCGCCACCGGTATATACTTGCACCCGAGGCCATCATACTCTCAACCCGTTCATAAAACGGTGTCATTTGGCCAGTCCATAAGACGGTGCCATCACATTCTTGACCCGTTCATAAAACGGTGTCATTTGGCCCGTCCATAAGACGGTGCCATCGCACTCTCGACCCGTTCATAAAACGGAGTCATTCGGCCCGTCCATAAGACTGTGCCATGCGGGAATGGACCAGCCTCCGACGAGGGCGCGACCCTAGCCGGCGTGTCATGGAGGAGTCAGGTATATACTTGCACCCTGATTTGCACGGATATATGCTCGGTTCTAAGCCGGCTAAATCACAACAAACAAGGCCCTTAACATATTCCAACAGTCATTATGTACAGACGGTTCTGCCGCGGACAGGAAGACTCATCATGTTCAAAATATTTTGACACAGTATCTAATTTGACGAATTTGAAAATGATCGACTATAAGACGGGTGGTACACTGCATTTCTAATCTAACCTATTTAATTTATTCCATCCTCCTTCACACTAAAATGCAGTGGACCTACTCCTATCTTACCAGTCCCCTAGTCGATCGAATTCATGTCGTCGAAAAAGATACTTAAAAAATTAGAATATGACCACAAAAAAGGGGGGAAATTTTATTTTCAAAAAGATCGATGAGTCACGTCGATACATAATACTTGCGCAAATTGGTAATATGCCAAGTCCGTGGCAGCTCCTCCCCGCTTATATTTGCGATCTTATACGTTCATTCAATCATCACCATAATAATCTCATACAACGTTCAACGTGCAACAATGCTTGACCACTGTAATCTCATCTTTCTTTAATCACAAGTCACCAAAAAGTCAATAATAATGAATGAGCTTGTGATTAAAATATCTCCACATGAATTTTTGCCCTCGTTATGGCGTTATCAATTCATCGATACTTTGAATTCCCACATATTTAAGTAGATTAATAGCGGCATGAATGCCCATATGTGTGACACCGTATGCGATAATAATCCTCACGCCCTTCACTCGTGACTTTCTCCGAATATTGTGTTAAGTATCTAACATCGAAAATAGAATGAAACATTAGAAGGAGTGCCCACTGTATCTGCTAGGCATAATAATACTTGCATAATTCACTTTGTTCGCTTTATGAAGAGCTTCATTGCATTATATGACACCATTTACTTGTGAATCCCAAACTAGTAAACAATACGATCATGAGGAAACTTCCCATTCCATGTTCCCAAACTCGGGATCCTTATTCACCTTATATACGTTCAATGGCTCATTTCAATACCATAATGCGTAATTCCTTCATGTCCACAGCCATCGCGAAGGCCCATACTAATGTCAGTCCCCATGTGTCAANGATCAACCTTTCTCATTTCCCATAACCTCTTCTTTTCTTATGTATTCGGTAAATCGTGTTGACTTGGAACTTCCAACTTTCCGCAATAAACACTCTCTCCAACCATTTTGTACACATGTATACAATCCAGCAACACGTAGCCAAATTCCCCCAATGAAACTATGCAATCAACTCATTATCCACGTGAGGTTCACGTTTATCGCAAGGGCCAATCAACCGCCGCTCCATGCGATACTCAATATCGCCACAAAACTGGTTAGAAAAACATACGACCTCTCTGAAGGGTCGTTATGCCACACCGAATATAACTCATACTTGAATCCCGGGTGAAATAGTAGAAAACATCATCAACTAATTGAATTGTTGTAGAGTAAAGCATCTTGATGAATTTTTTTTTTTTTTTTTTTTACCGGACCCTTGCACACGTTTGGCATGTCCTCGGCACATATTCATGCAATATGATAATCTTCCAATGCCTTCATAAATAGATCCCCCCGGATGAAAACCCGCTCCGGGAGGTTGGTTAGATTCCCGCTACTGAAGACTCTTCCTGTGGCATTGATTGAGTCCTCGATAAAATATCATTCTTTTCGTCTTCTACTACATAAGGGTTGCAATCCGATACACTTTCTTCATCTATATCACTTTAATGTTAGGAATCCCGTATCCTCACAATACATAACAAGCTCCAAGCTCAGCACAAGAGCTCTCAATGGGATTAAGTCTCGGGTCCCCACGGACGGCACCAAACTGAACTAGTCTAAAAATGTGTTGGGTATTTATTTTTAGATCAGTCAATTTATAATTTACTCGAAATTAGATTGTTGTGGGGACACGAGCGATATACGAGGTTGGGCCCACAATGTGTGGGCTTACGTCCTCGGAGAGCAAAGCTCTACCTTGGTTTCCACTATAATATTCGGAGAATACAATTACAATGAGATGATAATGATAGTACGGGCGAAAACGGCTCGAAAAACGATCAAATCTGCAGTCGCGTTCCACTTGACGCGAGTGAACAGTGTAGACAGACATGCTTGTCGCGACCAACGCGGTTGGTTGCGAGAGGACCACTGGTCGCGGGTGGTCACTGGTCGCGACTGGTTGAACTAGCCACTGGTCGCGACTGGTGCTGTTTGGTCACGGATAAAGGCTGGTCGCGACTAGGTGAGTCTAGTCGCGGCTGGGAGGGTTTGGTCGCGAGTCTGGGGACAGGTTTTGAATTGGGAAGCGTGATAAAAGTCCGAATCCCCTCCAAGAGCACCGGACCTTGTATTTATAGAGAAATAATGCCCAACTCCACTTACTTGAGCCCATAAGCCTATTTACTCCACTAAGCCCAAAATAATTAAATATTATCCAATTATAACATAATAAACGCCATATTGATCCCGAAGCTTCGGGAACCAATCCCATACAAGATATTAGTCGGAAATACGATTAGAAAATTCCCACAGACCTCGTATATCAGTTCTTTGCCTTCAGATAGCGAATACGCAGCCGCATAACATCGTTGCACCTGACCGGTGCACTCCCGAGTGGAAAATGACGAAAATACCCCTGGCCTTGTACGGGGCCGAAATGACCCAAAGCATCTCAAAACACTTACAGAAGCCTTATATGGGGTCCAACATGACTGAATTACGAAAATACCCTCGAATACACCTCGCGATAGATATATAAAAATACCGAAAATACCACATAGCCACGTCGGACGAGCCCCGAGGTTAACAAAATTACATAAATAACCTCGGGCAATATCACATGTTGTATATACAAAATAATTAAGTTCGAAAACGGAATTATCGTGCAAGTCATAACAACGTGACTTCATACCAAAGCGTTTGTACTATAGTTCAATCACGTAAATCAAGCTGTAACCAAGATATTCTTTGCTCTAACAACATGTTTTCATGTTTTACAACATCAATTCAAGCATAATTGAAATCAAAATCATCACACCTACAACATGTGGAACTATGTAAAAAATGAGCCAAATAATATTCATACAAATGACATTGTAAATTTGGTAAAACCAAGTGTATTCAAACTAAACAAATGCTAACATCACAAATACATGTTGTATATACAAATAAATTAAGTTCGAAAACGGAATTATAGTGGAAGTGTTAACAACGTGACTTCATGCCAAAAGCATTCAAACTATAGTTCAATCACATAAATCATGGTATATCCAAGCTATTGTTTGTTCTAACAACATGTTTCATGTTTTGCAACATCAATTCAAGCATAATTGAAATCAAAATCATCACACCTAGAACATGTGGAACTATGTAAAAAATGAGCCATATCATATTCATACAAATGACATTGTAAATTTGGTAAAACCAAGTGTATTCCAACTAAACAAACGCTAACATCAAAAATACATGTTGTATATACAGAAAAATTAAGTTCGAAAACGGAATGATCGTGCATGTCTTAACAACGTGTCTTCATGACAAAAGCATTTAAACAATAGTTCAATCACATAAATCATGGTATATACAAGTTATTCTTTGTTCTAACAACATGTTTTCGTTTTTTACAACATCAATTCAAGCATAATTGAAATCAAAATCATCACACCTAGAACATGTGGGACTATGTAAAAAATGAGACAAATAATATTCATACAAATCACATTGTAAATTTGGTAAAACCAAGTGTATTCAAACTAAACAAACACTAACATCACAGATACATGTTGTATATACAAAAAAATTAAGTTCGAAAACGGAATGATCGTGCAAGTCATAACAACGTGACTTCATGCCAAAGCATTTATACTATAGTTCAATCACGTAAATCATGCTGTAAACAAGATATTCTTTGCACTAACAACATGTTTTCATGTTTTACAACATCAATTCAAGTTTAATTTAAATCAAAATTATCACACCTAGAACATGTGGAACTATGTAAAAAATGAGCCAAATAATATTCATACAAATGACATTGTAAATTTGGTAAAACCAAGTGTATACAAACTAAACAAACGCTAACATCACAAATACATGTTGTATATAAAAAAAAATTAAGTTCGAAAACGGAATGATCGTGCAAGTCATAACAACGTGACTTCATGCCAAAGCATTTATACTATAGTTCAATCACGTAAATCATGCTGTAACCAAGTTACTCTTTGCTCTAACAACATGTTTTCATGTATTACAACATCAATTCAAGTTTAATTTAAATCAAAATCATCACACCTAGAGCATGTGAACTATGTAAAAAATGAGCCATATCATATTCATACAAATGACATGGTAAATTTGGTAAAATCAAGTGTATACAAACTAAACAAACGCTAACATCACAAATACATGTTGTATATAAAAAAAAATTAAGTTCGAAAACGGAATGATCGTGCAAGTCATAACAACGTGACTTCATGCCAAAGCATTTATACTATAGTTCAATCACGTAAATCATGCTGTAACCAAGTTACTCTTTGCTCTAACAACATGTTTTCATGTATTACAACATCAATTCAAGTTTAATTTAAATCAAAATCATCACACCTAGAGCATGTGAACTATGTAAAAAATGAGCCATATCATATTCATACAAATGACATTGTAAATTTGGTGAAACCAAGTGTATACAAACTAAACAAACGCTAACATCACAAATACATGTTGTATATACAAAATAATTATTTTCGAAAACGGAATGATCGTGCAAGTCATAACAACGTGACTTCATGCCAAAGCAATTATACTATAGTTCAATCACGTAAATCATGCTGTAACCAAGATATTCTTTGCACTAACAACATGTTTTCATGTTTTACAACATCAATTCAAGTTTAATTTAAATGAAAATCATCACACCTAGAACATGTGGAACTATGTAAGAAATGAGCCAAATAATATTCATACAAATGACATTGTAAATTTGGTGAAACCAAGTGTATACAAACTAAACAAACGCTAACATCACAAATACATGTTGTATATACAAAATAATTATTTTCGAAAACGGAATGATCGTGCAAGTCATAACAACGTGACTTCATGCCAAAGCATTCAAACTATAGTTCAATCACGTAAATCATGATGTAACCAAGAAATTCTTTGCTCTAACATGTTTTCATGTTTTACAACATCAATTCAAGTTTAATTTAAATGAAAATCATCACACCTAGAACATGTGGAACTATGTAAGAAATGAGCCAAATAATATTCATACAAATGACATTGTAAATTTGGTGAAACCAAGTGTATACAAACTAAACAAACGCTAACATCACAAATACATGTTGTATATACAAAATAATTATTTTCGAAAACGGAATGATCGTGCAAGTCATAACAACGTGACTTCATGCCAAAGCGTTTGTACTATAGTTCAATCACGTAAATCATGATGTAACCAAGAAATTCTTTGCTCTAACATGTTTTCATGTTTTACAACATCAATTCAAGCATAATTGAAATCAAAATCATCACACTTAGAGCATGTGAACTATGTAAGAAATGAGCCAAATAATATTCATACAAATGACATTGTAAATTTGGTGAAACCAAGTGTATACAAACTAAACAAACGCTAACATCACAAATACATGTTGTATATACAAAATAATTATTTTCGAAAACGGAATGATCGTGCAAGTCATAACAACGTGACTTCATGCCAAAGTGTTTGTACTATAGTTCAATCACGTAAATCATGATGTAACCAAGAAATTCTTTGCTCTAACATGTTTTCATGTTTTACAACATCAATTCAAGCATAATTGAAATCAAAATCATCACACTTAGAGCATGTGAACTATGTAAAAAATGAGCCATATCATATTCATACAAATGACATGGAAAATTTGGTAAAACCAAGTGTATTCAAACTAAACAAACGCTAACATCACAAATACGTGCTGTATATACAAATAAATTATGTTCGAAAACGGAATTATCGTGGAAGTCTTAACAACGTGACTTCATGCCAAAAGCATTCAAACTATACTTCAATCACATAAATCATGGTATATCCAAGTTATTGTTTGTTCTAACAACATGTTTCATGTTTCACAACATCAATTCAAGCATAATTGAAATAAAAATCATCACACCTAGAACACGTGGATCTATGTGAAAAATGAGCCATATCATATTAATTCAAATGACATGGTAAATTTGGTAAAACCAAGTGTATACAAACTAAACAAACGCTAACATCACGAATACATGTTGTATATGCAAATAAATTATGTTCGAAAACGGAATTATCGTGCAAGTCTTAACAACGTGACTTCAAGCCAAAAGCATTCAAACTATAGTTCAATCACATAAATCATGGTATATCCAAGTTATTCTTTGTTCTAAAAACATGTTTTCATGTTTCACAACATCAATTCAAGCATAATTGAAATCAAAATCATCACACCTAGAACATGTGGATCTATGTGAAAAATGAGCCATATCATATTAATTCAAATGACATGGTAAATTTTGTAAAACCAAGTGTATACAAACTAAACAAACGCTAACATCACGAATACATGTTGTATATACAAATAAATTATGTTCGAAAACGGAATAATCGTGCAAGTCTTAACAACTTGACTTCATGCCAAAACCATTCAAACTATAGTTCAATCACATAAATCATGGTATATCCAAGTTATTCTTTGTTCTAACAACATGTTTCATGTTTTACAACATCAATTCAAGCATAATTGAAATCAAAATCATCACACATACAACATGTGGAACTATGTAAAAAATGAGCCATATCATATTCATACAAAGGACATTGTAAATTTGGTAAAACCAAGTGTATTCAAACTAAACAAACGCTAACATCACAAATACATGTTGTATATACAAAAAATTTAAGTTCGAAAACGGAATGATCGTGCAAGTCTTAACAACGTTACTTCATGAAAAAAGCATTTAAACTATAGTTCAAACACATAAATCATGGTATATACAAGTAATTCTTTGTTCTAACAACATGTTTCATGTTTTACAACATCAATTCAAGCATAATTGAAATCAAAATCATCACACCTTGAACATGTGGAACTATGTAAAAACTGAGCCATATCATATTCATACAAATGACATTGTAAATTTGGAAAAACCAAGTGTATTCAAACTAAACAAACGCTAACATCACAAATACATGTTGTATATACAAAAAAATTAAGTTCGAAAACGGAATGATCGTGCAAGTCAAAACAACGTGACTTCATGAAAAAAGCATTTAAACTATAGTTCAAACACATAAATCATGGTATATACAAGTAATTCTTTGTTCTAACAACATGTTTCATGTTTTACAACATCAATTCAAGCATAATTGAAATCAAAATCATCACACCTTGAACATGTGGAACTATGTAAAAAATGAGCCATATCATATTCATACAAAGGACATTGTAAATTTGGTAAAACCAAGTGTATTCAAACTAAACAAACGCTAACATCACAAATACATGTTGTATATACAAAAAATTTAAGTTCGAAAACGGAATGATCGTGCAAGTCATAACAACGTGACTTCATGCCAAAAGCATTTAAACTATAGTTCAATCACATAAATCATGGTATAACCAAGTTATTCTTTGTTCTATCAACAAGTTTTCATGTTTCAACCACATCAATTGAAGTTTAATGTAAATGAAAATCATCACACCTAGAACATGTGGAATTATGTGAAAAATGAGCCAAATCATATTCATACAAATGACATTGTAAATTTGGTAAAACCAATATATTCAAACTAAATAAATACTAACACCACGAACACATGTTGTATATACAAAAAAAGTAAGTTCGAAAACGGAATGCTCGTGCAAGTCATAACAACGTGACTTCATGCTAAAAGCATTTAAACTATAGTTTAATCACATAAATCATGGTATAACCAACTTATTCTTTGTACTAATAACGTGTTTTCATGTTTGAACAACATCAATTGAAGTTTAATGTAAATGAAAATCATCACACCTAGAACATGTGGAATTATGTGAAAAATGAGCCAAATCATATTCATACAAATGACATTGTAAATTTGGTAAGACCAATATATTCAAACTAAATAAATACTAACACCACGAACACATGTTGTATATACAAAAAAAGTAAGTTCGAAAACGGAATGCTCGTGCAAGTCATAACAACGTGACTTCATGCCAAAAGCATTTAAACTATAGTTTAATCACATAAATCATGGTATAACCAACTTATTCTTTGTACTAATAACGTGTTTTCATGTTTGAACCACATCAATTGAAGTTTAATGTAAATCAAAATCATCACACCTAGAACATGTGGAACTATGTGAAAAATGAGCCAAATCATATTCATACAAATGACATTGTATATTTGGTAAAACCAATATATTCAAACTAAGTAAATACTAACACCACGAACACATGTTGTATATACAAAAAAAGTAAGTTCGAAAACGGAATGCTCGTGCAAGTCATAACAACGTGACTTCATGCTAAAAGCATTTAAACTATAGTTTAATCACATAAATCATGGTATAACCAACTTATTCTTTGTACTAATAACGTGTTTTCATGTTTGAACAACATCCATTGTAGTTTAATTTAAATCAATTTCATCACACCTAGAACATGTGGAACTATGTGAAAAATGAACCAAATCATATTCATACAAATTACATTTTAAATTTGCTAAAACCAAGTTTATTCTAACTAAATATACGCTAACATCACGAACACATGTTATATATACAAAAAAAGTTAGTTCGAAAACGGAATCCTCGTGCAAATAATGGCAACGTGACTTCATGCCAGAAGTATTTAAACTATATTTTAATAACATTAATAATGGTATAACCAAGTTATTCTTTCCTCTAACAACCTGTTTTCATGTTTGAACAACATCAATTGTAGTTTAATTTAAATCAATTTCATCACACCTAGAACATGTGTAACTATGTGAAAAATGAACCAAATCATATTTATCCAAATGACATTGTAAATTTGGTAAAACCAATTTGTTCAAACTAAATAAACGATAACATCACGAACACATGTTGTATATACAAAAAAAGTAAGTTCGAAAACGGAATGCTCGTGCAAGTCATAACAACGTGACTTCATGCCAGAAGTATTTAAACTATATTTTAATAACATTAATAATGGTATAACCAAGTTATTCTTTCCTCTAACAACATGTTTTCATGTTTAGCCACATTAATTCAAGTTTAATTGAAATCAAAATCATCAAACCTAGAACATCTGGAACTATGTGAAAAATGAGCCAAATCATATTCATACAAATGACATTGTAAATTTGGTAAAACCCAATATATTCAAACTAAATAAACGCTAACATCACGAACACTTGTTGTATATACAAAAATAGTAAGTTCGAAAACGGAATGCTCGTGCAGGTCATAGCAACGTGACGTCATGCCAAAAGCATTTAAACTATAGTTTAATCACATAAATCATGGTATAACCAAGTTATTCTTTGTTCTAACAATATGTTTTCATGTTTTAGCCACATCAATTCAAGTATATCTGAAATCAATATCATCACACCTAGAACATGTTGAACTATGTGAAGAATGAGCCAAATCATATTCATACAAATGACATTGTAAATTTGGTAAAACCAAGTGTATTCAAACTAAATAAACGCTAACATCACGAACACATGTTGTATATACTAAAAAAGTAAGTTTGAAAACGGAATGCTCGTGCAAGTCATTACAAGGTGACTACCTGCAAAAAGCATTTAAACTATATTTTAATCACATAAATCATGGTATAACAGGGTTATTCTTTGTTCTAACAACATGTTTACATGTTTTAGCCACATCAATTCAAGATTAATTTAAATCAAAATCATCACACCTAGAACATGTGGAACTATGTGATAAATGAGCCAAATCATATTCATACAAATGACATTGTAAGTTTTGTAAATCCAATTTATTCAAACTAAATAAACGATAACATCACGAACACATGTTGTATATACAAAAATTGTAAGTTCGATAACGGAATGCTCGTGCAAGTCATAACAACGTGACTTCATGCCAGAAGCATTTAAACTATAGTTTAATCACATGAATCATGGTATAACCAAGTTATTCTTTGATCTAACAATATGTTTTCATGTTTTTGCCACATCAATTCAAGTTTAATTGAAATCAAAATCTCACACCTAGAACATGTGGAACTATGTGAAAAATGAGCCAAATCATATTCATACAAATGACATTGTAAATTTCGTAAAACCAAGTGTATTCAAACTAAATAAACGCTAATATCACGAACACATTATGTATATACTAAAAAAGTAATTTCGAAAACGGAATGCTCGTGCAAGTCACAACAACGTGACTTCATGCCAAAAGCATTTAAACTATAATTTAATCACATAAATCATGGTATAACCAAGTTATCCTTTGTTCTAACAACATGTTTTCATGATTTAGACTCATCAATTCAAGTTTAATTGAAATCAAAATCATCACACCTAGAACATGTGGAACTATGTAAAAAATGAGACAAATCACATTCATCCTAATGACATTGTAAATTTGGTAAAAAACCATTTGTATTCAAAGCAAATAAACACTAATATCCCGAACACATTTTGTATATACAAAAGATGTATGTTCGAAAACGGAATGCTCGTGCAAGTCATTACAACGTGACTTCAGTCCAGAATCATTTAAACTATAGTTTAATCACATAAATCATGGTATAACCAAGTTATTCTTTGTTCTTACAACATCTTTTCATGTTTTAACCACATCAATTGAAGTCTAATGTAAATCAAAATCATCACACCTAGAACATGTGGAACTATGTGAAAAATGAGCCAAATCATTTTCAAACAAATTACATTGTAAATTTGGTAAAACCAAGTGTATTCAAACTAAATAAACGCTAACATCACGAACACATGTTGTATATACAAAAAAAGTAAGTTCGAAAACGGAATGCTAGTGCAACTCATAACCACGTGACCTCTTGCCAAATGCATTTAAACTAAATTTTAATCACATTAATCATGATATATCCAAGTTATTCTATGTTCTAACAACATGTTTTCATGTTTTAGCCACATCATTTCATGTTTATTTGAAATCAAAATCATCACACCTATAACATGTGGACTATGTAAAAAATGAGCCAAATCATATTCATACAAATGATATTGTAAATTTGGTAAAACCAATTTATTCAAACTAAAAAAACGAAAACATCAAGAACACATGTTGTATATACAAAAAAAGTAAGTTCGAAAGCGGAATGCTCGTGCAAGTCATAACAACGTGACTTCATGCCAAAAGCATTTAAACTATAGCTTAATCACATAAATCATGGTATAACCAAGTTATTCTTTGTTCTAACAACATGTTTTCATGTTTTAGCCACATCAATTCAAGTTTAATTGAAATCAATATCATCACACCTAGAACATGTGGAACTATGTGAAAAATGTGCCAAATCATATTCATACAAATGACATTGTAAATTTGGTAAAACCAAGTGTATTCAAAATAAATAAACGCTAACATCACGAATACATCTTGTATACACAAAAGAAGTAAGTTCGAAAATGGAATGCTCGTGCAAGTCATAACAACGTGACTTCGTGACAGAAGCATTTAAACTGTAGTTTAATCACATAAATCATGGTATAACAGGGTTATTCTTTGTTCTAACAACAATTTTTGATGTTTTAATCACATCAATTGAAGTTTAATGTAAATCAAAATTATCACACCTAGAACATGTGGAACTATGTTAATAAAGAGCTAAATCATATTCATATAAATGACATTGTAAATATGGTAAAACCAATTTATTCAAACAAAATAAACGCTAACATCACGAACACATGTTGTATATACAAATAAAGTAAGTTCGAAATCGGAATGCTCGAACAAGTCATAACAACGTGACCTCATGCCAAAAGCATTTAAACTATAGTTAAATCACATAAATCCTGGTATAACCAAGTTATTCGTTGTTCTAACAACATGTTTTCATGTTTGAACCACATCAATTGAAGTTTAATTGATTCAAAATCATCACACCTACAACATGTGGAACTATGTGAAAAATGAGATAAATCATATTCATACAAATGACATTGTAAATTTGGTAAAACCAAGTGTATTCAAACTAAATAAACGCTAACATCACGAACACATGTTGTATATTCTAAAAAATAAATTCGAAAACGGAATGCTCGTGCAAGTCATAACAACGTGACTTCGTGCCAGAAGCATTTAAACTATAGTTTAATCACATAAATCATGGTATAACAAATAATTCCTTGTTGTAACAACATGTTTTCATGTTTTAGCCACATCAATTTAAGCTTAATTGATATCAAAATCATCACACCTAGAACATGTGGAACTATGTGAAAAATGAGCCAAATCATATTCATACAAATGACATTGTAAATTTGGTAAAACCAAGTGTATTCAAACTAAATAAACGCTAACATCACGAACACATGTTGTATATTCTAAAAAATAAATTCGAAAACGGAATGCTCGTGCAAGTCATAACAACGTGACTTCGTGCCAGAAGCATTTAAACTATAGTTTAATCACATAAATCATGGTATAACAAATAATTCCTTGTTGTAACAACATGTTTTCATGTTTTAGCCACATCAATTTAAGCTTAATTGATATCAAAATCATCACACCTAGAACATGTGGAACTATGTGAAAAATGAGCCAAATCATATTAATACAAATGACATTGCAAATTTGGTAAAACAAGTGTATTCAAACTAAAAAAACGCTAACATCACGAACACAGGTTGTATATACACAAAAAGTAAGTTCGAAAACGGAATGATAGTGCAAGTCATAACAACGTGACTTCATGCCAAAAGCATTTAAACTATAGTTTAATCACATAAATCATGGTAAAACCAAGTTATTCTTTGTTATAACAACATGTTTTCATGTTTGAACCACATCAATAAATGTTTAATTGAAATCAAAATCATCACAGCTAGAACATGTGGAACTATGTGAAAAATGAGCCAAATTATATTATACAATTGACATTGCAAATTTGGTAAAATAATTTATTCAAACTAAATAAACGCTAGCATCACAACACATGTTGTATATACCAAAAAAGTAAGTTCGAAAACGGAATGCTAGTGCAAGTCATAACAACGTGACTTCATGCCAAAAGCATTTAAACTATAGTTTATTCACATAAATCATGATATAATCAAGTTATTCTTTGTTCTAACAACATGTTTTCATGTTTTAGTTAGATCAATTATAGTTTAATTGATATCAAAATCATCACACCTAGAACATGTGGAATTTCTTGAACATGATCCAAATCAAATTCATCCTAATGACATGGTAAATTTAGTAAAACCAAGTGTATTGACACTAAATAAACGCTAACATCACGAACACATGTTGTATATACATAAAAAGTTAGTTCGAAAACGGAATGCTCGTGTAAGTCATAACAACGTGACTTCATGCCAAAAACATTTAAACTATAGTTTAATCACATAAATCATGGTATAACAGAGTTATTCTTTGTTCTAACAACATGTTTTCATGTTTTAGCCACATCAATTCAAGTTTAATTGAAATCAAAATCATCACACCTAGAACATGTGGAACTATGAGAAAAATGAGTGAATTCATATTCATACAAATGACATTGTAAATTTGGTAAAACCAAGTGTATTCAAAATAAATAAACGCTAACATCACGAACACATGTTGTATATACATAAAAAGTTAGTTCGAAAACGGAATGCTCGTGTAAGTCATAACAACGTGACTTCATGCCAAAAACATTTAAACTATAATATAATCACATAAATCATGGTATAACAAGTTATTCTTTGTTCTATCAACAAGTTTTCATGTTTCAACCACATCAATTGAAGTTTAATGTAAATGAAAATCATCACACCTAGAACATGTGGAATTATGTGAAAAATGAGCCAAATCATATTCATACAAATGACAAAGTAAATTTGGTAAGACCAATATATTCAAACTAAATAAATACTAACACCACGAACACATGTTGTATATACAAAAAAAGTAAGTTCGAAAACGGAATGCTCGTGCAAGTCATAACAACGTGACTTCATGCCAAAACATTTAAACTATAGTTTAATCACATAAATCATGGTATAACCAACTTATTCTATGTACTAATAACGTGTTTTCATGTTTGAACAACATCAATTGTAGTTTAATTTAAATCAATTTCATCACACCTAGAACATGTGGAACTATGTGAAAAATGAACCAAATCATATTCATACAAATGACAAAGTAAATTTGGTAAGACCAATATATTCAAACTAAATAAATACTAACACCACGAACACATGTTGTATATACAAAAAAAGTAAGTTCGAAAACGGAATGCTCGTGCAAGTCATAACAACGTGACTTCATGCCAAAACATTTAAACTATAGTTTAATCACATAAATCATGGTATAACCAACTTATTCTATGTACTAATAACGTGTTTTCATGTTTGAACAACATCAATTGTAGTTTAATTTAAATCAATTTCATCACACCTAGAACATGTGGAACTATGTGAAAAATGAACCAAATCATATTCATACAAATTACATTGTAAATTTGCTAAAACCAAGTTTATTCTAACTAAATATACGCTAACATCACGAACACATGTTATATATACAAAAAAAGTTAGTTCGAAAACGAATCCTCGTGCAAGTAATGGCAACGTGACTTCATGCCAGAAGTATTTAAACTATATTTTAATAACATTAATAATGATATAACCAAGTTATTCTTTTCTCTAACAACATGGTTTCATGTTTTAGCCACATCAATTCAAGTTTAATTGAAATCAATATCATCACACCTAGAACATGTGGAACTATGTGAAAAATGAACCAAATCATATTCATACAAATGACATTGTAAATTTGGTAAAACCAATTTGTTCAAACTAAATAAACGATAACATCACGAACACATGTTGCATATACAAAAAAAGGAAGTTCGAAAACGGAATGCTCGTGCAAGTCATAACAACGTGACTTCATGACAAAAGCATTTAAACTATAGTTTAATGACATAAATCATGGTTTAACCAAGTTATTTTTCGTTCTAACAACATGTTTTCATGTTTTAGCCACATCAATTCATGTTTAATTGAAATCAAAATCATCAAACCTAGAACATCTGGAACTATGTGACAAATTAGCCAAATAATTTTCATACAAATGACATTGTAAATTTGGAAAAACCCAATATATTCAAACTAATAAACGCTAACATCACGAACACTTGTTATATATACAAAAATAGTAAGTTCGAAAACGGAATGCTTGTGCAGGTCATAGCAACGTGACGTCATGACAAAAGCATTTAAACTATAGTTTAATCACATAAATCATGGTATAACCAAGTTATTCTTTGTTCTAACAATATGTTTTCATGTTTTAGCCACATCAATTCAAGTATAATTGAAATCAATATCGTCACACCTAAAACATGTGGAACTATGTGAAAAATGAGCCAAATCATATTCATACAAATGACATTGTAAATTTTATAAATGCAAGTGTATTCTAACTAAATAAACGCTAACATCATGAACACATGTTATATATACAAAAAAAGTAAGTTCGAAAACGGAATCCTCGTGCAAGTCTTGACAACGTGATTTCATGCCAGAAGCATTTAAACTATAGTT
The DNA here is from genome assembly GCA_009725065.1 of Utricularia reniformis. NCBI lineage: Eukaryota > Viridiplantae > Streptophyta > Magnoliopsida > Lamiales > Lentibulariaceae > Utricularia > Utricularia reniformis. The sequence continues at coordinate 242,781 of RWGZ01001007.1, read as the reverse complement.
TAATCACATAAATCATGGTATAACCAAGTTATTCTTTGTTCTAACAACATGTTTTCATGTTTTNATTTCCAACTTAACTGGCAATATTTATCTCATCATCTTCTCACACTCAATATAGTTCCCGGCATAAACTTCTTTCTTGAATGCACTAAGCTTGGCACAAGATGATTAGCGGGGATATAGATTGTTTACTTATCGATTCTACTTTCCAGTTCTAATACTTATAAACAAACTCGGTTGCCAATTACACGATTTCAAAGATTGGCCTTCATCTTGAGATAATCTCACTAGTGATTTCTCCATAATGACGATAGGCACGAGTATTCTCTTGCATACACTTCACTGTATAATATATAAATCTTGAAAGCCCATTATTCTGAATATCTCACGAATGCATGTCACTATACATCTTTGTTTATCGATCCGGAGAAAGGTAAACTTTTATATGCCGACTTGAGGATAAATCCGTTAGCACTATCATGTTCGAATAAATAAAAGAATCCCTCGAGCAGAAAGACATGACTTTCCGTTAATCGATAATATGTATCAAGAACTCGAACAATAATGGGTTTCACTCCCGTTAACAAACTTTCATTCTTCCGAGTGAAATAAAATATAGGTTTTTGTACTCGCTCTCTTTTGGTTGCTGGTTCAAAGACCACGATTATATCATCTCCATATTAATTCAAAACTATTATAATATCCACATATTCTTCCATATTGACCAAACGTTTTTATTCGCAAGTCCCCAATGTTGCCTGAATTAGTTTTCGGAGTACCGCAATTATCCGCAATCTCTATTTTGAAAATAAGAAATCTGCTCAAAACAACGTACTAAGCATACTCGTTTTATTACAGGGAAACTTTTGGTGTATATCCCATTACTGGGTTAAATAGCATGGGTCTTAACTTCACCGGCTATCAAACCTGTGCAGTACCAAAGCGGACATTGCAAATGTGACACATGACGTACTATTCCTTTCAATGATTCCTTAGGAGAAAATAATTACTCCACCCATTCAGGTCAATAGAAGGCTCCGCATATATAATCACTTTAATGAGACTCACTTTCGTAACATCTTAAATCCTCTCTCTTAACCGATCTAAAGTCGGTTCATCGAAATTCGACCTTTCGTAGTCTTCTGCTAACATCATTACGACCCTTCATTCTCTTCGTCAAACCCAACTAAGGCAACACTTATGAATTCTCTGAATGCGCAAAACATAAACCCAAAGGTTTATGATGAGGAGTGGAGACATGAACAAATCGATATCTATATAACACTTTCAACCTTCAAAAGCAACCCGATTATGTACTTATTAATTTATATTTCGCTTACATAATCATAGACCAAGAAGAATTTCCGTCTTTCACTAACAACTCACATCTAGAAGGATTCCACCTCACTCAATAATTCATCAATATACTCAATCACTCGCTTAAATATTGGAAATGATTACTTCCATACCGGTTTTTATCTATATATCATCACTATTGAGTTCCATACATTATTCTTCTCACCTCTTTAAATATTGATCTCATCGATCGCTAATACGTAGCATCTGGTTTCTTCAAACTAATAGGCTCAACTGGAAAACTTCAAGCCGAAAAACTTAAACATTATGTCAATGTCGATGATAGATATAGGTCCTCTGTAGGCATCGCTTGACTTTGGAGCTATAAATAGGGTCATGATTGATTACATGCATTTCAGAGGTTCAACGAGCCTTGCTTGCAATACGATTTCCACATCTTCAATAATTATCTTTTCATTTTAACGGGACAATATCCACTTCTTTCGAGGAACTCATTTTCATTCTTAAAAATCCCCTTAATAATAGAGGTTCCATCTTTATACCATTTTCTCTTTTTCTTCTAGAACAAAACCATATCATGTTATTACACTCGATCTTCCATTTAGAATGACACTATATAGATGCATGTCTTCGCACTAGACACCGTCGTATCGCCTCGTAACATAACACTAGGAACATATCTTGCCGACACATGATTTCCCTTTTACTCCGAAACATAATAATACAGCTATCAAAGAGGAGTAGGGATATGGTAGCTCCGATTAGATTGAAAGCACTTCTTCCCAGGGCAAAATTGTAAAAGAGGATAGGAAGATTCACCACTACGAATTCCGTTAATAAAGACCTTGATATTTCCTGATATCCCAATGTGACTGGAAGAATAACAAATTGTTCAAAAGCAACAATTGTTGTTAAACCACACTAACTCAATACGTTGCTTATTAAGTAATGCCAAGAAGTTTGATAGGATGCACATACGGTCAAGATACTTGCCGGCTGGATAATGTCACATGTTAATCAACAAAGAATGCTCAATAATCATATATTTCCGGAAGAATACCATTCTGGGCGATCAATAAAATACCACAACTTTGATATCTCTTTTCTGAACTCCAATAGGCATATTTGAATAACGGTTGATACTTCTGAAAACTCAAAAACCATAATTCTCAAATGTCTTTAAATAACTATTTAGCATCTTGATGAATACATTGTAAGAGACATCCATTTTGGATAATAAAGTAAATTGAGCACATGAAACCTTCACGATAGAATGAGAATAATCCGACGAATACCATTTCGGATGATTAAGAAAAATAATTAGATGCTCTCTTCAACATAGGGTTCATGTTACCAAGAACTTGATCATCGAGTAGAGATTTAACCTCGACCAATGAAGCTCAATCGTTTCCTTTAATTCCAAATACTCAAGCATAATTCCAAGTTGGCGAGACTCTTCAAGGGTGATCTAGTCTAAAAATATTTTGGGTATCTATTTTTATATCAGTCAATTTTTAATTAGTCGAAATTTAATTGTTGTGAGGACACGAGCAATATACGAGGTTGGGCCCACAATGTGTTCTTACGTCCTCGGGAGAGCGAAGCTCTACCTTGGTTTTCACTATGATATTCAACAAATACAAGTATAATGATGTGACAACAATAATCAAAATGGAAACGTATTGAAAAACGATCGAAAACACTCTGTTGCACCGGGAAGAGGTGCAGTCGCGAGTTGTGGTCAATAACTCGCGACTACTGGCGATCACTCGCGCTTGGAACAGTTCACCAAGTCGCGAGAGTCAGGCTGGAGCAATAACTCGCGACTAGAACAGTGCAATAAGTCGCGAGAGTCAGGCTGGAGCAATAAGTCGTGACTAGAACAGTGCAATAAGTCGCGAGAGTCAGGCCGGAGCAATAAGTCGCGACTGGAACAGTGCAATAAGTCGCGAGAGTCAGGCTGGAGCAATAAGTCGCGACTGGAACAGTGCATAACCAATAACTCACGGCCACGTGCGATAAGTCGCGATTACGAGCGAAAAGTCGCGAGTCTACAGTGCAGGAAAATGAAGTCTTGCATTGGGAAGCGTGATAACTATCTGAACCCTTTTCTGGGGCCTAGGGTCTTGTATTTATAGAAAAATTCGGCCCAATAAGTGAACTTAAGGTCCAAAAGCCCAATCTTAGTCAAATTAGCCCAACTTACTTAGAAAATATCCAATTAATCCGGAATATGTGTCACAGCTCCACGGAACTTCGGGACTCCATCCCGTTCGAGAGTTTAGTCGGAAATGAGGTGAGAAAATACCGGAAAACCTCGTATATCAGTTCTTTGCCTCCAAACACTAAATATGCAGCCACATAACATCATTGCACCCTGCCGATGTGCTTCCGGGTGGTAAATTACGAAAATACCCCTGGCCCCGTCCGGTGCCGAAATAACCTAAAACATCTCAAAACACTTACAGAAGCCATATATGGGGTCCAGCATGCCTGAATCATGAGAATACCCTCGAGAACGCCTCGCGATAGAGATATAAAAATACCAAAAATACCACATAGCCACGTCGGACGAGCCCCGAGGTTAACATAATTACATATCAACGGTGTTTCTGATATTCAATGGAGTCCCGAAGTTCCGTGGAGCTGTGACACATATTCCGGATTAATTGGATATTTTCTAAGTAAGTTGAGCTAATTTGACTAAGATTGGGCTTTTGGACCTTAAGTTCACTTATTGGGCCGATTTTTTCTATAAATACAAGACCCTATGCCCCAGAAAAGGGTTCAGACTCTTTTCCGCCTTTTTGCCCCACTCGTGACTTTTTGATCCAAAAGTCGCGAATCCCTCATCTTCAAGGTCACACTCGCGACTTTTTGCACCAAAAGTCGCGAGAGCCTGTGTTCATTGTTGTATTTGCGAGATTTCGTCGCATGGACCTCCGATTCGCGTGTTTTCGCGTCCCGGACACCTGGACTGGCGAGTTTTCATCCCTTAGGCACCAAAACTCGCGACTTTTGCACCATTCGCGAGTTTATGTGCAAAAGTCGCGAACATCACCATAATTCGCAAGTTTTCGTCGCCTCGGGTGCGATGGAGTGGAATTGATCGTTTTTCGTACCGTTTTCATTCGGATTCTCATTATCTCATGATTGTACTTGTATCCTTTGATTGTTATAGTGGGCCCAATCTCGTATATCGCTCGTGTCCTCACAAAAATTAAATTTTGAGTAATTAAAAATTGACTGATCATAAACAAACACTCTAAAATATTTTTAGACGAGATCAGTTTGGCGCCGTCTGTGGGGACCCGAGACTTAATCCCATTGAGAGCTCTTGTCCTGAGCTTGGAGCTTGTTGTGTATTGTGAGGATACGGGATTCCTAACATGAGAGTGATATAAATGAAGAAAGTGTATCGGATTGCAACCTTTATGTAGTAGAAGACGAAAGGAATGATATTTTATCGAGGACTCAATCAGTGCCACAGGAAGAGTCCTTAGTAGCGGGAATCTAACCAAATTCCGGAGAGGGATTTCATCCGGGGGGTCTATTTATGAGTGTATTGGAAAATTATCATATTGCATGCATATGTGCCGAAGACAAGTCCATATACTCCGGATATTTGTCGCTACCAAAATTTTATGGGAGGATCCATTTTATGTATACAATCACACGGTGATATGATATTGTGATATTTTCCGGGTAGGATTTCGGTGGCATTTTACTATTCCATCTCGATCAATTTATCGAAATTTGGCATATTTTGAATAATTCAAAGGATTTCGCTCTGTGATACGGATATATTGGGGATCAACATGATTCTCGGTTATAATGAATGAGGGTTATATGATGAACGTATCCGATTCATTTACACATCTCCGCTTGCGAGGGAGGTTATTCTTCATAAGGTTGGCGTATATTGAGATACCTAAGGATCTCCTAGACATCAAATCTCGAGATCCATGTTAATTTGATGGACTTCAATGATATGACCATGTACTTTGCCAGATATTTGGAATGGCTTACTCTACAATAATTCAATTACTTGCCGATGTTTTCTACTATTTCATATTGGGATTCAGGTATGAGTTTTAATCGGAACGATGGAACGATTCCTCGGAGGTATTGTGTGGTTTTCTATCCAGTTTTGTGGTGGTTGTGTGTATTGCATGGAGCACTTGTGAAGCACGTTAACCTCAAATTGCGAATTAGCGGATGCGTAGTGGCATTAGGAGGATTTATCTGCGTGTTGCTTAATGGTATAAGTGTGCGTCGAGTCGTTGGTGAGAATAATAGCCACGGAAAGTTGGAGGACCCAAGTCAACATGAGTTAATTGACCGGGAAAAATAAGAGGTTATATGAGTATATGTGTATGGTCATGTGAAATATTTGTTGGTTCTCAAGGATATGTGACGTTGTCAATAGCAATTATATGACCAAGATCCTAGTTTCGATCCTAGTCCAGCCATTGGATCCGATGTGTGAATTTTTGAAGAAATATTTATACTATTTTTCGACAGCATTAATGTAAGAAGTAAGGTTCGTAGTAAAATAAGAGGTTATGGATGACAAGAGAGGAGTTGATCGTTGCAATATCTGGAGGATCCACCGTAGAATATGGAAGAGCTTGACCTAACAAGTACACTCGACATTGTTGCAATTCGTGTGATCGATCGAATGTATTGCTGCCGAAGTTCAGCACGCAAATCTTGTTGGTATTCAATTGCAAGTGTATTTATTCAGTTCTAGTATATTTCTCCCCATGGTTTAACACAAGAGAGAAGGATCCCGTATTATAAGAACCGACACCGGGGACTCATAAGTTTTATCATATTTTGTCCTTTTTCATCACAGTTTCGGACATGCTAATGTGGGTGTCGAAAATCGGTGTCCGATATAAATTGGTTTTGATGCACGATTAGTTTGATGAGCTGGGTAGTATGGTGGAATGAATGCCAGAGACCGAGGTCGAGGGAATTGACTTGAATTTTCAACCCGATAACACACAGCCACTCTCCCTAATAATTGTTTAACATGACCTGAAGAAAGACGCCATGAGTATGGAGGAGCTTACTCAATATGTACTCAGTTTGTTCGCTATGATAGAACGTGTGAAATACTGAAATTAATGATGTAGGTTTTTCTTGTTTTGAGTTATCAACGGGGTTTTCCGGTTATCCATTCGTGAAGAGTCTATATAGCTATCGTGCATATTCCATACGTCATATCGGTTACTTTGGTGGTATAAGGTTCAAGACTCGGAGACTAAGGAAGTTCATGAAAACTTGTTGAACTGTTTATTGGTACAAGGATCGTACATGTCCTACAGTGAGTATCTTAATATACAAATTGAAGAGTCGAATGATAAGCTTTTGGGAATATAACGCATCGATAGATTATTATGACAAAACTATTATGGAAGATAAGACGTTGCGAATAAATGTATTTATCGTGACATAAGGAGTAGCTTCCAATATGGATAGTGAAGATGTGCTTAAAATGCCAAGGTATTAATCAACGGATAACCATGAAATGCGTAAGGTTATGATAGAATCATAAAATGAAACTCCCGAGTGGAAGTGTATTATTCAAAGACTGTCTCGTCTTCTCATTTTATAAAGCGTATATTTATGTCTCGACATCTCTACTTAGTAATTGTTATATGGACTATCAAGTCTCTTACTAATCATTCAGTGGATTCGAGCATGTTTGTGGAATTGTCAAATCGCTCTGGTTTTCATTGGTGATTAATTGTTGTTCGAAAAAATGGGTCATGTCTTTAACGATCGGTGTTGTCTATTTGAATCGTGTGGGTCTGCATTAACGAAACCCCTTGAAGAGTCTCGCAACTCTTGAAATTATGCTTGAGGATTTGGAATTAAAGGAAACGATTGAGCTTCAATAGTTGAAGTTAAATCTCTACTCGATGATCAAATTATTAATAACATGAACCCTATGTTGAAAAGAGCATTTAATTATTTTTCTTAATCATCCGAAATGGTATTCGTTCGGATTATTCTTATTTTATCGTGAAGGCTTCATGTGTTCGATTTACTTCATTATCCAGAATGGATGTCGCTTAGAATGTATTCATCAAGATGATAAGCAGTTATTTAAAGATATTTGAGAATTATGGTTTTTGGATTTTCAGAAGCATCAACCGTTATACGACTATGCCTATTGGAGTTCACGAAAGAGATATCAAAGTTGTGGCATTTTATTGATCGCCCGGAATGGTATTCGTCCGGAAATATATGATTATTGAGCATTCTTTATTAATTAACCTGCGACATTATCAAGCCNGTACTTGAGGGATCCACCTTTCTTTTCTTCAATAATAGCGAAGATTTCCTCATAACTATATGCTGGGATAGTCCTTATCCTTGGTTTTGATAATGTGACATTATTGTCCTTCGCTCGATTCGCAGCAACATTCTGCGATCCATAAGTACGAACTTCAATCACCCCATGATCGCGTAATCCTTCATCTTCTCGAATGTACTGTGTGCAACGTAATGCAAGCTCCTCCATGTTTTCTGGTGGATCCCTATTTAAAGAGTTACACAAAGGATGACCGGCCAAAATTAGCTGCAGTACCCCAACTTTCTCGCTGACAGTAATTCGGGGAATCTTCCTACATTCCGCCTCAAAACGAGTTACAAAACTCAACAATCTTTCTGACGAATCATATCGCAATGCAGTTAAAGATGTAATAGACTTCACTGGTGTATTAAAGGGCGCAAACGCCGAATAGAATTGATCCTTGAAGTCCTGGTATGAAACAATAGAAAACCTCGGCAATCGATTGAACCACCGAAGAGCTGACTCTTTTAAGGATGCAGCGAAAATGAAACACATGGCGGCATCAGTGCAATTCATCAAACTGACATGAATTTCTAGATTCGAAGAATGAGCATGGGGGTCAGTCGATCCCCGATATTGTGGAAGATCCTTCGGCATCTCGATGTACTCAGATCTTGTAGCATTAATGATCGCCATGGAAAATGGGGATAAGGTGTTCGAAGTATTCCATAGACTTTGTAAAACTTCCAATGACGGCAAAATCTTTCCTCTACCATAGAAGGGCTCAATTGCCCTTTCTTGCCCAACGTAATCACCCTCGTAAGCAGAGGTGTGGTGAGTATCGCGAGTATGTTCGCCGTACACTCGTCTCCTCTCATATCCGAGGCCGAGGTTGGCCTCCAACTGATTCATCCGAGCGTCATTTTGTTCAATCTTGTTACTCAACTCTCGAAACTTTGATTCAATCAAATTCTCAATCCTTTGCAGAGTAAAAGTTTGCTCTCCCCCCAGTGTAACAGATGGTGCTCGGGGATTCCGAGCGGGGGCTATATCCTCAGCAGTGACTCCATGATCAACAGGCTCAAGGACAACATTACTCTTTCGAGACCTTCGGGCCTCCACTTCTTCCAACTGAGCAATTAGAATGCGTCTTCACTCCTCCAAATCTTCATCCTCATTATTCTGATCTATAGATTTATATCGTGCCGGCGGTGAGAAATGGGCATTGTTTCGGACAGCAACTCGCCCAGTCCTCTCATAACATCTTGATAAACATCGAGACAAAGGAGGATAAAAAGTAGGTGCCCTCCCGGATGAAAACCCACTCCGGGAGGGTCGAACAGTAACATTTTGAGTAGGAGGCTCCTCCAAGATTGATGATTGAGTCGCCGGTAACGCGGCAGCCTCGTTGTTTGCCCGAGGATTAGTTTCTACCTCAATCTCTTCATCGAAAACATCATCATCATAATTACAAGTGGTCATAATGACAGAAATCCAAACCCAGCAATAAAGCTCTCAATGGGATAAAATCTCGGGTCCCCACGGACGGCGACAAACTGATCTCGTCTTAAAATATTTTTGGTATATTTTTGATCAGTCAGAAATTTTTTTTTTTTTTTTTTTGTTGTTGTTAAGACACGAGAAATTACGAGGTTGGGCCCACAATGTGTGGGCTTACTTCCTCGGGAGAGCGAAGCTCTACCTGGATGTTTCACTATGATAAAAAGTTCGCAAATATAAAATATATAGTCTCTTCGATCAAGATAAATAACGTAGTCTCGAACTGGGACGAAAAATGAGCTTTATATTGGAAACCAGCGCAAAATAGCCGAAATCACTATTCACTCGAAATATTATCGCGGAAATGCCTTTCGTATGCAAATTTATCGCGGATTTTGAACTCACTAACAAATTGTCGCGGATTTGATTTCCTGAGTAATATTTTCGCGGATTTCGAACTCTGTATCAAGTTATCGCGGATTTGAAGCCCTTAAGGAAATTGCCGCTGAAATCACTATTCACACTGAAAAATTGTCGCGGAAATTGCTCTCATGTAAAATTATCACGGTTTTTGATGTTCCTTAGCAAATTGTCGCGAATTTTATTTCATGCAGCAATATTATCGCGGATTTGGAACGTATAAGGTATTAGCCGCTGAAATCACTATTCACTCTGAAAAATTGTCGCGGAAATCACTATTCACTCTGAAAAATTGTCGCGGAAATCGCATTGTATGTAAAATTATCGCGATTTTGAGCTCATGTGTAACATTGTCGCGGATTTCGAGACTTGGTAGGTTTTACGATTTCAGATTCCGGGTTTTTCTTCGACCTTTGTTCCGATCCCCTTCAAATGCCTAGAGACCTATATTTATAGAGAATTTAGGCCCATCAACTCACTTGTGGATCCAAAACCCATTCTTGTCCAATCTGGCCTGATTCAACCCAACTTCTAAGAAAAAACCCGATCTCACTCCAGATATAAATCGTAATGTCTCCGATTATCCGGGACGCTTCTAGATCGACACGTGGCCCATGAACAGAGGCAAAGCATACTCCGCATAAGTCAATTCATATGAAATAAGCCTGTCGATGAACATGCGTCGTAATATCTTTCGGACGCCAAATTACGAAAATACCCTTGGAGTCACTCCGACTCGTAACTATACGAAAATAGTGTCGTCTCCTCCGGAAACTTCCCATGAGGTCTCCAAGTGCTCAAAGCCAATAACAATATATCATATTACGGAAAATACCACAGTTGGCATACCGATTGGACCCGGGGGTGTCCAAATTACGAAAATATCCCCGACACCATTTCAACCCGAAATAAAATTAGAATACCGAAAATACCAGTGGGCGGTGATTGGACCCGGGGGTGTCCAAATTACGAAAATACCCCCGACGCCATTTCAACCCGAAACAAAATTAGAATACCGAAAATACCAGTGGGCGGTGATTGGACCCGGGGGTGTCCAAATTACGAAAATACCCCCGACGCCATTTCAACCCGAAATAAAATTAGAATACCTTGGGGAACGTGCCAAAGGTTCCCGGGGTATGCGAATTACTAAAATATCCCCGGGTAATATCACTATGTCATGCAAACGATAATTCTCTAACCCTTCTGATCATAAAATATATCTCGAAGCCTATTTTGAGAGCATCCTATATAAAATGTAAAGATTCAGTAAGTTTTAAGTTTTACAATACTCAACGATAATATAGAATTGTGTATATGAGTTTTTATTTAAATGAAAGATAAAATAATTCAGAAAAAACAAATTCTTATTTGTAATGTTTACTTATTTAAAAATGCTAACCGCAAAATTTAATTGTATTTTTTTGCGAACATCGCTGATTAAATATCGTATGAAAACATTATTTATCGTGGTAAAATATGAACTTTGGGAGAAAAATACATGGGGACACAAACCATGAGAATTTCTAATATAGTGAAATTGAAGAAACAATATTGAAAATAAGCACATATTGTTAGAAATTGAGGTTGGGTGATAGTCGAATGACTAGATCTGCATGGATGGTCAACCGGGGAAACCTAACATGAAGCGGTGATGTTGATCGGCTTGATTGGTCTTGTGGACGGATCAAGGATACCGATCGGACGATTGTGATGAGACAATTTGATAGCGGTCGGATTAGATTTAGATTTGGATTCAAGAGTATCGAAGGGGAAATATTTTTCTTTAATTGACCTATTAAATATATGGAATAAGGTATTGAGATATATCTTATTGATTGCATATATGGAAGAATATATTGAGATATATCTTGTTGGTTACTGTTATGGTCCCTTTTTAGGGGGTACCAACAGTCGTCCAGTTCGTCAACAGACGAACTCGGTTTTGATTTGTTTTTTATGGGAAAACGATTAAGAAACTGGAAATAATAATGAGGCAATTCGATTTATAGTGGAAACCCCAGGAATTGGGGAAAAAACCATTTGACTAAGAGCAAATTAAGCTCTTAGCCTGTTCACTAATCAAACGATTCATTACAGAATACAACAAAGGCTTTAAGAAGATAACAGGGAATAAGAACTCCGGCAGGGTAACGGCCTGTTCTTATGCGTCCAAAGGGTCCTGCTTTTTCCGTCGTTGTGCTATGTATTTATAGAGTTGATGGCGTGTGTAATTCACGCTCTATAACTGCCTCTGACAGGTTGTTAGAGGTTGTTGTCGCGCGATGTAAAACGAGGTCGGGACCGAGGCGTGATCTGGCCCGAGGTGTGGTAAACGTGTGGAGCCCTGAAGCGTGGAACGCATGGGTTTGTAACCGTTTGGACCGAACCACGGAGCCAGCTGTCAGAAACCGTTTTATTTCGCCAAGGATATCTTCGGTTCTATCGCGGAACATCGGGCCATTTTATCTTAAGTATACTACTGGGCTGCACAAGTTCGCTTCCACCATATGGATCGGCCCAATCGTTATTGGGCCTCATTCATTCCAGGGTACCCGGTCCTAGAGTTCACATCACTAGCCCCTCGGGCTTGATTGCCATCGTAGAGGTGATACAAGACCGATCACGCAATGTTTATACATTTGGGAGAATGTGGGACCGTACCTGCTTATGGTAAGCGTCCAGGGGACCGATCTTTCACTTAAGTTTATAAGTGAAGAAATGAATTTGTATTTAAGATTCAATAGCGCATATTTGTGTTAAATTTTTTTTTTTAATTTTAAATATTAATATCCAGAGTTGCGCCTCTTCACATACGATTATCCAACAGGCGTGATGAGTGTGTTTATGCTGCAATTGTCTGTGATAATATTACGTGGCAGCTCACCATTGGTCGGGAAATTAATATTTAAATCACGATTTTGGGTACTGTTTCTGTAACGACCCTAATTTGGGCCTAGCTGATTTTGGTAAAAACATGCTAAATAAAACGAAACATTCGAATGTAAACTTAAAACATATTTCAGAAACATTAAAGTCTAACAACATAATTTAGAGTATTTTCAAAGATCGGACTCTATCAACGGACAACCGAAGACCTCCTTCCCATGCCCTCCACATACCTCGTCCGCATCACCTACAAAATCTGTAAAGCGGTAACAATCTGTTAAATGAAACTTCACACACGCTATACTTATCTTTTCGTTTCTTAAATAAACCGTACACACGCGCGTAAGTCATTACTTTTAACCGTTTCTTATTTTTTTCTTATTCTTAATCTTTTACCCTTATCATCCCCCTTATCCTTTAACTTTACTGCTGCCGAGAGTAACATGCTCGGTACATGTCCCGCCAAAGCCAACCGTTAGCTGTTGGTTGACTCGACGAACCATATGCTTCCCTTCCCCGGGTGGGTACTTAGGCGCTACCCCATTTTCCACCCGGATCCGTTCTGCCCTTTTCGAACGTATCTTTGCATTCTTGGAACTTATCGTTCCCTTCATCAGGCATGCCCTTCCGTTGGCGGATCGTGTACTAAGCACGATGTCGGGTTCGGTCGGACGGTCCATCCTTCCTCACCCTGAGTCTTATTATCATTTGCCTCATTCATTCATGTCTTTCACTTCCTTTCTTACTAACCCTTCCCATTTCCCTAAATCGGAACCTTCAATTACTACATTGTGTTCATTCCGCTTACCGTTTGCTTTCGCTTGTTATAATCTCTCCGTGCTTCCCTGCATTTCGTAATAGGTTTTAGTACTCGATTTCTGACGATATTATCTTATTGATAACTATGTGATTAACGTAAACCCTACGTGTCCTTTTCCACTCACGATCCGGCGTTGAGACGCAACGAAAACACCCAAACTTAGTATTTCCGTGATAATTCACTTCTTCCTTGAAATCCATGACAATTTTGTGCTAGTACAAAATTCGGGATAATTTGTTCTACAAACGTTTTCGCGATAATTTTCTCTTCAACGTTTTCGCGACAATTTTGCTCTCTGCGTCCAAATCCACGATAATTCTCTTGATCGAAATTCGCGACAATTACAAGGGTTAAAATCCGCGACAATTTGATCTTGACATGAAATTCGCGACAATTTGCAAAGGTTGAAATTCGCGACAATAATTTGTCTTCCCAAAATTCGCGACAATTTCCTTCTTTAACGACAATTTCCGGATTTACGTGGCTTAATGATAATTAACTCATTTTTGGGCCTTCCCGCCCCTATTTATAGACATCTTAACTTCCCTAATTCACATTTTGACCCCTCCTTCTTTTTATTTCGACCCCTGCTTTGTCTTTTGCATTTCTTTTCTATTTTTTGTTTCCTTTTTCATTCTTTCATTCCTATATCCCTCGTTATTCCTTGTCTAGACTTTACCGCTACATTCCCTACTATTTGTTTCATTATACATTTTTTCTGGCTATTACAGTTTCTCCTCATCGTCATTTCGCGAAGGAAGAAATTGCCCAAATCGAGCTCTTAGCGCCTTTATTCTGTTTCACGTTCAAACCCATTTCGTTCCGATTTTCGTTAAGGTATAAACCATGGCTCCTAATAAAATGAGATACTCAGCCATGTCTGAGTTGGATATTGAGGCGTTTAGGTCTAGGTTTTCGATTCCGGCACATTATTCTATCTGGAAGGGACAGGAAGATATTCCCTGTTTCCTTCCGGCGGAAATGAATGTGCCGGCTTCCGCTATTCCAGTTAGTTATGCTTCTTTATAGTGCGGGCTTCGTTTTCCACTGCATCCTTTTGTAGCAGCCATTCTTATGGAAATTCACTGCCTGACTTTTGCGTTATTTCCAAGTAGTTATGTGTATATATATAGTGGCGTTCATATTCTATTGCCACCAACAGAACAGGGCCCCAACCTTAGAACATTTTTTCAACTTATTCTTGATGAAGTTCCGAAGGGGTAAGGGTCTGTTAGGATGCCGCAAACTATATTATATAGCGATGCGCACTAAAGAGTGCGCTATAGTTGATAAAGAAGAGTCTCTCCATGCGTGGGAATCTTGTTATGTGGGGATAACAGTCCCAAAAGAGGATATGTTAAAGGTGTGACCACGTATAACTCACCCACGCATAGGCCAGTTGGACCGAACCATGTACAACCCCTCTCGCGCCGGACACCGCAAACACACTTGAGATGTTCCCCCCTCCCGAAGCATGCCTTAAACGAACAGAACTGCTTCGGGAAAAAAGGTTGACAGAAATAGGTGTCGTGGGTTGTACCAGAGCCCCAGCCCCGAAGGGGATGTTTTCTAGTTCAGATCTGTCAGAAGGATCGGGTATGAAGTAATATTTTTATTCCGTCCTTTTCTGATCCTTATGTATTTATTTTGCAGACTCGACTGAGACGATGCCTAGCTCACGGTTCAAGCGTATGGCTACTGCTTCGGTCCGTCCTTCTGAAGGACAACGCGAAGCAACGGGTAGTGCTGAGGAAAGTGAATCAGCAACGGGGGGTATGCTGGTTCCATCGGGGTCCGGGAACCCCCCGATTCAAACCACCAGCGAGGGCACACTAACCCTGAGTTGCACAGGGCAGCCCTCGACGGGAGAGGGGCCTGCGTTTCGGGTATTTGGAGTGGTAGAGGAGATGATAATGGCTCAGATTCGTTCTTTGAGCTTATCCAGCCTCTACCAAATCATAAATAACTCCTTCATTAATGCTAATACAGTTACTTTATTGCTGCAAGGAGCCGTTCCCGTGGAGAATGTCCTCCCCGGTCCCAATCTTAAGGCGAACGTCTCCCTGCCGCCGATCCCTTTGGCAAAAGGAAAGAGGGCGACCGAAGCAGAAGCCCCGAAGGATCCTAAAAGGCTGAAGAGAGGGGGGAGTGTTTTGGTCCCCACTAAGGTGATCGTTTTGAAGGAACCTGCTTCGAGTCCTAAGACCAACTCCGACTGGGGTGTTGCCTTAGGCCTACAAGACAGGTTTAGTAAGGGGAGGAAATTGACCTCCTGGAGAAGTGCCTTAATAAAGGATTTCCGCCATTATGGAGAACAAAACCCATACAATGTCCAACCGGACATGTCTAGGGAAGAAATTATTGAAGGGTTTCTCGACCTCGCAACTAAGGTAATCTCCTTTTACATTAAGGCCCGAAGCTTTATGTTTTGACATTATTGTCCTATGCAGATGCTGAGGAAGGCTTTCACAACTGCCATCACCATGGAGAAGAACCAGGGTGGCAATGTTGTGTCCCAACAAGTCCAAGATCAACTTGACCTTGCGAAAAGGCAAGTTGAGATCAAACATGATGAGTTGGTCACGGTACGAGAGGACCGGGACCGACTGGATAATGAACTGCTAAGAGCTGGGACGGAAGTCTCACTCTTAGCAGACAAAGTCTGTGAGCTGGAGAAGATAGAGAAAACAACTTAGGGGCGAATTTCTGACCTGGAGGCTAAGCTGCGGGCCATAGAAGAAGAAGTTAACCAAGTTCAGGGTCGGGCCCACAAGAAGAGGAATAAGCTCAACGAGCTTCTCCTTCAGGCCCAAGAAGAGAAGGCGAACTTGGAAGAAGAACTGACAAGGACCCGCACTTCGGCTGAAGGTTCGGTCCGGGAAGCAGTCCTAGGCTTCGCTCCTTCCCCTCTGTTATTCGCTTTGGCGGATAACATTCATGAGATGTACACTGCTAAGTACCAGGATAACTTGCGAGAGCAGGTTACGAAGCAATTCAGGCTTTCCCCTTCGGACGAGCGATGGAAGGCGATCGAGTCACTTGAGAAAGATGGCAACTTTCAGGTAATTCCATCTTTGGAAGAACCCGTTTTAGAAGATGACCCTTTCTTCTATCTCTTTGAGGAGATTGAGAAAACTGTCAATCAGAAGGTGACCAATCAGAAAGGTGCCCGGACCGAACCTCAGGAGCATAGAGTGGAAAATAATGAAGATGGGCAGGGTAGTTAGATCTAAGCTGTATTTTGTCCCTGTTTTGTTCCTTATTTCTAATATAAGACTTTTTCCTCTCAATTCTTGTCTTTTTAATCGTCAGAATAAAGTATTGTAACTGACATTTTAGGTGAATTAATATGTTTCATATTAACGAGAGTGTTTTAACCACCAAGTGTCAGATCGGGGATGCTTATAAGGTGTCAACCCATCGGTCCTAGATATTATGTTTGGCTCACTCAGGTCAATTCTGATTGGATTGGTCATTTTACATTGTATGCGGATCACTCTTATTCCGTCCTTGGAATCACAACTTAATTAGAAAGACGCAATCCAGGTTCAATATGCGTCCATATAAGCTTCGGCCGAACCTTGGTTCTATTGAAGTCCCGTAGGTTATATTGACCAAGCTTTTGTTCATCATATGTCCCATTATAGGACCGAACTTGTGTTTTGATATGTTGACTCCCCCATTCCTCTTTTTGTGGCGGATTTCGTAAGTACAAGGGCAATTTCCTAAGAATGTTGAAGGGAGTGTCTTAGTTCGTAATGAGTTATGGGAGAGTCGCAACTCATCCATTGGACTAGGCAAGTGCAGGAGCATCTGATTTGTCAGAGCGATCACTACAACTTGGGAGCCTTGCGGATAAGAAGTTTCGGTCACCAGTCCAGATTCGTCCTAAGTTATCCAACTTCAAGATCGGTCCATCACTCAATTAGAAATAATTTGTTTTGTACTTACTTGTTTTCAACTTATGTTTAAAGGAATGTTTATTGAGTCAAACATATTAATCAAAGGTTCACAAGAAATACCGCCTTAAATTCATGACATTCCAAGTTCGGGGGACCTCTATACCATCCAGTGTTTCAAGTTTATACGCACCTGATTCCAATTTTTTTGATATTCGATACGGTCCTTCCCAATTTCTATCCAGCTTTCCAACGTTCCTCTGCACCTTTATGCTTATGAGGACGAGGTCGCCTTCAAAGAATACCATTGGGCCCGTTCCATAGTTCGCTGATAAGTACGCATCCGTGCGTAAATCACATCTCTCATTTCTTCGATCATCTCGAGGTCCAATAATATCCTTTCACCATTCATATGCTCATCATACTTAGATATCCGAGG
Organism: Utricularia reniformis; assembly: GCA_009725065.1. NCBI lineage: Eukaryota > Viridiplantae > Streptophyta > Magnoliopsida > Lamiales > Lentibulariaceae > Utricularia > Utricularia reniformis. The sequence goes on along the minus strand of RWGZ01001007.1, from coordinate 225,190 downwards.
TGATCGGATGGCAACCTCCACCAGGCTAACAGCTTCGGACCCATACACCAATGAGAAAGGTGATTCCTGGGTTGTTGAACGAGGTGTAGTTCGGTATGCCCATAAGACCTCATAGATGTGTTCATGCCATTTCCCTCCAAAATCCTCTAACTTTGTCTTCAATCCTTTCAGGATAACCTTGTAAAATACCTCCGTAAGTTCGTTAGTTTGGGGATGGGCCACTGACGAGAAGTGTTGGGCGATGCCCAACTTGATGCATAAATCCCGTATGCTTTTTCCTCTGAACTGAGTCCCATTATCTGATATGAGTGCTCGGGGAACCCCGAAGCGGCTCACAATATTTCTCCATAAGAAGTGTTTGACAACCTTCTTTGAGATGATGGCTACTGCTTCTGCTTCAATCCACTTCGAGTAATATTCCACCGCCACAATACAAAATTTTCTTTGCCCTATTGACCGAGGAAAAAGTCCAAGGATATCAATCCCCCATCTGTCAAACGGATAAGGCAACGGGGTGACTGATAAGGGAGCCCAAGGCAGCTGTGGGATCGGAGCATGGTATTGACATATGGCGCAACGTTTAGTATATTTCTTGGCATATACGAGCAACGTCGGCCAAAAATATCCAGCTCTGATGATGCGGTGCTATAAAGATCGAGCCCCTGAATGAATGTCGCATATCCCTTCATGAACATACATCATGACGGCTTCAGCCTCAATAGGGGATAAGCAACGCAGAAGCGGGCACTCAAAACTCTTTTTAAACAATCGTCCGTCAACCAGGATAAATCTCTTAACCCAGACTTCTATATTTCTGGCTTCAGACTTGTCTTCAGGAAGATAGCCGTTTGAAAGAATTTTAATAAAGGGATCCATCCAATTGGGTTCCCAGGAGATTCAGTAGCGTTAATATTCAAGCACTGGAGTTCATGGCATAGAGCTCCGATTTCTTCAATAGACTGTTCGGTCACTGATATCTTGACCGAAGGTCGGTCCTGGATATGGACCGAAATAGTGCTCGGCTCTATGTCAGGTATGCCCGCGGCCAATCTGGCAAGTGCGTCGGCAACCTTATTCTGTTCTCGTGGCACGTGGTCAAGAGAAAACTCACTGAACTTTTTGGATTGTTACAGGATCTTAGCACAATATAATTCAATCATCGGATCATGAGTTTCAAATCTCCCTGCGAACTGTTCCACTACTAACTTTGAGTGTGAAAACATTCGCACTCTGCTAACTCCTATCTTACAGGCCAAGGTCATTCCCGATAATACAGCCTCATATTCTACCACAATATTTGTTCCAACAAAGGAAAATTTAACTGCGGAATGAATAAGGTGACCTTGTACCATTGTCTGGGTAATGCCCGCTCCTCTTCCTCCGAAGGTCGACCCATCTACGTGGACCTTCCAACGATCATCCTCTTGGTTTAGATATATGGCCGATCGGGTCATCTCAACCACAAAATCGGCTAGAACCTGAGCCTTGATCGCCCTTCGGAGCAAGAATTCCAGATATATAGCGCTGAGTTTGATAGCCCATTTTGCTAATCTCTCATTCAAATCCTTTTGTTTAAGGACCACTTTAAGAAGTTGATCCGTATAGACATAAACCGTTCGGCCCTCAAAATAATGCTTGAGGGTCTATGAATGTCATCTCGGATGGTCACCAGAGCTGCGCTGACATCAACTTCTGATACAGCTAGATACAACCCCAAAGGTTCATCACAGGTTGGACTCACCATCATCGGGGGAGTGCTTAAATAAGTCTTTAGCTCGGAAGAGGCCCGATCACATTCTTCGGTCCAATCTAGATGGCTTGCTTTTCTTAGCACTCTGAAAAAAGGTAGAGCCCGGTTTGTGGATTTTGAAATAAACCTGCTTAGCGCAGTGAGTCGGCCAGTAAGCCTCTGAAATTCTCTTTTGTTTCTTCGAGGTTGTATATCAATGATAGCCTGCACTTTCTCAGAGTTAACCTCTATGCCTTTTTCTGAAACGTAATATCCTAGAAATTTTCCACTTTGGATTCCGAAGCAGCATTTGTTTGGATTTAGTTTGAGCTTATATTTGCAGCATACTTCGAAACAACGAGACAAATAAGAAAGATGATCTTCATTATTCATAGATTTAACAATCATATCATCAACATACACTTCCATCATATGGCTGATCAATTCTCTAAAGATTTCTTTGATCAACATTTGATATGTTGCTCCAGCATTCATCAGACCGAACGGCATAACCACATAAAAATAAACGCCATCTTCGGTCATAAATGATGATTTCTTCGGATCTTCATCAGGCTGAAAGATCTGATGGTACCCTGAGTAAGCATCCATGGTACTCATCATGGTGCTGCCAGATACAACATCTACCAATCGGTCGATATGCAGCAGGAGGAAAGGATCCGACTCACAGCTTTTGTTAACATCGGTGAAATCGATGCACATCCGCCATTTCCCATCCGGTTTGGAGACCACTACTGGTTTGCAACCCATTCAGTATAGTGGATCTCTCTGATGAATCCTGACCGCAGCAATTTGTTCACCTCAGCCCGGATGATCTCGATTTTTTCAGGAGAATAACGTCTCCTCTTCTGCCTAATAGGCTTGGTTCAAGGCTCGGTGTTGATCCAATGTTCACTATCGGATCGGTCAATCCCCGGAACATCGTCCGGGGTCCAGGCGAATATATCCACATGGCTTCTCAACAAGTGGATCAGCTCCTTTTCAAAAGCAGGGGCTAAGTGTTCCCCGATGCGAGTAGTTTTGGTTGAGTCGTCCTCAACCAGATTAATCAGCTTGAACCCCACGGGTTTCATTGCTTGCCTCGGGTGTGGCGGCTCTTCCAGCAAATCTACCCGGGCCCTCTTGATGGGTGCCAATGTTCGGCACGAGCTCATGTAGCATTGTCTAGCTACTTTTTGATCCCTCTTTACAGAAATAACTCCATGAATGGAGAGGATTTTGAGCATCATATGATAAGTAGAAGGGACCGCCTCGAACTTGCTGAGGCCGGTCCGTCGAATAATGGCGTTGTAAGCCAAGTTGACTTCAACGACAATGAATATCAAATCCTCCGATCGGTCATTGCATGGTTCTCCAAGGGTAACTGGAATAAAATCTTCTCGCATGGAATAACACTTCTCTAGTCGAACGACCAGAGAGTTATATTGGCGATCGGGAGGTCATGAGCAGCAGCTCCCAACATATTAGCAACTTCGCGCTTCATCAAATTGCGCGAAGCCCCGGTGTTCACTAAGATCCTGTGGACACGGCGATTCCCAATGATTCCAGTAATGGTAAGGGGATCATCGCATGGATCGATAATCCCTTCCCGATCGGCCATAGTGAAAGTGATATCCTCCCCGAAGGGAGGGGACAGTTCAACTGGATCATATTTAACCAACGCTACAGATTCGAAACTCTCAGCGGAGTCTCCTCGCGCGGTTCTCTTTCGTTCCCGGACCGATTAATTTATCCTCAGACCATCGGAGATAACATAAATATCTCCGGCTACTTCTCGGGGTGCCGCCTCATTTTGAGGAGGTTGGGCATCTGTTTCAGCAGGTGGATGAGCGACCTGCTCCTGTCTTCCACCCTCGTTTTGCGGGGTTCTACCGCCACGGCCCCGCCATCTTCTTCTTCGGCCCTGACCACGGTTCTCTCGACCGTGTTGGCCTCTGTCTGGCTCTGGAGGAGGAGACCGTCGGTCCTCCATCCGATCATTGTAATTTCGGGGTTGTCCCTGATTATCCCTTCCCCGCGGCCTATGACGATCGTCACCCTGGTGGCCCTTTTGGGGGGATTTGGCTCGCTTGCCCTTCTGACCATTTGGGTCGGGCTTCTCTTTATTCATTGCCGCTACTGTCTCTTTCAACAACGGGCACTTAAAGGTCGGGTGATCGCGATTATGATGTAATTCGCAATACACCCGATTGTCCTCCTGCTTCGGGGGGATATCTTTCTTGCCTACAACTGCTACTTCTCGCGACTGTTTCTTAGGGTAGGAAACCTTATGATCCCCGGCGGGCTCAGAATTCCCGCTAAGTTTCCGATAGCCTAGCCCCATCGCTTTATCCACCTTAATATACTTGTTGATTTTCTGAAGAGATTTTCCCAAGGTGGATGGTGGGCTCTTTACCAAACTGGCCGAAAGGCCGCACGGTCCCAAGACCTGCTGTAGAATATCAATTTTGTCCCGGAGCTCAAGCTTGATGCCCTGGGCGGTCCTATTGAATTTCTCCATGAAGGACCGAAGACTCATTTTTTACGGGATGTATTTCAACTGATATAGTTTCTGCCTGCTTCGGGGCGGTCCTACATTTGGATCGAGTTGCTCTGAGAAAGGCAATATAAATCCGCCATACGACTGTATGGATCGGGCCGGCAAATTTTTGAACCACGTTCGGGCGTCGCCTTATAATCCTGCCGTGAAGATGCGGCACTTCAACGAATCTGAGGCCCGAACGGTTCCCATCCGTAATTCAAAATCGGCGACGTGATCGATCGGATCACCGTCACTGCGAACCGTCGGCAACCCCTCGGAGTTGCGATAATGATGATCTGGGACTGCCGCCCAGATCTCTTCGGAAAAGGGGAGCATCAAATCTCCCAAAGCGGCGGACAAGCCTTCAGATTGTTGGGATGACGTCTGGACCGCATACAGATTATACCACCAGTCATCATCCTTATTTCGCCTTATTGGGGCCTCAATGGCCCTGTTGAATGAACCAGGAATGCGTCCCCGATTAGGTTCGCAATCCTTCAGCGCACGCATGCTCTCCAACTCCTTAGTGAGCTCGTCAATCCGTCGATGCATCTGCTCCTGGTCATTCTTAGGAGCGGGAGTTAGAGCCCTGGTCGGGGGAGGAGGAGTGGATCGATATCTCGGCCTCCTCGTTGTTACACCGCGCCTGATGATTTCTTCCTCATCAGTGCTGCGCTCGTCAGGGTCACTCTCGTACCCTCTGCTTCTTAGAACAGGGTTTGAAACAGCCGGTGGTTCTGTTCCAGTTCTCTGCGTCGTAATTTCCAGTACCACCTTCCTGACGACAGCTTCCAGATCCTGTAAAGTGAATGTTGGTGCTGGGAGACTGTCGGGAAGCACGTCACTGTCATTCGTCGAAGTTCCAGTCGCCATGCCTTTGATTATCCTATCCCTGGAAGAAAACTCAAATGGGATTAGAGAATCGTCCCCACGGACGTTGACAAACTGTTGTGGTCCCTTTTTAGGGGGTACCAACAGTCGTTCGGTTCGTCAACAGACGAACTCAGTTTTGATTTGTTTTTTATCGGAAAACGACTAAGAAACTGGAAATAACAATGAGGCAAGGCGATTTATAGTGGAAACCCCAGGAATTGGGGAAAAAACCACTTGACTAAGAGCGAATTAAGCTCTTAGCATGTTCACTAATCAAACGATTCATTACAGAATACATCAAAAGCTTTAAGAAGATAACAGGGAATAAGAAAGCAATAAGAACTCCGGCAGGGTAACGGCATGTTCTTATGCGTCCAAAGGGTCCTGCTTTTTCCATCGTTATGCTCTGTATTTATAGAGTTCATGGCGTGTGTAATTCACGGTCTGTAACTGCCTCTTACATGAAGTTAGAGGTTGTTGTCGCGCGATGTAAAACGAGGCCGGGACCGAGGCGTGATCTACGTGATCTGGCTCGAGGCGTGGTAAACGTGTGGAGCCCCGAAGCGTGGAACGCGTGGGTTTGTAACCGTTTGGACCGAACCACGGAGCCAGCTGTTAGAAACTGTTTTATTTCGCCATGGTTATCTTCGGTCCCATCGCGGAACATCGGACCATTTTATCTTAAGTATACTACTTGGCTGCATAAGTTCGCTTCCACCATTTGGATCTTCCCAATCGTTATTGGGCGTCATCCAGTGCAGGGTACCCCGTCCTAGAGTTCTCATCAGTTACATATATATGGAAAAAAATATATTATGCTAGTGATATATATGGAAGAAGATATGAAAATATATTTTTTTAACTAGATATATGGAAGATCCGGTCAAAGATATGGAAAGAAAATATTGTAGAATACTCGGTAGAATATTTCCTAGATTAAATCATAGTCTAAACACTATAAATAGTGAGCATCATGAGTACAATTGTATCAATCAATCAATGGTGTATCATATTGTACCCTATTCTTCTTATGATAGTGAGTTCACAGGCGAGGTTTATCGGTCAGGTGGTTTTCCCGGTTTTGGGTTTACAGGCTAAATCTTGTGTCTTGTACTTTTCTTCATTTACGTTTTGTTCTCATCGCATTAATTCGATCCGACCCCGAATAACGGGAATTATTTTCTTCTTCTAAAGATGGAATTTTCCCAACACATATATTGTGGTTTTGGTTGTTATTCTTTATAGATGGAATGGTGTTTATTTTACTATGCAAATCTTATTGAAGATCTCGGTTGTGGTTCCTTTTTAGGAGTACCAACAGTCACCGGATTCTGATCGTAATTAATGACCAAAAATCGGCTTTATTTGTTGTTTGTGGAGATAACTTGAAATACATAAAATGGAAAGAACACATACGATTTTAACGACAATCAACAACATTAACTATCGCGCCATATGCCACCACTGGTCGATCGACTTTGACAATCATCCACAATGATTGACAATGGGATCCGACTCGGATTTGCAATAGCTGATTTGTTATTGATGCATTTCATGCACACTAACATTGTGTAATATTCATATTACAAATCAAATTTAATCTTTTTGGATTTCATATTTTTAAATTTATCTGATTTATTTGATTGCGTATGCATACATTCGTGTATAATGATTGAAAGTATAATATTAACTTTAAATACATTATTTACTGTGTTTCGATATAAAAGACATATATTCAAAATATCAAAATATGAATGGATTAAATTTCAATATTTTATATCTGCTTGAAAATTGAAATTGGTCATGTGATACGTCTACATGCCAGTCGAAAGATATATAAGTTAATGTTGAGAATATATATCAAATTTATATAAAAATTAATAATTAATATTTTACTATTACTTAATTGTTTGGAGTTAGAACCCCTTAATATATATTTATCGACTCAATGACCATGTATCGATTAGTGTCTCACAATGATATCGATTTTCGGTGACAAATCTCTATGAATTGTATACTTCTCTAGAAGAGAACTTTGGGAGAATTTCATGAATAATTATTATTACAATTGAAGTTTTCTAAACTAAGAAACATTTCTAAACAATTACAAAACTAATTATCCTTTATTATTTATTATCTAATTCTTTAATTCATAAATAAATAAACATATATCTCAAGGACTAAAATGTAATTTATATATTCTTTATTTTTCCCAAACATTAAACTTTAAAAACCAACAATCTAAAACATTAAACACTAAAACTCAAAATATAATCTTTATTTCAAGGTTTGAAATGCAATTTATCTAATCTTTATTTACTTTAAATTCTAAATATTATAAACCTTAAATATTAAATGTTTGGGTTCACGAACTTTTTTGAGTCGAGGCAATTTACGAATCTTTAGAGTCAATTCGGTCAAGACTGAAGTTTAGTATTAACGAACCAAACCTCAAAAATAAAAAAATTATGATGAATTAAACTGAGTTTTTTCGCGAGCCAATAATTTTATATTATATATATTTAATACTATGTATACTTAATTTTAATCATATTCAAACTATCTGAATCCAGATCGAACATTGAATAAGAATTTTTTACGTTTTAAAACCCGAACTAAAACTTGTATATTTTATGGTGAAATACTACCTTAAAAATCCTAAATCAGTTCAGTTCGGTTCTGATATTGCCCGAGGTTATTTATGTAATTATGTTAACCTCGGGGCTCGTCCCACGTGGCTATGTGGTATTTTCTGTATTTCTATATGTCTATCGCGAGGCGTTCTCGAGGGTATTCTCATAATTCAGTCATGCTGGACCCCATATAAGGCTTCTGTAAGTGTTTTGAGATATTTTGGGTTATTTCGGCACCGGACGTGGCCAGGGGTATTTTCGTAATTTGCCACCCCGGAGCACATCGGCCGAGTGCAATGATGTTATGTGGCTGAGTATTCACTGTTAGGAGGCAAAGAACTGATATACGAGGTTTTCCGATATTTTCTCATCGCATTTCGGACTAAACTCTCGACCGGGATGGAGTCCCGAAGTTCCGTGGCGCTGTGACACTTATTCCGGATTAATTGGATATTTTCTAAGTAAGTTGGGCTAATTTGACTAAGATTGGGCTTCTGGACCTTAAGTTCACTTATTGGGCCGAATTTTTCTATAAATACAAGACCATAGGCCCGAAAAAAGAGGACAGACTCTTGGCACTCTTCCCAAAGCTCGTGGTTTCGCCAGTTTTTGACCTTGTCGCGACTTTTCGTACAAAAAGTTGCGAGACCCCATTGAATCCTGTGACTCGCGACTTTTCGCTCAAAAAGTCGCGAGAGCATGCATCGTACCAGTAGTCGCGAGATTTCGCAGTCCAGCCTCATACCCGCGACTTTCGTTCGAAAAGTGGCGAGTCGCGAGATTCTGTTCCAAAACTCGCGACTCATTGCTTGGCCAGGGGACTCGCGAGATTTCGTTCGAAATCTCGCGAGAAGCACCACATCCGCGAGTTTTCGCTCGGCGTATCACCGTTCGCGAGTTCTTGTTACTTGTCACTGTTCGCAAGATATTGTTGGAACAGTGCTAGTCGCGAGTTCTTGCCAGCTTCTCACTGTTCGCGACTTCTACTTCGGAGTTTCTGGTCACGAGTTCTGGTTAACCCTCACTGTTAACGAGATATTGTTGGAACAGTGTCATTCGCGAGTTTTCGTACGAAAACTCGCGACCTCCACCCTCACTCGCGAGTTTTCGGCAGTTTCGTCGTAACGGAGTGCTTTCGATCTTTTTTCGAGACATTTCCATCTTGATTATTGTTGTCACATATTATTCTTGTATTTGTTGAATATCATAGTGAAAACCAAGGTAGAGCTTCGCTCTCCCGAGGACGTAAGCCCACACATTGTGGGTCCAACCTCGTATATCGCTTGTGTCCCCACAATAATTAAATTCCGAATAATTAAAAATTGATTGATCTAAAAACAAACAGTCTAAAATATTTTTAGACGAGATTAGGTTCTTTTACAGCCTTGATATTACTCGGGGGTATTTTCGGTGTAACAACACCTCAGGAGCTCGTTCGACGTGGATAAATGGTATTTTCGGTTTTCTCGTATATTTACGTCACCGTGTATTTTCGGGGGTATTCTCGTAATTCAGACCTCTCTGGCCCACATACGAGCTTTTTATTGACATTTCTAAAATTCGGTCACGAGCGGGGGTCAAGGGTATTTTCGTAATTTGGAACGCGAGGAGCGCGCCGGTAAGTTGTGGTGGTATTCCAAGCTGTCTATTCAATATTTAGAGACAAGGAACTAGTCAACGAGCTTTTTCGATATTTTCTCATCGAGATTTCTTACCAACATTCGACATAGATGCATTTCCAAAGCTTCGAGATGTTATGACATTTTTTCCAGCATAATTTGATATTATCTAAGCAATTCGGGCTAAGTCAAGTAAAATTGAACTCCTATGCCTGAAACTGGCTACTTGGGCTGATTTTTTCTAAAAATATAAGCCCCAAGCCACTGAAAAATGGTCCAGACTCTTAACACGCTTTCCATGGCAAAGTCAACTCTTGGACTTATTCCAACACTCGCGAATTTTTGCAAGTAGTCGCGAGTTTGTGAGTACTTGGTCGCAGTCACCACATTTTGCCCCTTGGACTTGCGAGTTTCTGCTCACTCGCGAGATTCTACACTTTTGTTGGTTCCTGAGTTTCATATCATATTTCTCTAAGGCAGTCACGACTTTGTGCACTGTCCCCGATAGTCGCGACTTTGTGCTCTGTCCACGGTAGTCACGAGATTGTGCACTGGTGACTTCTATATGCCGGGGACTGTGGTGACCATTCGTCAGGTCGATCTTTGGCATTAAAAGTTAAGAGGGCAGGGTATTTTTGGCCAATAATAGTAAAAGATTGTGTAAATTTCGTTCAAACTTGTTCCGCTTGCCAGTTCCACTCGAACGTGCATCATGTGCCTAGTGCGATTATGAAATCTTTACCAACAACATGTCTTTTTGATACATGGGGCATCGATATTTTAGGTCTGTTTCCGACCGCACATAGCCAGAAGAAATTCTGTATTGCAGCCGTGGAACATTTCTCCAAGTGGATAGAGGTTGAAGCCGTGTCCCGAGTCCGGGAACATAAAGTTATAAGTCTCCTTTGGAGATATATTATATGTCTATTCGGAATTCAAAGGATTTTGGTATCGGATAACGGAACACAATTCTCAGGGTAACGCGTAAACGAATGGTGCGAGTGTTATGATATTCAACAACGGTTTACATCTTTGGCACATCCAGAAACGAACGGGCTTACAGAGATTATTAATCGCATCATCTTGCAACAATTAAAAACAAGGATAGACCAATCCAAAGCCTCTTGGGTAAATGAGCTGCATAATGTGATGTGGGCATATCGGACGTCACTTAAGTCTACCATCGGATTTAGCCCGTTTTCTTTGGTATATGGCTCCTAGGCATTTCTCCAGTAGAGGTAACTATTCTATCCGAGAGAGCCATCGCTTACGATGAAGTATTGAATGAGGATATGTGAAAGTTGTATCTTCTTTGTGTTGACGATCTCTGAGACAGAGCCGCCATACGAATGGAGGTCCGTAAAAAGCGGATGGCTAAAAGACATGATAAGCACGTGCGTCTTGTGTTGTTAACTGTTGGGGACTTAGTTCTAATGAAAGTGGAAGTCTCGAAGCACGTTTGTAAGCTAGACCGAAAGTGGGAAGGCCCATATAGAGTAACGGCGATGGTGAGAGAAGGAACGTATAAGATTGTGATATGAGCGGAGATGAGCTGCCACGGACTTGACATATTTCCAATTTGCGCAATTATTATGTCTAGACGTGACTTTTCAATCTTATTAAAATAAAAAATTCCCTCTTTTTATGGTCATATTTTAATTTTTAATTATCTTTTTTGACGACATTAACTCAATCGACTAGGGGACTGGTAAGATAACAGCAGGTTCAATGCATTTTAGAATGATGGAGGATGGAATTAAATAATAGGTTAGATTAGAAATGCAATTTCCGCTTGTCTTATAGTCGATCATTTTCAAACTCGTCAAATTAGATACTGCATCAAAATACTTTGAACACGATGAGTCTTTCTGTCCATGGCAAAATAGTGTATACATATATATTGTTGGAGTATATCAAGGGGGCCGATTAATTATGAGATAGTTGGCTTTGTACCGAGTATGTTTCCGTGGGAAACAGGGTGCCTTTTTGACCCGACTCCTCCATGACATGCCGGCGAGGGTCGCCCTCTTGTTGGAGGTCGGTCCATTTCCGCAGTGACCCCAAGGTGCAAGTTTATACTGGAGGGAAAGTGTGATGACTCCGGGTGCAAGTTTATACCGGAGGGAAAGTGTGATGCCCCGGGTGCAAGTTTATACCGGTGGGAAAGTGTGATGACCCCGGGTGCAAGTATATACCGGAGGGAAAGTGTGATGACCCTGGGTGCAAGTTTATACCGGAGGAAAAGTGTGATGACCCCGAGTGCAAGTTTATACCGGAGTGAAGTTGCGATGATCACGAGTGCAAGTGCATACCCGAAGAAAACATGCAAGTGAATGAGGGGAGCTTCGTGAAGAGTAAGATAATCTCGAGTGCGAGTTTATACTCAATGGGAATGCAAGTTCTTCAAGAACATATTTCTGTGAGAAATACCAAATGCCGTTTGCGCGATAGAGATATCCTTGTTCACGGAATTCATGGCAAATACTATTCTTTGTCGGTGAAAGAAATTATTAAACCACATGTTTGCATGGTTAGCTATCTATCAACCCCAAACGGCAAAATCTATTAAAAGATCAGACATTTTCGATTGTGATTGGAATGGCCAAGAGATAACCCTGTGATATCAACACTCATTATATGTGATCGTATGTATGGTTTTCACTCGGATAAACGATCAAAATGGCCAAATACTCGCCTTATGGTTTGCATTCAACAAAATTTTATGATTAATGGGGACTCTTACCCATGCTCGGAATTATCATAAAACTTTATGTGATTATCTGGGATTCTTAGCCACGTTCAGGAATATATGGGATTCAAATCATGCCGAATGATGATGTTTCTTTAATCGCAAACTAATCATATGAGAAATTATTATTATTCCGGAGGTTAAACTTCTCGATTTAGATTATTTAGAGTTATATTTTTAAAGTGATCAGAGAAATTGAAAAGAAAAGAAAGGAAATTTCAACCGGATTCATATGATGGGGAATACAAAAGGGGGAGAGATTACAAAAGCGAAAAAACTATATTAAGAATTTTATTTCTTCTTCTTATAGGAGCTTGAGCTTTCGCAGGGTCCGCTGGGGCGCTTCCTTATTATCTTTATCGTCGGGGGAGGAGGATTAAGATGCTCGAGAAACTCCGCATCAATTTGTTTCCTCGGGACAAAACCTGACATTTCAGTTTCATGGGGCTCCTGGGCTTCTATTACATTGTCGGGAACATATATGAGAAGGTCATAATGAGACATCACCTCCTCATGTCTAAGAAGATCCGCCATGAGGGGACCCACCTGTTCCGGGAATAGTGGAGCCAGCCTTTGGAATGCGTCCGGTGGTGGGCCCTCTTCAGTCTCGATCTCCTCTGAGAAGAAATGTCGATGCAAATCTTCCTCCAGATTAATTTGGAGAGCCCCGAATGGATCATGGGAGCAATCTAATTTCTCCACAGTGAGGACAGGTTCGAACTTCTCGGAGAGGCGGGATCTAACTTCTCGTTATCCTCTGGTGATAACGATATGCTCAGAATTCATTGAGTCTGGACACTCCCCCTCAAAAAGTACAAGACGGACGCATTTGCTAGGGCCGCCTAATTCCGCAAAGTCGGGGAATGTACCGTGAACTCCCATATCAACTTTCGGAAACAATCATTTATCTGGCTCGGCATCCTAGCAGCCCGAGCCCTGAGTCCATCTACTGTTGACTGGAGGGAATCATTCTTTGATTTCAGTTCCTTATTATCCTCCGTGGCCATCTCGAGAGCTTTCTTATCAGCTGCACTGGCATCTTTGGCCATTTTCAACTTTGCCTCAGTCTCAGTTCGGGTCTCTTCCAGCTTGTCCTAAGCGTATTTGTGATTCCCCTTCAAGGTACTTATAGACTGCTCGAAAGCATGCTTCTTCTCGAATAAAAAGGCTTCGCACTCTGCCAATTCGCTACGATGGGTTAAAGCCTCAATCGCCTTGTTGTGTTATGTCCTGAGCGCTGCCATATATTGTGCATGGTTTTCCCGTTGGTTTTGGATTAACTTCTCTGCGGCCTTTTTGGTTTGCTCCCCAATTATGTCTGGAGAGTCGAGCTCCGAGTGCCTGAGCCTACAGTATTCCCCGACTGCGGCCGTGGTACCTAGTTCCACGAGTGTCCGCTCTATCTGAAAGAAAAGCGAAAGTTATGAGTATATATACATGATGAGGCAAATAATTTTTGGAGCAATAATGGTCAGTTGCAATATCTTTGCAAGTTGGCCCATCACCCGACTGAAATCGGTAAACACGGTGTGGTCATATTGACCCGTGGTGGCGTCTTTTGATTCCGGTCAAAATACGTCAAGGCCGGCCTGTTGGATACCTTGTCATCCTTCGGAATCCGAAGTGCCACTCCGTCTCTCATCAAGACAAAACCGTCCTGGCGCCCCATCTCGAGCCATTCCTTCACTGTGAGTTTCGGAATATCTCTTATCCGGAAGGCATTGAGAAATTTGGCGCTCGACCCACTCTTTTTAATGGGCTCCGGTAATTCTAAAATAGTGGGACCCTCCAACGGCCTTTTTCCTTGGTCCGAACGAGCCTCTTGGGCTGCTTCTTCCTCCAGACAGGTCTTCTGCACCACTTCTTCCATTGACGTGCCGATGGGTTGACCTACACTGATCTCACCCTCCTCGTCGTAGTCTAAGACATCAACTAACGCATCAGCAAAATCATACATCCCCCCTTTGGGGGCGGGGACTTCGGGGACGAAGTCCTCAGTGTTAATCTCTAGTTTTCGAGCCACGGGCGCCGTATCTTCAACATTCTTAGGCGTCGGCATGTTTTCTGCCTGCTCGGGAGTTTCCATTATTTGCAGCGGGTTGCGGGGGAGTAACGGGATTGACTTCATCAGTTGGTGGCTCTGTTTCTTGTAAGCTTAGTGCCAGCTCAGCCACTGCAGTGCGTTTCGGGCCCCCGACGCCATCTCGAAAATAAGCTCATCATTTTTCGCCACTAGAGCACCAAGCGACCTCAACCTATCACCAAACTTAGAATGGTCTTCAGCAGGGGCCATTATTTTATATGTAGAAGAAACGAGTTGCGTAAGCTATATAATGTAGGAATTATAAAGCAAGTCTAGGTTGATGTAAAAGGGATTTTTCCAATCAAATAAATTTATCGAGACGGTTCGTGTGTGAATACGTAGGTCGGATACCTAATAATTTCCTATTGAAATGGAAAGGGCCGGATGAAGGCCGAAGGCGACCAGGATAGGAGGATAGAACAAAGTCTTCGCAGTCCGATCTGCATCATATGATCTAGCACAATCGAGAACCGCCTTTTTTAGCAGCCTCGGAATTGTCCCTTGTGAAATAGAGTAATAAGATTCGGGGAAAAATGGTTCCCTGTTGACAGGGAACCGCCAAGGAAGGCTCATTGTGGACAACCTCTTAGTGCCCACACATGTTACAAAAAAGAAATGTTTTTTCCATTCATGATTCAATTGTGGAGTGGAAAAAGGAAAGGGGCTCTTTTGATGGCTAAAGCGGAAGAATATACAACCCTGGGCACCGTAATGACTAGCAGTACTGATTTGGAATATTTGAAAGAAACGGTCGATGGTTAAGGTAATACGACTCGTTTACATGAAAATTTTAAAGGCAGTAACAAAAGAGATTGAATTCGGGTTCAGTTAGAAAAGATGAATTTGTAAGTAAGTTAGGAGTCTTATGATGAAAGGATGAAGTGGAAAGCGGAGCTCACATTCTAGGTATTCAAGGCAAATAGTGTGAGTAGCTACCGGTGGACGCAAAATCCGGTCAGCGGGCCCGAGTTGATACAAAACGCAGTTAGAAAAGAGGTGATATTCCTCCAAGACGGATCTCCACTTCCGAGTGTGCATATTGTAAGGCTGGTCAAAGGATTTAAGGGTTTTAACAGCGGAATTTTGGGGACAAAGAGTATTTTCGAGATGTGTGATTCGTTCAAAAAAATGAGGATGTAAGTTTGAAGTGCAAGGTGGAAAGGGCGACATGTTTGAATTTGAACTCCCCGAATTGGATGAGGGGTTTGAAGAATGGGGCGATGAGGTATCACGGTTCAAAGATAGGGTTGAACCGGAAGACATTGGTTAATTAAGTTCAAAATTATTTTTTCCAAATTATATTAAGTATCTCGCGAGTTTTCGTACCAAAAGTCGCGAGAGTTACTGTTTGATCAACGTAGTCGCGAGTTTTTGCAAGCTGTCGCGAGTTTTTAAGCGAGTCGCGGCTTTTTGCAAGCAAAATGGTGTAAGTAATTGTTCAAGCACTGCAGTCACGAGTTTCTGTCACAATGTCGCGAGTTAAACTGTTGAAGCATAGTAGTCGCGAGTTTTTGCCACAAAGTCGCGAGGGAGTGCAGAGTTCGCTCGAAATGACTCTATTACCTGAGAAGAAAAAGGGTATTTATAAAGGCGGACCACGAGTCAAAAAATCCCGAGATTTTTGCCCGATCTCAGAATCTGACGTTCTTAGTGTTAAACCGATCGCTTCAACAAAAGGTTTCCAACCCTACTCATGGTTTTCTCAGGAAAATTCCCGAACAGTTATCTACTTTCAGGACGAGCTAATATGATATGGTTTCCGACTCAGAATATGAATTTGAAAACCATGAGACTATTGATATTACCAGGGGGTATTTTTCGTGTTACAACACCCCGGGAGCTCGTCTGACGTGGATAAATGATATTCTTGGTTTTCTCGTATATTTACGTCATAGTGTATTTTAGGAGGTATTCTCGTAATTCGGACCTCCCGGGCACACATACGAGCTTTTTATTGACATTTCTATCAGTTGTGGATAAATTCGGTCCCGAGCTTTAACAACTATGGTAATTTCGTAATTTGGGACCTGAGGAGCGCATCGATAAGTTGTGGCGGTATTTCGAGTTGTCTATTCAATATTCAGAGACAAGGAACTAGTCAACGGGCTTTTTCGATATTTTCTCATCGAGATTTCTTACCAACTTTCAACCGGGATGCATCTTCAAAGCTTCGGGATGTTATGACATTTTTTCTAGCTTAATTGGATATTATCTAAGCAATTCGGGCTAAGTCAAGTAAAATTGGACTCCTGAGCCTGAAACTGATTACCGGGGCTGATTTTCTCTATAAATATGAGCCACAATACACTAAAAAAGGGTCAAGACTCTTAACACGCTTCCCAAGGCAAAGTCATCTCTTGAACTTATTTCCGCACTCGTGACTTTTTGCAAGTAGTCGCTAGTTTTTCTGTACTTGGCCGCAGTCACGACATTTCACCCCGGACTTGCAAGTTTCTGCTCACTCGCGAGATTCTGCACTGTTGCGTTGGTTCCTGAGTTTCATATCATATTTCTCTAAGGCAGTTACGACTTTGTGCTCTGTCCCCGTGTAGTCGTGACTTTGTGCTCTGTCCTAGGCAGTCGTGACTTTGTGCTCTGTCTCCGGTAGTCGTGACTTTGTGCTCTGTGCCCGATAGTCGCGACATTGTGCTCTGTCTCTGGTAGTCGCGACTTGGTGCTCTGTCCACGGTAGTCGCAAGATTGTGCACTGGTTCGCGAGTTTTTGATAGTTACGGTGCAGCAAAGTGTATTTGATCGTTTTCCGAGCCATTTTCTTTCGAATTATCCATATCTCTTGATCGTAAGTTGACACATTGTTGACTCAAACTCGTATATAGCTCGTGTCCCCACAACAATTGAATTCCAAATAATTAAACAAATTGATTGATCTAAAAATAAATACTTTAAAATATTTTTAAATAAGATCAAGCCCTACAAGAAATTATGGTAAAACCAATGTTTTCAAATCAGTATAGACCGGTATGACCGGTACGGCAGACACCAATATTTATTTTATTTTATTTTTATAAATGTTCAAACAAAAAATTATTTTTTTATTTTAACCGGGTCGACCAGGAAAAAAAGGGTTCCAACCTATAAACCCGATACCGGACGATGCTAATCGAAATACCGATGTAGGCTAGTTTTCATAATACATGCCGGTATGAAAACATTAGATAAAACCTAAATATATTATATTTTGAGTTTTAGAGTTTAATGTTTTTGATTGTTGGTT
This sequence comes from Utricularia reniformis, assembly GCA_009725065.1. Lineage (NCBI taxonomy): Eukaryota > Viridiplantae > Streptophyta > Magnoliopsida > Lamiales > Lentibulariaceae > Utricularia > Utricularia reniformis. Next base: position 207,730 of record RWGZ01001007.1, on the reverse strand, counting down.
TTAAAAGTTTAATGTTTGCGTATAACTAAAGAATAGATAAATTGTATTTTATCCTTGAAATATATATTTATTTATGAATTAAAGAACTAAATAATAAATAAAAATATTAATAAATAATAACGGAGATCAGTTTTGTAATTATTTAGAAAAGTTGCTTACTTTACAAAACATCAATTATAATAATATTTATTCATGAAATTCTACACAAAACTTTGCTAAATAATTACTTTTTTCTATAAATATTTATATTTTAACTATTGTATATATTACATCAAATATATTTAAAATTTATATATCAATATTGATAATATTTAAAATGTAGTAAGATTATCAAATCTTGATTTTTTTATGGTAAACAAATATAAGCTTAATTGTTATGTGATAATCGTTAAAAAATCATGATTTTATCACAGCTTTAAACCAGTTGTGGTTTTATCATAATTTTGAAAAAGACTATTTTGTCCTTAATTCTATTAATTATATTTAATATTTTTTTATATATAAGAATATATTAGTATTTTTATATAAATCATGATCATAAAATTACAATTTTACCAAACATATATAAAAATTCATGATCATCATATTTTACCATATCTCAAAAGTTAAACCAAACAAACCTATTATTAATGTAATTAATTTATTCTATATTTAAATATAATTACGAATTAAAAAAATATAAAATAAAAAAATTATCCTTAAAATAATAGTGAATATGGGAATGGAACGGCGTCGTATGCAGTAAAGGTGCGCCAGGGCGCATTTTAGCGAAAGCGTTAACCCTTAAAAAAGATATTGCAAAAGTACTAGAATACCCTCCGCCTACGAATATAAGGCGGAGGGCTCCTCTTCCCGGCATTTTCCACATCAACGGAGACGGAAAACATAGAGAGCACACAGCGTACAGCTTCTTCTTTTTTCAATTCAAGAACATTTTACCCATATGGAATCGTAAAGATTATTTGGGTTGGGAATTGTGAATTGGAGGGATTATGGAGATGGGTACGGAGAGATCAAAACAGTTGCACAATTTCAGGATGCCTTGTGATTTACGGTGGGGGAATCAAAGATTTCTCCGGTGTATGAAGGTCGACTCTGATGGAGGAATCTTGCCCATCCAACGATTTACGGCGAAGAGGGGGTCCACCAATCGCCAGGAACAGCCGCGCCGGACAACCAGGGATAGACATGGGGACAGGGATAAGGAGTTGTTTTCTGAGTTTTTCCCTGGATCTCCGGCACTGGGTTCCAGTACGTGGATGGGTAGAGGGAGTCGGAGAGGTATGGATGAAGGGGAAGATGGGATTGCTGCCATGAGAGAGAAGGTGATGTTTGATCTCCAGACGGCGGCTGATAAGATGAAAGACGCGATTTTGAGCGAATCTTCTATTTTTATTGCTGCATCGGTTCTTCCTCAGCCGCCGGCGGACGGTGAGGGTCACCGTCAGCGGAGTACGAGAATCAGGGGGGCTACATCTGCACATAAAACGCCAATAATCGCCGCTAAAAACAAGAGTTATTTAGCACCCAGCTTTAAGTCATCTCCGACGGCGGCCGCCGACCTTGCATATAACTCACCGAACAGCGAGATGAATGAACGAGCCAAGTTCTCAATCTCCCTTTCTAAAAAAGAAATCGAAGAGGATTTCGTCAAAATAGTGGGTCGCCATCCGCCGCGCCGACCGAAAAAGAGAAGCAGAATGGTTCAGAAATCATTAGATGTAAGAAATCGCCATTATTATTCTTCTCCGATAATCCCTTTTCATCTCAATTTCTGGCATTGCAGGACCTTTTCCCGGCGTTGTGGCTTACCGAAATCACAGCGGACAAATACAAAGTCTCTGTAACTGCTCCTTAATCACAATGAGGTGAATCATTCCATTAATTTCATTTCATTTCTCTGAAGAACACCAGTTTACATTTACAGCGAAGAACGTACTAACCAATCACTGAAAAATTTGATCTGATCTCATCTTAATCATTGAGGATTCTAATTTTCATTTCATTTATTTAAAAAAATGTTCTTGGGCACTTGATGAACAGTGATAAATGCATTGTTCTAAATTTCCGGTATACCGGAAATTTCGGACGTACCGATTTCGGTCCGTATTTTAGTAAAATATCTACCGGTATGAGTTTTTTCGGGTCTGGTATGGTCTTATGGCTCGGGTCGGGTCGGGCCGGGCTGCGGGTTTGGTCGGATTTTATATTAAAAAATAAAATATGAATATTTTATAATTTAATTTATTTTAATATTCCGGTGCATATCCAATATATCCGAAATATATTCGGTATACCGATCCAAAGAGTTTATCTAGTATATCAACTGATACCGATATTTAAAACATTGGATAAATGACGTTCATCTTCTTTTTTCTTCTAGTGAATGAAGAAAAGAAGAAACCATCTATATTCATCAAGCCCGGTGGTATATTAATTTAGGATCTCTGTGCCTAATCCACACATTCGTCCAAAAGGTTCGAAGATTCATTTGTCGATATTTGAATCTTTGTCGCATTTAAAATATAGAAATATGAAATTGATTTGTAAAATGCGATGTCTTAACATTTCAATTCCATCCTAATGATTTATGTAATATTTTTTTATAAATTTAACAATTCAATCATAAATCTAACTCATACTAAATAGAAATGGACATCGTCCCATTCAATTATCAAAGAATTCACCGGATCGCCCAGTATAAAATGATTGTTTTGGTTGAGTCCTACAGATCTATCTTATCAACCCTTATATGAAACAAAGAGTTAAATTTTATTTTTATTTTTCGATTTTAAGGTTAAAACTTAAGTGTTTTTAGTTTTTGGTTTAAGTAATGTTGTATAGTTGGATAGTCAACTATGTTTTTAGACACGTAATACGTGGATACTTAAACACGGTAAAAACGGGAATGTGGGCACGGTCATCCTAAAGTGTCCATTAGAACACGTCAATGCCACGTAAGATTTAAAAATAAAAATTTAGCAAAATATAAACGAAAATATCAATATGTATGACAGAATATCAATAGTATGTCATATATATTATAAATATATGAAATAATTATATCATAATTGATTAAATTAAATATGTAATAAAAAATAAAACAATTAAGAATAAAATTATAAAATAAAAATTATTTTAAAATATAATATATATTATAATAATGGACATGAGTATTATAGCTGGGACACGGGAACGCGTGTCCGAAATATACAAAAACGCAAAGTTTTAAAAATATGAAATGTCCGTGCAGCCTAAATAGTCAATATGAAATTATGAGCAAGTAGCATGAAGGAAAATATTAAGATTTTTGGAAAGAATATTCACAATTCGAAATAATATTTGGTATACTTACTAATTTTAATTTCACATAAAATAGGAAAAATCTATAAATAAAATAATGATATAATATTTATGGGGATTGAATTGGATCAAATTGTAAAATGTGAAATACGTACTCTATTTGCATACTTATATGATTTGACCCACATAAAATTCGCAAAATTAGATGAATAAGAATCGGATACATCGGTATGTGTGGGTGCCAGAAGACGGGATAATATATGGGATGCTTAAATAAACATTTAAAAAATCAAGAAAATGACTAAACAAAACTTGTGACATAAAACGAAGAGAATGATGAGTAATATAATAAAAATATTTAAATTTCATTCAAATTAAAATTTTTATTTTTCTATAGGGTGGATACTGATCTGGAATGGAACTAATCAGTCATCACATATGTTTATAGCAATACTATATATTCTGTTAAGTATAGAGATTGGTATTGTTGTAGATCGGTCACACTTAGATCGGGCGCACTCAGAGGTCGGTCTGTATTGGTGTCGATCGGTCAAGGACCGAAACATGCAATACCGAAGGTGGCAAGGGAACCGATCCGAAGATATGAGATTGTTGTGGTCTAAAAGACCTGGGTATAAACAATCAACAAATCCAAGATTATCGAAGCCTGCTTTGATATTTGTTTAGATTGGAGAACGATAATGTAAAATGCAAATAAAGCAATGGACAAGCGATTTAACGTGCAAAACCTCTGAGAATGGGAAAAAATCACCTAGTAAGAATACTTTTAGTCGAATTCATTAATAAAACATTGAAGATTACAGTGAATTACATGCTTGAGAAAATGACTAAGGAAAGTAGCGAGTGCCACAGTGACGATAATATCGGCTACACATGTGAAAAAGGGTCCTTAAAAGCCAGTCATTTCACCTTGTAGTTATAGAGGGGAATCGTGGGTGGAAAACACTCTGTAACCGCCTCTGACAACGTCGTTTTCCCATGACAGAAAATGTGAGTATCCCCGAACCACCTCAATGCCACTGTTCGCATGACCTTCAGTCATGCTGATAAAATTTGCCTTTGCGCTTTCTTAGCTGTACGGGCCTTCGAGCCTCGTTATTTTTAAGTGGGCAGAATTACTGCCAAGTTTATGATCTTGGTCTTGTACGTTCGTTTCTTGTCACATGTACCAGCTTAGACTGGCTTGGGCCAATAATCAATTCGGGGTACTGGACCTCGGAGCTCTCAACACTAGCTCGGACTTTATTGCTATCGTCGAGGTAATACAAGACCGACCACCAAATAGAAAAATATGTTAGGCGCAACGCTCGATTGAGCGAAATGGAGGACCGTACCCGAACCAGATGTGACAAGCGTCACTATGACCGATCTTGTACTTGGTGAATTTGAGATTGAATTCAAATTTGAAAATAGTAACGGCTATAAGGCAACGCTGTAATTTAAATATTAAAATAAACTACGCTTTTCCGTATTCTGTTAACTGACATGCGGTCAGACCGCATCCGCCTACTGCAGTACACGTGTAGATTCGTTAGCAGCCAAGAGTGATGTATTAAAGCTGGGGATTTGGTATTGTTTAACCGTCATCGTAATTTGTGAAAACTTCCTCACACCCTTAAACCTCTATGTGATTTCGTTCTTCAGAGCTCTAATCTCTTTACTAAAAAATTCCTAAGGTAAAATTCTCATGGCTCCTGGCAAAGTTAGGTATCCAGCCTTGTCTGAAATCGATACTGAATAACTTCGGGTCAGATTTTCAATTCCAGCTCACTATTAGATTTTGAGGGGAAAAGAGGATGCTCCTTGTTTCCTTCCTGTGGAAATGATGACTCTTCCTAACTCCATTTCAGTTAGTTATGCGTCCTTAAAGTGCGGCTTGAGATTTCCGCTACATCCTTTTGTACTAGCCGTACTTCGAGAGATCCATTGCTCGACCTATACCCTATATATGGGTAGTTATATGTATATAGTGGCTTTAATCTTCTATTGCCACAAACAGGGTATAGAGCCAACCCTACAAAGGTTTTTCAATATGTTTTGGTAGGGTCCCGAAGTGGGAAACGGTTATTGGGATGCCGTAGGTTGTATTATATAGCGTTCCGAACCACTGAATGTGCCATTGTAGACAAGGAAAATTCCATTCATGAATGAGAATCTTGATATGTCTGTATAGGAGTCCCGAAGGATGATTTGTTGAAGGTTTGGCTGACCATACAACATCCGCTTATCAGTAAATTGGACCGAACCCGGTTCAACCCCTCCCATCAGGACATCGTGTATACCTTAGCAATGCTTCATCCTCCCAAAAAATGCCTCAAATTCATAGATATAATTAGGAAAAAGAAGCTACTAGAGATAGGGGTAGCAGGTAGGATCGGAGCCCCAGCTCCAAAGGGGATATTTTCTAGCTTCGATTCGTTTGAAGGATCGGGTATGGAACATAGTTTACTTTGGTTCATATATCGTGATCCTTATCAATTTCTTTTGCAGATTCAACAGATACAATGTTCGGATCTAGAATTTCTGAGATGGTCGCTGCTGCTAAAGCTAGGAAGGCTCGATCTAGGGTGTCGGGCTCAGCGTCAATCACTCCCGCGGGATCCTCACAATTTGTGGGAGGCTCCAGTAGGAGGGGGACCGATCCCGCGGTGGCTAAGATAGAAGAGGCGATATCGGTGAAAATCCGATTATTGAGCCTGCCAACTATGTATAGGATCGGAAAATAATTCTCCCATAGATCTTAACACTATGCGGTTATTGCAGCAAATGTCGATTATAGTAGAAGATGTTCTCCCAACCCCGAACATTGGAGAGAACATATTAAGACCCCAAGTTCCCTTGAACAGAAGTAAATGGGTGGCCGAGGAAGAGCCCCCGAAGCAATTCAAAAGGTTGAGGAAAGCAGGAGATCCTCCAGTAGCCCCGATCCCGAAGAAAGGGATCACTATTGGAGAGCCAGCCCCAACGCCATCAAGTTCTGAGCCCACCAAGACACAGTCCAAGAGATGGTGGGCTAAGTGATGAAGGTTGGGGGCCCGAAGAAATCACCGGCATCTTGGAAGGATGCTATGTTAGAGGAATATAGGCTTTTGAGGAAGAAAACCTAGCTAACTTAAGTGCCCCGATCCCGGATTTGGTCTGGTAATTTTGAGAGTAAATGGCTATGGTAAGTCTATATTCTTATTACATTATTGACTATGATTTCCTTACTTTCGGTCTGCTTTTGTAGATGGGCAGAAGGGGCCTGAATCTAGCCTCCGCGGCCCAATTAAGCCGAAGTTCCACTTCAGTATCAAAGGACACCCAAGATCAACTTGCTTTAGCTTAGAGGCAAGTTAACATAAAGTAAGAAGAGCTGGTATCGGTCCGAGCGAAGTAGGATCGCTTGAACGAGGAATTTTTGAGAGCAGACACTCATGTCTCCCTCCTGACATCTCAAGTAGCTGAGCTAGAGGCCAAGTGCAAAGAAGCTCAAGGGGCTACTACTTCCGCTACCCTTCGGATCTCAGAGTTAGAGCGTTAGGCACAAGAGTTGTCTGATGAAAGTAATAGACTTCTCCTACGGTGCCAAGAGGAAAAAGACGCTCTGAATGAAGAATTGGCTAAGACCCAGGATAATCTGACCCAAGCGCTAGTCGCAATAGAGAAATCGGTCCGAAAATCTCTTCTCGCTTTTGCCCGATCCCCATTGTTGTTTTCTTTAGCGGGCAACATCTACGGGGTAGCTATTTGTGAGTATATAGACAACATGAAGGGCCAAGTTTCTAGGCAATTTGGTTTAAACACAGAAGATGAGCGATGTGATGCGATAGATCCCTTGACTAAGGATTAAAACTTCAGGGATATTCAAGTTCTTGATGAATCTCCTCTAGATAAGGATCCCAACTTTTCTCTTTTTGACCTGATGGAGAAATTGGTCAACGAGTTGGTGATAGAACGGGAGAAGAAACTGGAGGAATTGACGGCCTGGATCGAAGGGAAAGGAGGAGAAGTAGAGAAAGAAGAAGGACAAATAGATTAGGATATAGCGTTAGGTCCCTTTGGAACACGAATTCCATATACATGCCACTGATTTTGATAGCTAATTTGGATAATCTTCCATTCAGATCTGCTTGATTTAGAACTGCTTTCAGAGGTTGATCAGTATATACATAGATAGACCTTTCGGCCTTCAGAATAATGCCTCAGTTTAGATATCGCTTTCTTTAATGCTAGCATGAATTTTTCCAAGTTATAGGGTATCTGCAAATACCAAAGAATCACTCGCATAATAAATCGGCATGTGGATATCATCTCTTATGGTAACAAGAGCGGCGGCGGCGAGGCTTCAAATACAGCCAAATACAATCTCAAAGGTTCATCGTTGCTTGTACTCACCATTACAGGTGGAGTACTCAAATATGTTTTCAATTCAGATAAAGCCCCATCACACTCATTAGTCCAATCTAAATGACTTGCTTTCCTGAATATTCTGAAGAAATTCAAGACCCGATCTGTAGACTTTGAAATAAAATCGACCAATCAGCCTTTGAAATTCCCTTTTATTTCTAGGAGGTGGCATGTCAATAATGTCCTGAACCTTCTCAAGATTGGCTTCTATACCTTTTTTAGAAACATAATATTCTAAGAACTTTCCACTTCGGATTCAGTTTAAGCTTATATTTGCGGCATACTTCAAAACAACGAGACAAATAAGAAATATGGTCTTCATCATTTATAGACTTTACAATCATATCGTCAACATACACTTCTATCATATAGTCTATCTAATCTCTAAAGATTTTATTAACAAGCTTCTAATATGTTGCTCCAGCATTCTTTAAGCCAAATGACATCACGACGTAACAATAAACGCCATCATCAATCAAGAACACTGATTTTTTCTGAACTTCTTCAGTAAAGAAGATCTGATGATATCTAGAATATCCGTCTATAGTGCTCCTCATAGTACTTCTAGCAACCGCATCAACTAATGGATCGATATGAGGCAGCGGGAAGGGGTAGGATTCACAGCTTTTGTTCACATCGGTAAAGTCGATGCACATTCTCCACTTCCCGTCAGCTTTGGAAACATTAACAGGATTTGCCACCCATTCAGTATAGTGAACTTCTATGATAAAACCAGCATGCATCATTTTGTTCACTTCGGTTCGGATCACTTTAAGTTTGTCAGGAGAATAGCGTTTCATCTTCTGCCGAACAAGTTTAGCTTCGGGGGCAGTATTAATCCAATGCTTGCTCACAGACCGGTCAATATGCTGAACATCATCCGGGGTCTAAGCGAATATAACCAAATGGCTTCTTAGCAGGTAGATGAGCTGTTCTTCGAAAGATGATGCCCGATTTGCAGTGATGCGAGTAGTCTTGGTTGAGTCCTTCTCAACCAGATTGATCAGCTTGAACCCGATGGGTTCCATCGCTTGTCGTGGGTGGGGTGGTTCTTCCACCAGATCCACCCGAGCTTTCTTTATTGGTGCCATAGTGCGGCACGAGCTCATGTCACTGTCTTGCTACAGTTTGGTTCCCCTTTATAGATACAACTCCTTTTGCGGAGGGGAACTTTAGCATCATATTATAGGTTAAAGGTACTGCCTTAAACATACCGAGCCTGATCCTTCCAATAATGGCGTTGTAAGCCAAGTCAACTTTCAACCACAATATATTTAAGGATCTTAGTCCGATCCTTGAATTGATCTCCCAAAGTAACTGGGAATAAGATATTCCCAGACATAATAATACTCCTCTGATCATGGCTCAAAGCTGCCAATAGTTCGGCAATTTCGTGATGTTAGCGATGGTGAGATCATAGCCCGAAGCCCTCAATAGTTCTGCAAATTTGCATATAATAAGATTACAAGATGCACCAGTATCTACTACGATCCGATGGCGATGGTAAAAAATAATCACAGCGATGATGAGAATGTCATCACAAGGGTTAGTAATTCATTTCCGATTAGATGCGGGGTGGTAATTGAGTGTCCTCATTAGATGCGGGTGGTCATCACAAGGGTTAGTGTCCTAATAAGGAGAGGAACATTCAGCAATCGAGTCATACTTAACCGATTCATTATTTTCTTCAGATTTCCCATCGATGCCCTCTTTCGGTCCCCAACCGATTCATTGATTCTTACTCCGCCTGAGTAACATAAATTTCTCCGGCCACTTCCCGCTTCTGAGGTACAACCTAATTTTGCGGAGGCTCGGTGTTCATTTCAGCTAGTGGGGGAGAAGGATTCTCTTGTCCCCCACATTCATTCTGCGGGGTTCTACCACCCCGACCCCGGAAATGAATCATTCTACCCTGCCCACGGTTCTCTCGACCATGCGGGCCCCTTTCATATTCTGGAGGAGGCAATTCTTGGTCCTCCGCTGGCTCATTATAATTTCGGGGATGTCCCCGATTATCCTTACCCCGATTATCCTTACCCATTTATCATCTTGGGGGCCCTTTCAGGGAGATTCAACGCGTTTTCCCTTTGGATCATTATAATCGGGTTTCCTTTCCTCATAGCCACTGCTGTCTCATGCATCAGCGGACACTTGAGTGTCGGGTGATAGTTGTTATGATGCAACTCAAAATACACCTTTTTTTCTTCCATCTTCGTGGGAAAAGCTTTCTCAATCAGAGCCTCAATTTCTCGGGGTTGTCTCTAAGGGTATGCAACCCTATGACCGCCTTCGGGTTCAGAATTCACAATAGGCTTCCTCAGATTTTTTCCACGAGCTTCTTCCACCTTAATATATATGTTGATTTTCGGAAGAAGCTTTCCCAAGGTGGATGAGACTTTTTACCAAACTGGCCAAAAAGCTGCACGATCATACTATATGATGTGTCATAGCAATCTTGTCTCTGAGCTCTAGTTTGATTCCCCTGGTAGTTTTGTTAAATTTACCGGGACATACTTTAGCTTATATAGTTCATGTCTGCTTTGGTGCGGTCTTACATTTGGTGCCAACTCTCAGGGACACCCAAAATAAAGCCACTATATGACTGTAGGGAACAGGCTGGAAAATTCTTGAACCAGGTTCAGGCGTCTACTTGTAAACCAGCCGTGAAGATGCGGTACTTTAATGAATCCGAGGCATAAACCATTCCCACCCTCAATTCAAAGTCAGCGACGTGATCAATGGGATCTCTGTCGCACCTGAAAGTTGGCAACCCCTTGGGGTTGCAATAATGCCGATTTGAGACTGCCGCCCAGATATCTTCATAAAACGGGGTTGCAATAATGCCGATTTGAGACTGCCGCTCAGATATCTTCATAAAACGGGAGCATCAAATCTCCCAAGGCATCCGGACACTGCCATATTGCTGGGATGAATTGTGGGCAACATGTAGGTTGTACCACCAGTCTTCGTCCTTATTTCGCTGGATCGGGGCTCCATGGCCTTATAAAATAGTCCCGAATTTAACCCAAGATCGGGATCAAAATCCCTTTGTGTGCGCAACGCTTCCAGCTCCTTCATGAGCTCAACAATACGTTTTTGCGTACCCTCATGATCGCTCTCAGGAACAAGGGTTGAACTCCTGACTGGGGGAGGAGGCGTAGATAGATATCTACGACTCCCAATGGTAACCCCTCACTGCATGATTTCTTCCTCATCAGAGCTATGCATTTCACTATCGCTCTGATATCCTTTGTCCTCTGGAACGGGGCCTGTAGCAACCTGTGGTCCTATTCCATCCTTCTATCTTGATACTTCTAGCGCAACATTTATTATCACCATCTATAAATCCTGTAACGAAAATGTAGGGGGGAAGATTTATTCATAAATCACTGATATTGCTCGTAGTATTTCCAGTCACTTTGATCTTGCTTGTCCTTCTCAGTTAGAGACCTCAAATGGGAATCTAAAAATCGTCCCCACGAACGGCGGAAATTTTTTGTGGTCTAAAAGACGTGGGTACCAACAGTCAACAGGTCCGAGATTATCGGAGGCTGTTTTGATATTATTTAGATTGGGGAATGATAATGTAAAATGCAAATAAAGAAATGGACAACCGATTTAACCTGGAAAACATAGCTAAGAGTAAGAATACTCTTAGCCGAATTCATTAATAAATAGTGAAGATTACATTGAATTACAGGCTTAAGAAAATGACTAAGGGAGGTAGCGAGAGCAACAATGATGATAATATCTGCTGCACGTGTGAAAAAGGGTCCTATAAAGCCAGCTATTTCACCTTATATTTATAGAGTGAAATCGTGGGTATAATATGCCTTGTAACCGCCTTTCACAACATCGTTTTCCCATGACAGAAAACATGAGTGTGCCCGCTGCTTGCTGTAACCGTTTTGGACCGATCCACGGGATCAGTCCCCGAAGCACCTCAATGCCACAGTGTCGCATGACCTTCGGTCCTGCCGATTAAATGGGCCTTTTGGCTTTCTCAAGTGTACGGACCTTCGGGCCTCATTATTTTAAGTGGGCCGAATTACCGCCAAGTTTAGTATCTTGAGGCTTTAGGTTCGTTTGTTGTCACATGGACCAGATCAGCATAACTTGGGTCTGCATCAGTTCACGGTACCGGGCTCCGAAGCTCTCAGAAAGATGGAGGCAATTGATTGAATACCGAATTGGGGTATGGTGGGGCCCATTGGCCTAGGATATCATCAATTATGGATGTACATATTCAAGGAAATAAGATCACATCAAATCTGATCTTGTCTAAAGATATTCTCAGTCTAGTTCTTGATTAGTCACTTTATTAGCTTATCTTTTTTTTATGATCAATTAATACTTGAGTTGTATGCGATATAGGCGATATACGAGTTTGAGCCCACAATGTGTGAGCTTACATCCTTGAGAGAGCATAGTTCTACCTTGCCTTCCACTATAATCAATTAATAAACACAATACAATAAGGGATATCACAAATCCGGGAGGAACGACTCTTAAAACGATCAGAATCGCGTAGTCACTGTGATTTGGCAAATCCACGCGGCTTGAAGAACAAATTCCCGCGAATGGGAGCAAATGAGTAATTCCATGCAATTGAAATACGAATTCACGCGAGTTAGAGCAAAGAAACTAGTTCCCGTGAGTTTACATGCAAAAACAAGCGAGTTGGAGCAAATTCACGCTAGTTGTAGCCAAGAAACAAGAGCCAAAAAAATGCCTCTCACATGTTGTTTTCCTCCTGCAAAACGCATGGCAACTGCCCGCCTTTAACTATTTTGGACCAATCCATAGGGTCGGTCCCCGAAGCGTTTGATGTTTATTGGTCGGACATCCTTCGGTCCATTAGGCCTTTAGGGCTTGTTGTACGGACCTTTGGGCCTCGTTGCCTTTTAATATTTTGGTTGTCTCCTAGTTATGCATCTTGGGTCACATGAGTTCGTATCTTGTCTCATGGCCCAGCCCAAATTACTTTGGGCCTTCGTCAGTTCGGTGTACCGTGTCCCGGAGTCCTCATCACTGGCTCCTCGGGCTGTATCGTAATGGTTGATGGGGTGTAAGGTCGATTATTGGATCAAAAATATGTCGTGAATTTCTCCCATTTCCCGAGCCAATGTGACAAGCGTCCTTAGGACCGATCCTATACTTGGTGTTTGAGTTTATATTTTATTTTGACAATGGTTACCAAGAGGCAATTTAATTTTAAATGTTAAAATAATCTGAGACCTTCCACATTCTGCTAACCTTTTTGACGTGATGAGTACTATCAAACGGCTGATGTATTTTTCGGGACGCGTATCGACCTGTTATTGGCCTATAAACGTTTATATAAATTGGGGTTTTAGCAACTGTTCACCATCGTTCTCATTTGTGAAAGGTTTCCCTGAAGCGATTCTCTGTGCCGTTTCGTTGTTTTTTGAAATCAACCCTCCCCTTTTATCTTTTTATAAGGAGGACTCCCTACATGAGTGGGAGACATGTTATGTGTGGATTGGGGTCCCAAAGGATGACATGTTAGAGATTCAGCCCACCACTACATATAAGCTTATCGGTAAATCAGATAGAAATAAATACAATCCTTCACGTACATACATTACTAACACAATAGCAATGTTCCCTCCCTCAGAGATGCGCCTTATGCGCATAGACCTATGCTCCACCTCCGAAGGACCTATGCTCCACCCCCGAAGGGTATTTTATCTAGTTCTGACACGTCGGAAGAACCGGGTATTGCGTGTGATTATGCTTTAATTCTTAATTCTGATTTTCATCAGTTTTCTCAGCAGGTTCAATTGAGACAATGTCTGGGTCCCGAATTGAAGAAAGGACCGCAGCAGCCAAGGCCAGGTTGGCCCGATCGGGGGCTCCTAGATCGGCCAAATATGGACCTTTGGGGTCTGCATCGCTTACCCCCGCAGGTTCATTTTTTTCTGCGTGAGGTTTCAACAGCGGAGGATCTGGTCCTCACCGCGTTGATGATGTAGAGGCAGCCATAGCGAACCAATTTAAATCACTTAGTTTATCTGCTACATATAGGATGGGGAATCACTGTCCGATAGGATGTAACAATATACGACTGTTGCTGCAGGGGGCTATGAATGTTGAAGACGTTCTCCCGACCTCGAATCTGGGGGAGAACATATCCCTAACTCCAGTCCCTCGTAGTAGAAAAAGGGACGACGATGGAGGAGGGCCTTCAAGGCACTCAAAGAAGACAAAGTCACAGGGTCCCCCTGCAGCAGCCCTTATCCCGAGGAAAGGGATAGACCCCTGTCACACCATCTTCGGCCGGGAAAGCAATCCAAGAGGTGGTGAATTCAGTAAGGAAAGCCCTGGACTGGAATAAACCGATGGCTTCGTGGAGGGAGACCATCTTGGAAGATTACCGGGTGATGGGAAGGAAAATCCCTTCCAACGTTGAAGCCCCGATCCCGGAGATGGTCGGGAGTTTTTTGGATTCTTTGGTTATGGTAATAAAAAGAACTCGATCCCGCTGTTCGCTAATTTTTTGGGTTTTAAAATTCAACAAATTTTACAGATAGCTAGGAAGGGTCTAGCAATGGAATCAGCGGTCCAACTGAGCCGAAGTAACACTTTGGAATCCCAAGAGACCCTAGATAAGCATGCCTTAGCTCGAAGGCAAATGGAAATAAAATAAAACGAGCTTGTGTGGTCAAGGAGGAGCGGGAGCGACCGGACAAAGAATTGCTAGGAGCTAAGGCTAGTATTTCGCTCCTAACCACCCAAAATATCTGAGTTGGAGGGAAAAATCATTGAAGCTCATAACCAAAATAAAGAGTTGGACCTTCAGAACAAGGTGTTGTTTGAAGGAAAAGACCAACTTCTCCTTCAGTCGCAGGAAGTGGAGGCAGCCCTGAAGGAATATTTATCTAGGGCGTAGTCCGATGTGGAGGGATCGGTCCGCGAAGCACTCCTTGTCATCCCCCGATCTCCTATACTTTTTGCTTTAGCGGACAACATCAGGGAGTCGTCTATTGCACAATACTTGGACAACATGAAGCACCAAGTCACCAAACAGTTTGGCCTGGATGCCGAAGTCGAGCGCTGAGAGAAGATCGATCCCCATGTGAAGAATGGGGAGCTCAAGGATAGGTCTGTTTTGAAAGAAGATCCCCTGACCGAAGATACCAACTTCCCATTGTTTGATTTAATGGAGAAGCCAGTCAATGAGATAGTTGAGGATCGGGAAAAGAGGCTAGAGAAGCTTAGGGCCTAGACCGATGAGAAGGACAAAGCAAAAAGACAAGTAGATTAGGACTTAGCATTTTGACTAGTCCGTTTGGTACTTTGTCAATTTGTAGTTTTCTTTGTGGTTTAATGACAAGCTTCTTTTTAAATATTCATCATTAACCTTGAAATAATCTCAATATGATTAATGAATAAGACAAACTACGGTCGTTACAAGAAGCTTTGACTCACCCTCCACGTGTTTCCCCTAAGATCACTTATGGGCATTGAATATTTTTCTAAGTATAAGATCGGGTCTCAATCGACTGGTTTCCTCCATAAAATTGGGAATTGGAAATTAACTAGGCTTGAGATATAAGATATCCGTTAAAGGCATGAGTCACTGTAACGACCCTAATTTGGGCCTAGTTGTTTTGTTAAAACATGATAATTAAAACGGAAATGTTCGGAAGCAAATTTAAAACATAGTTCAAAACATTAAAGTACGATTGCATAATTTAGAGTGTTCTCCGAAGGACCGGACTCTATTACCGGACAACCGACGACCTCCTTCCCCGTCCCAATCATATCTCAACTGCGTCACCTACAAATTCTGTAAAGCGGTCACAATCTATTAAAGGAAACTTCACACAAACTACACATTATCTTTCTTACTTCTTAGTTACAGCTTACACACACACATGAACCATTTCACTTAACCGTTTTCTTATTCCCTCTTCTTTTACCCTTATCATTTCCATCATTCATTAACTTTTCTGTTGCCGAGATGAACATGCTCGGTGCATGTCCCGCCCAAGCCAACCGTTAGCTGTTGGATGACTCGACGGGCCATATGCATCCCTTCCCCGGGTGGGTACTTAGGCGCTACCCCTTTTTCCAACCGGATCTGTTCCGCCCTCTTCGTACGTATCATTTCCTCTTTGGAACTTATCGTTCCCTTCATCAGGCATGCCATTCCTTTGGCGAATCGTGTACTAGGCACGATGCCGGGTTCGGTCGGACGGTCCATCCTTCCTCACCCCGAGTCTTATTATCATTTATCTCGTTCATTCGTATCATTTCTTCCTTCTTTATTAACCCAATCCCATTCCTTAAGTCTGAACCTTCCCTTACTATATTGTGTTCACTCCGCTTACCGTTTGCTTTAGCGTATTATAATCTTCCCGTGCTTCCCCTGCATTTCATAACAGGTCTTAATTATTCGAATTCTGACGTTATCATCTTATTGTTAACTATGTGGTTACCGTAGACCTCACGTGTACTTTTCCTCCCACGATCCGACTTCGGGACGTAACGAAAACACTCGAACTTAGTATTTTCGCGACAATTCTACTTCTGCCCTGAAATTCGCGATAATAATACCCTAGGATTAAAATTCGCGACAATATTGCACTGGGATGAAATCCGCGATAATTTATGCCTTACTGGAAATCCGCGACAATTTTACTCTTCGTGAATTTTCGCGACAATTTTGCCTTCGTAAATTTTCGCGACAATTTTGTTCTTCAAAATTTTCGCGACAATTCTTGCCTTCAACTTTTTCGCGATAATTTTGATCCTTGGAGATTTTCGCGATAATTTTCCTTCTTTGAGGGAATTTTCGGATTTTCGGGTCTTAATGATGATTAACCCGTTTTTGGGCCTCCTCACTCCTATTTATAGACATCCTAACTTTTCTAATTCACACTTTGACCCCTCCTTCCTTTACTTTTGACCCCTCTTTTATCTTTTACTTTACATTTCTACTCTTCGTTCCCTTTTACGTTCTTTCGTTCCCATGTAGACTTTACCGTTACATTCCCTACTATTTGTTTCGACATAACTTTTTTTCTCGGCTATTACAGTCACTCTAAATCCGTCCCTATTTTCATTATCATATAGAGTGACATAGCCACGGTTCTTTAGGAGTTCCTCGTCATGCTTCGGCCGAGCCATGGTTCTATAAATGTCCCAAGATAGGCTTCGGTCGAGCCCCGGTCCTACCTAAGTCCCACAACGGGCTGGTCGTGTTCTTTCACTGATCCATTCAATCCTTACTTTGCCTTCTAATGATGAGATACAAAGGCATAAGGGCTATTTGAAAGTGATGGGGGGAGCGGTTGAAGAAGATATTGAATTCGTTGCGAGTTCTGGGAGCTGTGTGACCTACCCGAAGAACTGTCTACCGCACAAGGGTATCTGATATCTTCAGAACTATTGCCGCTTCTCGGAAGTCTTAAAGACAAGCCACTGGGGTCACCATTCCAAGCTCGTCCAGAAGATGGTTCTCCAGGACCAACCCTCCAACCAAAAAGAAATAGTTTGTATTATGCATTTATAATCAATTCATGAAAGAAGAACATATTTTTTGGTTTTGAATTGTCATTGAAAGTCAAAGAGTTACAGAAAATATCGTCGCAAATTCTTGACATTCCATGTTCGGGGGATCTCATCGCCATCTAGCATTTCCAATTTACAATCTCTAGCTTCCAATTTCTTGGAAACCCGATAAGGTACTTCTTAGTTTCTGCCCAATTCTCCAACATTCCGTTGAACTTGGATACTCCTGAGAACAAAATCACCTTCGGAAAACCTTCTCAGGAAAACACTCTTGTTATGAGCCCGTTCCATAGTCTGTTGGTAAATAAATACCATTCATTTTCTCTTCAATCATCCCCAGATCCATAGACCTTCTCTCGTCATTCAAATGCTCATCATAAATAGTTATCCGAGGGGATCGGAAAGCTACCTCTACAGGGCATACTGCTCTAAGCCATATACCAAAGAGAAAGGAGATTTCAAGGTCATGGATCGGGGAGAAGTTCTATAATCCTAAAGAACTTCATAAATATGATCGGACCACTTTCCTAACTGATCGTCCAACTTAGTTTTTATTCCCTTCAGGATAGATTTGTTGGATACTTCTATGAGTCCATTAGTTTGGGGATGAGTGACTAAGGAGTAGCGCTAATCAATGCCTAATCTAAGGTAGAATTCCCGAACCATCCTTCCGCATAATTGGGTTCTATTGTAAGATATTAATGCTTGAGGCACGCTGATGCGACTTACAATATTTCTCCACAAGAAATTCCATACAAACTTCTCAGAAATAGTAGGTACAGCCTCTACTTCGATGCACTTGGAATAATATTCAATTGTCACAATACAAAATTGCTTTGGCCTATTGACTTAGGAAACTATCCTAGAATATCTCGGCTTTATAATACGATGGACAGGGAAGCAAGGGTTACTAATAGAGGGACCCCTGGTCGTTGTGGGAAGGAAGCATGATATTGGCATGTGGAGCATTGGTTTGCATATTTCTTGGCATCCTCAAGTAGCGTCGGCCAAAAATACCTAGCCTTTATAATACGATATACAGAGATCGAGGAACAGAATGTAGCCCGCATACCCCTTCATGAACATAAATCATGACGGTTTTAGCTTCCGCAGGGGCCAAGCATTTTAGGTGCTAGCCTTCGAAACTCTTCTTAAATAATTGCCATCTTTCAATACATACCTCTTGGCCCGGAGTTCAATCATCCTAGCTTTGGAAGTGTTCTCCGGGAGGTGGCCATTCGTCAAAAATTTAATCAAGGGATCCATCCATGTGGGTTCTCTCTGAATAACATCGATATACAAGCTCTGGAGTTCGTAAGATAAAGCTTTAATTTCTTCAATCGTTTGTTTGGTCACTGAGATATCGACCGAAGGATGATCTTGGACGTGAACTAATATTGTGTCTAGTCCTGCTAGGAGCATGCTTGCAACCAATTTGGCTAACGAATCTATAGCCTTGTTTTGTACCCGTGGGACATGGTGCAAAGAGAATTCACTGAACTTCTTGGACACTTAGTGGACCTTGGCGTAATATAATTTCATCATAGGTTCATGAGTTTCAAATCTTCCTGTAAACTGTTCCACAACCAACTTGGAATCAGAGTATATTTGTATTTTACCAACTCCCATCTCTCGAGCTATATTCATCCCAAATAATAACACCTCATATTCCACCATATTATTCATACCGGGGAATAAGAATTTCATTGAAGAATTGATGACATGCCCCTGAGCAGTGGTGAAAGTGATACATGGTCCTTTTCCCCCGAAGGTCGATCCGTCAACGTATACTACCCATCGGTCATCTTCCTGATTTAAGCATATCGCGGGTCGGGTCATCTCAACCACAAAGTCTGCGTGGATCTAGGCATTAATAGCCCTTCGTGGTTTGAATTCCAGATACATGACACTGATTTTGATTGCCCATGCAAATAGCCACTACTTTAGATCAGCTTGATTCAGAACTGCCTTAAGAGGTTTATCAGCGTACACATACACTTTCCGGCCTTCAAAATAATGTTTCAGCTTGGATATCACTTTTTTCAGTGCCAACATGAATTTCTCAAGATTAGTATATCGTGTCTCAGTCGATACTAGAGAATAGCCCACATAATAAAACCGGCCTATGAATATCATCCCATAAATTTACCAAGGCAGCGCTTATAGCAACTTCATGAAGAGCTTGGAGTAACCATCACTGGGGAGTACTCAAATATGTCTTGAGCTTAGTGAATGCCCGATCACACTCTTCGGTCCATCCCATCTGACTTGCCTTTCTGAGAACCCTCAAGAAGGGAAGGGTCTGATTGGTGGACTTCGATATAAAACTGCTTGACGCAAACAACCGACAGGTTAATTTTTGAAATTCTCTTTTATTCCTCGAGGGCTACATGTCAATAATGGTACGAACCTTCTAAGGATTGACTTATGTGACTTTCTCAGAGACATAGTACCCTAAGAATTTGCTGCTTCAGATCCCAAAGCAACACTTATTTGGATTCAATTTTAGCTTATACTTGCGACACACTTCAAAACAGCAAGGCAAGTACGAAATATGATCTTCATCATTCATGGACTAAATAATCATATTATCAACATACACTTCCATAATGTGGACTATAAAATCTCTAAAGACTTTGTTTACCAAGCGAAGGTATGTTGCTTCTGTATTGTTCAAGCCGAAGGGCATCACCACATAGCATTACATGCTAGCTTCGGTCCTAAAATCAGATTTCTTCTGATCACTTTCAGCCAAGAAGATCTAATGATATCCAGAATAAGCATTCATAGTACTCATTGTTGTGCTCCCGGAAACAGCATCCACCAAGTGATCAATGTGAGGCAGCGGGAACGGGTCAGATTCACATCTCTTATTGACATTGGTAATATCGATGCATATTCTCCACTTCCCGTATGCCTTCGAAACAACCACAGGGTTTGCAACTCATTCAGTATAGTGAACCTCCCTGATAAATCCAGCATGCAGGAGTTTGTTCACTTCGGTTCGGATCACCTCGTGCTTTTTCAGAAGAGTAACGTCTCCTCTTATGCAGAACATGCGTAGCTTCAGGTGCCATATTGATCCGATGCTCACTAACTGATCGGTCAATTCCCCGAATATCATCCGGGGTCCAAGAAAATAAATCAACTTGGCTTCTCAGCAGGTGGATCAGTTCTTCTTCAAAAGAACGGCCAAATTCGCCTCGATACGAGTAGTCTTAGTTGGAACTTCATTAACCATATTAATCAATTTAAAATCGATGGGTTCCATAGATTGTCATGGGTGGGGTTGTTCCTCCATCAGATCCACCCGAGCTCTCTTCAGAGCTGCCAATGTTCGGCACAGTCTAATCTCCCTTTATGGATATTATCCCTTTAGCAGAAAGAAGCTCATTATTATATGATAAGTAGAACTGACCGCCTCAAACTTACTGAACCCTGTCTGTCCGATAATGGCGTTATACGCCATATCCGCTTCAACGACAATAACCTCAAGGACTTCATTCCGGTCCCTGAGTTGATCCGCTAACGTTACGTGAAACAAGATCTTCCCACATGAAATAACACTCTTCTGATCAAAGGCCTAGAGGGTGAGGTTGGCAATAGTCATCTCGGGGACCGAAGCTCCAAGAGTTTCAACCATTTGGCTTTGGCGCCTTATAAGGTTGCACGAAACTCCAGTATCCACCATGATCCTATTGACCCGATGGCCGGCGATTATTCCAGTGATGATAAGAGCATCATCAAATGGATCTGTGAAACCTTCCATATCATCAGCGGTGAAGGTGATTGGGTCCTCGCAAAGAGAGGACCGTTTAGCAGCCGCATCATACTCAACCAATACTACCGATTCTTTTTCATCCGCAGATTCTCCGTGGGGTGCCCTCTTCCAGTCACGGAACCTATTCATTGATCCGTATACCACCGTGATAACTTAAATTTCTTCCCAACTGCACGATCATGAGCAGCAGCCTCATTTTTCGGAGGCTGTGTTTCTATTTCAACAGGTGGAGGAGGAAGATTCTCCTGTCTTCCACCCTTATTCTGCGGGGCTCTACCGCCCTGACCCCGGAGTTGCCTTCTTCTACCCTGCCCACTGTTCTCTCGACCGTTCGGGCCTCTTTCATATTTTGGCCAGGCGATCATCAGTCTTCCGCCAGTTCATAATAGTTTCAGAGATGTCCCCGATTATCCTTACCCTGCGGCATATATCGGTTATCACCTTGGCAGCCCTTTCGAGGTGTCTCAGCTCGTTTACCCTTCGGGTCATTCTGATCAAGCTTTTCTTTTGTCATTGACGCTACCGTCTCCTGCAGTAAAGACGACTTAAGCGTCGGGTGATCGTGGTTATGATGCAACTCACAATACACCCTTTCTTCCTCCTTCGGTGGGAAGACTTTCTCAGTCACAGCCCTACTTCTCGAGGTTTTATTTTAGGGTATGCAGGCCTTTGATCGCCTATGGGCTTAAAATTCCCGATAGGCTTCCTGAAATTCAGTCTCAGTGCTTCATTCACCTTAATGTATTTATTGATCTTTTGCAGAAGCTGTCCCAAGGTGGATGTGGGACTATAACCAAACTGGCCGAAAGGACGCACGCTCCCAAAACCTGTTGTAGAATATCAATTTTATCTCTGAGCTCTAGCTTATGTCCCAGGCGGTTTTATTAAATTTCTCTATGCAGGATTAGAGACTCATCCTTGCTAATACATACTTTAGCTGATATAGTTTCTGCCTACTTCAGGGGGGCCCTACATTAGGTGCAAACTGCTCAAAGAAAGGCAATATAAAGCCCCCATACGACTGTATGGAATGGGAATGCAAATTTTTTAACCATGTTCGAGCATCGCCTTGTAAACATACCGCGAAGATGCGGCACTTGAATGAGTTTGGGGCCAGAACCGTTCCCATCCATAATTCGAAACCAGCGACGTGATCAATGGGATCTGCGTCTCCCCTAAAAGTTTGCAACCCCTAGGGGTTGCGATAATGTCGATCTGGGTATGCCGCCTAGATAATGTCGATCTGGGTATGTCGATCTGGGTATGCCGCCTAGATATATTTTGCGATAATGTCGATCTGAGCATCAAATCTCCCAATGCAGCAGAAAACTACCAGATTGTTGAGATGAAGTGTGGGCAACCTGTAAATTATGCTACTAGTTTTCATCCTTATTGCTCGGGATCAGGGCTTCTATAGCCCTATAAAATATTCCAGGATTTCACCCGAGATCAGACTCGAAATCCTTTTGCGCCAGTAATGCCTCCAATTCCTTAGTGATCTCATGAATACGCTCCTTTCGATATAATCTAGTATTCGTTTAAGCTCTTAACTGTGAACCTTCTTTTAATTTACTATGTTTACTCCGCTTACCTGGTCGTCCTATCGCCTGGTGCTTCCTTATTCCCTACTTCCTGCATATACGTATTAGCATGTTATACCGTCGTGTGACTTTATGACTTACTCTCGNAATTTTTTAACCAGGTTCGAGCATCGCCTTGTAAACATACCGCGAAGATGCGGCACTTGAATGAGTTTGGGGCCAGAACCGTTCCCATCCATAATTCGAAACCAGCGACTTGATCAATGGGATCTGCGTCTCCCCTAAAAGTTTGCAACCCCTAGGGGTTGCGATAATGTCGATCTGGGTATGCCGCCTAGATATATTTTGGAAAACGGGAGCATCAAATCTCCCAATGCAGCAGAAAACTACCAGATTGTTGAGATGAAGTGTGGGCAACCTGTAAATTATGCTACTAGTTTTCATCCTTATTGCTCGGGATCAGGGCTTCTATAGCCCTATAAAATATTCCAGGATTTCGCCCGAGATCAGACTCGAAATCCTTTTGCGCCAGTAATGCCTCCAATTCCTTAGTGATCTCATGAATACGCTCCTAAATGCGTTCCTATTCGGTCTCAGGAACGGAAGTTGAGGTCCTCTGTAACGATCGCAAACCGGGCCTTAACAATGTCAATGCACTAGTGAAATAAATCAAGACAATTTACAAAACACAATTCGAAGTCAAGGAAATATCATCGTTTTTCAGGGTACAACTAAACAGTTAAAGGCAAAAACAAAAACAAAAGGGTTGACTCAAACAGCGGATGATCGACGACCTCAGATCCAATGCCAACTAAGCCTCATGTCCTCCCCCTATAAAATCTGTAAAACGGTCATAGTCTATTAAAAGAAACTTCTATATAATATACTTAATTTGCTAGGTTTCATCCCTTTCCCTCTTTCTCTTTTAGCTTACTTATTTTTTTATATTTTCGTTTCTTTTTATATTACCTCTCCTTATCCTTTTCTGGTTCTCTACTGTGATCGGTTTTTTACATGCCCGACGGTATGTCTCGCCCAAACCAACCGTTAGCTTTTAGTTGGCTCGACGAGAATATATGCTTCCCTTCTCCGGTTAGACACTCGGGCGCTACCCCGTTCTTATCCGGTTCTGTTCGGCTCAGTAGTACGCACAATTCTGTCTGGAGAACCCATGTGTTCCTTCCTCGGACATGTCCTACCTGTGGTTGACCGTGCTCATGAACACGATGTCTGGTTTGGTGTTCCACCTCGCCCCGAGATTTCTATTTTTAGCTCACACTCCTTTCGATATAATCTAGTATTCGTTTAAGCTCTTAACTGTGAACCTTCTTTTAATTTACTATGTTTACTCCGCTTACCTGGTCGTCCTATCGCCTGGTGCTTCCTTATTCCCTACTTCCTGCATATACGTATTAGCATGTTATACCGTCGTGTGACTTTATGACTTACTCTCGTTAGTTAATCGAATTATGCGGCAATTGGCGACCTTACCCTAGGATTCGTGATGAATTACGCTATGGTCCAAAATTCACGGCCAAATCGGGTGTTGCTCTTTGTATTCACGAGAAGTTGCGTTTCGGTCCTTAATCTCCGCGATAATTTGCATCAAGGTTCATTTTTGGGATAAATTGCACATCAATCCTTGAATCCACGACAATTTGCAAGTAAGCCCTTGAATTTCGCGATAATCCGCAAATCAGTCCATTTCCGTGACAATATTGCAAACAGCTCCCGGAATCGCGATAATTTGCTTCTTGGTCCTGAATCCGCGATAATATTGCAAACAGCCCCTGAATCCACGATAATTCTCTCCTTGACCCCGATTTCCGGATAATTCCTTTCTTTACCCTGAATTCCGCGATAATTGCAAGTTTATCCCAAATTCCGCGATAATTTCGATTCTCTTGAGTTTTCTCAAGTTTTTTGTGCTAAATGACCCTTCTTTTTCCTTCTCACTCCTATTTATAGGCTTCTTAACTTGTCTAACTGACCATTTAATCCCTCCTTCTAAATTCCCTCTTCTTATGTTAATTTACTAAACTACCCCTCCTTTCATGTTTTATAACAAGAATTTATGCGAGTCTAACCTGTCCAAATTTCGTTTGTGCAGCCTCTTTGGGACGTTACATCTTTCCCACCTTAATTGGAGTTTCATCCCGAAACTCGTGCGTACCACTCTTCCATCACTTCGGGTGCTCTCGCAACTATTTCGTGCTCTGTTTCCTAGGTAGCCTCCCTTTCTCCATGGTTCGACCATTGTACTTTTACCATGGGAATCACTTTGTTGCGTTGTCTCCTCTCCATCCTGTCCAATTTCCTTATTGGCCTCTCTTCATATGTTAGTTCTGGAGTCAACGTTACTGGTTACACGGCGCGTTCTTGTTTACCTTCCGTTAAGCTTTTCCTCAGCTGGGAGATGTGGAATACATCATGTATGTTCCTCATCTCATCGGAAAGTTTAAGTTTGTAGGACAACTTCCCGATTCTCTTCAATACTTCGAAGGTTCCTATATATCGTGGGCCTAATTTTCCAGAAAGTATTGCTCTTAGCACCCCCTTCATGGGTTATACCTTCAGGTACGCTCTATCGCCGACTTCCAGCTCCATTGGTCGCTCTTTAAATTTGCCCAACTCTTGTTTCGGTCCTGTGCAATTTCATGTTTTTCTTCACAATGGCGACTTTCTCTCTTGATATTTCCACCAATTCCGTTTCCGTGAGTCTCCTTTCCACGATTTCGTCCCAGCACAGAGGCGTCCTACATTTTCTTCCATACAGTGCTTCGTAGGGTGCCATCGCAATACTACTTTGGTAGCTGTTGTTGTACGCAAATTCTGCCAATGGTAGGAATTCTTCCCAGGTTCTGCTAAACTCCGTCACACATGCCCTGAGCATATCCTCTAAGATCTGGTTGGTCCTCTCTGTTTGCCCGTCCGTTTGGGGGTGATATGCGGTGCTCATCGTAATTCTGTTTCCAAGTGACTGTTGCAAACTTTGCCAGAATCTGGAAGTAAGCCTTGGATCTCTATCCGACACAATGCTTATAGGAATCCCATGAAGTTTGACAATGTTATCGATATATATCTTGGATAGGCGATCAATCCCGTCTGTAACTTTGATTGCTATAAAGTGTGCAGCTTTTGTTAGTCTATCGACTATCATCCAGATCGCATCGTTCTTCAGCGAGCTTCTCGGTAACCCCACCACCAAATCCATTCCGATGTGATCCCATTTCCATTCCGGAATGTCCCGGGGTTGTAGCTCTCCCCCAGGTCTTTGATATTCCTCCTTTACTATCTGACACGTATCACATCGTGCCACGTAAGTGGCTATGTCGTTTTTCATACCGTTCCACCACCAATGTGTCTTCACGTTTCGGTACATTTTTGTGTTACCTGGGTGGATAGAGAACGACGAGCAGTACGCTTCATCCATGATTTTCGCCCTTAGTTTAGGGTCGTTTGGTACGCAAATCCGCCCCTGTATACGGACGCTTCCATCCGTAGCGATTGCCATCCTATGATCGTTGTTATGTGATATCTCGTTTTTCCACCTAGTTATCTCGGTGTGCAATCCCTGCACGTCCCTGACTTCATCGAGGATATGAGGTCTAACAGTTATGCTATTTATTATTGCTTCCGTCGATTCCACTATTTCCAATTGCAACTCTTCCATCTATTTTGTCAATGGTTTAGATAGTAGACATTGGGTCTTTCGACTTAGTGCATCCGCTACTTGATTCGCCTTTCCCGGGTGATACTGGATCGTGACGTCGTAGTCCTTGATCAGTTCCAACCATCTCCTCTATCTCATATTCAATTCTTTCTGTGTAAACAAATATTTCAAGCTTTTAGTGATCGGTATACACCTCGCATTTCACCCCGTACAGGTAATGTCTCCATAATTTTAGGGCGAACACCACTGCCGCCAGTTCTAAGTCGTGTGTTGGGTAGTTGACCTCATGTTCCTTTTGTTGTCGCGACAGATATGCGATGACCTTTTCCTCCTGCATTAGGGCACACTCTAGTCCTTCCTTTGATGCGTCGGTGAATATGGCAAACTCTCGCCCTTGTTTAGGCAGCACCAGTACAGGTGTAGAGGTTAATCTCAATATCAATTCTTTAAAACTTTCCTCGCACTTGCTGTCGCACACATATTTCATGGCTTTCTTAATGAGGTTAGTCAGGGGTTTCGCTATTTGGGAGAATCCCTCGATAAACCTTCGATAGTAACCAGCAAAGCCCAGAAAACTCCTGATTTCCTTTGCGTTCCTAGGTCGTGGCCATCCTATGATTGCCTCCACTTTCGAGGGATCCACCCTTACCCCTTCTCCGGATATGACATGCCCAAGAAACGAGATGCTTGTCATCCAAAATTCGCAGTTACTATATTTTGCATACAATTCCTCTCTTCTCAATGTTTGTAATACCAGTCCCAAGTGTTGTTCATGTTGTTCCTTATCCTTCGAATATACCAAAATATCGTCAATGAAAACCACCACGAACTTGTCTAAGTATTGTCGGAAGACTCTATTCATCAGGTCCATGAAAACAGCTGGTGCATTGGTCAATCCGAATGGATCGACCGTACACTCATAGTGACCGTATCTTGTTCGTATGGCTGTTTTTGGAATGTCGGTCTCCCTCACTCTCACTTGGTGGTATCCTGATCTTAGATCCAACTTTGAAAATACTGTGGCTCCTTGCAGCATATCGAACAAGTCATCAATTCGAGGAAGCGGATATCGGTTCTTGATGGTTACCTTGTTTAGTTCACGATAGTCGTAACATAGCCTTAGCTCTCCATCTTTCTTCTTCACGAATAGGACTGGTGCGCCCCAAGGGGAGCTACTTGGTCGTAGATATCCTTTTTCCAATAGGGATTCTATATGTTTCTTTAGTTCCAACATCTCCTTTGGCGCTAGCCGGTACGGGGCCTTAGAGATTGCCTGGGTGCCCGGAAGGAGCTCAATCTCCTATTCCACCTCCCTTGCTGGGGGTTGGCCTGGCAGTTCTTCCGGGAATACGTCCCCAAACTCACAAACTACCGGGATGCGACTCAGGTCGATTTTCTCTGTCCCCATTGTAACTGAAGCCAAATAACCCGCACACATTCGATGTTCGTCCCTCCCATCTTCGTTTGGCTTGCCGATCACGTAGAAAACTTCATCATCTGGTCTTTTAAATGAGATCTTTCGCTCTTTGCACTTCACCTGTGCGTCGTGTTTAGAGAGCCAGTCCATTCCCAGTATGACATCGAAACCCATGTTTCCCAACTCAATCAAATCAGCCCTCGTCCTGACGGTCCCTATCTCTATTATACATCCTTCGTGGACCCTTTTTGCTTCTAGGGTTTGCGGTCCAGGCGTTCTAACCGTTATTTTAGCGCGGTTCTCTTAGGTTCCGAATTGCCGCGCTAATTTCTCCGAAACGAACGAGTGTGTCGCTCCACAGTCAAATAGTACATAAGCGGTAAAACCATTAATTAGTAATGTACCTGCCACAACGTGCTCAGCCTCTAACGCTTGTTCCTTGTTCAACGCAAATACTCGAGCGTTTCCAGTGGTTCTCTCTCTTGCTGTCGTTCATGTTTTCCTCTTCTTGGGGCAGTCCTGCGCATAATGTCCCTCGTTTCCACACATGTAGCACACGTTACTTCCGACGTGGCATTCCCCAGAGTGGCCCCTCTGACACTTAGGACAAGTCGTCCTCGTGGGAGGTCCCGGTGCTTGTCCTATACTCTCCGCGTTGCTCTTTCCTTTCCACGTCCCTCGGTCTTGGAAATCCATTTTCGCCCCCCCTCCCTTGGTTCGCTTGTTGTCCAACCTCCTGAATCCCCCATCCACTGGCACTGCGGCCGCTACTAGACTCGAGAACTCTTTGTCGTCTCTAATATACATGGCTAGTATGATCTTTTCATTCGGTCCCTCCGTGAAACGATGAATCTTTTCTTGTTCACTCCCCATGACCTCGGGGGTGTATCTACCCAATTCAACAAACTCCTGCATGTAATCCATGACCGTGCGATTCCCTTGGGTCAGCCTGTCGAACTCTGCTCTCTTGTCCTTTTTAAGTCCCTTTGGAATATAATAGTTCATGAATGCTTCTCTGATCTTCGTCAATGGAATCGGGCCTCCCTACAACAAGGATGCCGATACACTCCCCCACCAGCGGGCGGTACTCCCGTCAAACCATAAGGGCGCTAGTGCCGATCTCATCTCAACCGGTGCCTCCACCAAGTCAAATTTCTCCTCCAGTCGAATCATCCATGCTTCCGCATTCTCCGCCTTACCCCCTGAGAAGCTGCTCATTCCCGCTTTCTTCAATGCTTCATTGTAGTACATGCGACCTTTCTCCCTTGCATTTCCCCAGGTGTCGTCTAAATTGCTTGTCCCCCTCCCCTTGCCTTGCATCACTGTGTTCACCAACGTTGTAGCCATGGTCTGAAATATGTCTCTCAAGTTATCCTGGCTGATGGTAGTAGGGGTGGTCGAGTCCATGATTGGGGTTTCAGGGGTCAGTGCTTGCTCTGGCCCTTCACTTTGTGTCCTTTGGTTGCCGTGTGCTCTTGTTCTTGGTGCCATCCTGAAAATTTCCTATTAGTTCCATACCCATCTATTAATGCTCTTCTACGACTAGTTATCTTTCTAATGCGTATGGTCGATCGTCCTCTAACGGCTCAGGTCACGCTTCTATGTTGGCTTCGGATCGTCTTAACACCAATTTAGTGTTGAGAAATGGCTCTGATACCATTTGTAACGATCGCAAACCGTGCCTTAACAATGCCTATGCACTATTGAAATAAAGCAAGACAATTTACAAAACACAATTCGAAGTCAATGAAATATCATCGTTTTTCAGGGTACAACTAAACAGTTAAAGGCAAAAACAAAAACAAAAGGGTTGACTCGTACAGCGGATGATCGACAACCTCGGTTTCAATGCCACCTAAGCCTCCTGTCCTCCCCCTACAAAATCTGTAAAACAGTCCTAGTCTATTAAAAGAAACTTCTATATGATTTACTTAATTTGCTAGGTTTCATCCCTTTCACTCTTTCTCTTTTAGTTTACTTATTCTTTTATATTTTCGTTTCTTTTTATATTACCTCTCCTTATCCTTTTCTGGTTCTCTACTGTGATTGGTTTTTTACCTGCCCGACGGCATGTCTCACCAAAACCAACCGTTAGCTTTTAGTTGGCTCGACGAGAATATATGCTTCCCTTCTCCGGTTAGAGATTCGGGCGCTACCCCGTTCGTATCCGATTCCGTTCGGCTCTGTAGTACGCACAATTCTGTTCTGGAGAACCCCTGTGTTCCTTCCTCGGACATGTCCTACCTGTGGCTGACCGTGCTCATGAACACGATGTCGGGTTTGGTGTTCCCACCTCGCCCCAATATTTCTGTTTTTAGCTCACACTCCTTTCGATATAATCTAGTATTCGTTTAAGCTCCTAACTGTGAACCTTCTTTTAATTTACTATGTTTACTCCGCTTACCTGGTCGTCCTATCGCCTGGTGCTTCCTTGTTCCCTACTTCCTGCATATACGTAATAGCATGTTATACCGTCGTGTGACTCTATGACTTACTCTCGTTAGTTAATCGAATTATGCGGCAATTGGCGACCTTACCCTAGGATTCGCGATGAATTACACTATGGTCCAAAATTCACGGCCAAATCGGGTGTTTCTCTTCGTATTCACGAGAAGTTGCGTTTCGGTCTTTAATCTCTGTGATAATATGCATAAAGGTTCATTTTCGAGATAAATTGCACATCAGTCCTTGAATCCACGACAATTTGCAAGTAAGCCCTTGAATTTCGCGATAATTTGCAAATCAGTCCATTTCCACGACAATTTTGCAAACTGCTTCCGGATTCGCGATAATTTGCTTCTTGGTCCTAAATCCGCGATAATATTGCAAATAGCCCCTGAATCCGCGATAATTCTCTCCTTGACCCCGATTTCCGTGATAATTCCCTTCTTTTCCCTAAATTCCGCGATAATTGCATGGTTATCCCAAATAATTTCGATAATTTCGATTCTCTCGAGTTTTCTCACGTTTTTTGTGCCAAATGACTCTACTTTTTCCTTTCCACTCCTATTTCTAGGCTTCTTAACTTGTTTAAATGACCATTTAATCCCTCCTTCTAAAATTCCCTCTTCTTATGTTAATTTACTAAACTACCCCTCCTTTCATGTTTTATGACATGAATTTATGCGAGTCTAACCTGTCCGAATTTCGTTTGTGCCGCCTTTATGGGACGTTGCATCCTCGCTGGAGGAGGCTGGGTAGATTGACAGCTACGCCTCCAAATGGTGACTCTGCGCCTTATAATCTCTTCTTCGTGTTAGCTGCGCATTTCAGATCGTGCCATGTGTTTGTTGAAACAGAGCTAGTAGCAACCTGTGGCTTAGTTCCACTTTTATCCGCTGTAACTTCCAGCGCCACCTTCCGGATAAAAGCTTCCAGATCCTCCACAGAGAAAGCAGGGGCTTGAAGGCTATCAGGAAGCACGTCACTGTCGTTCGTGGAATTTCGATTTGCCATAATTTCGCTTATCAATCCAAGGGAGAGACTCGAATGGGAATAAGAAAATCGTTCCCACATAAGGCATAAACTATTGTATTCTATAAGACCCAAGTACCAACAGCCGACATGTTCACAATAAATTGAACATGTTTCTAATTTGTTTGAATTGGGGAAAACGATTATAAAACGCAAATAAAGCGATCGAACGTCGATTTTACGTGGAAAAACCCTAGAGAAAGGGGAAAAAACAATCGGACTAAGAGGTTTAAATGCTCGTAGTCTGATGAAATAGTTCGTGATTACAAACAGTAGAGGCTTATGAAAATGACTAAGGCAAAAATGCAATGCGTAGGGAGTAACATCAGCAGAGTAACGGCGATTTCGCGCATCCAAAAGGTCCTCTCGAGCCATCCCTTTCATACGGTATTTATAAAGGGTGGATCGTGAGTGGAAAACGTCTTGTAATCGCTTCTAACACGTCATTTTCCCCTGGCAAAACGCATGACAACTACCCGCCTGTAACTATTTTGGAAATATACATAAGGTCGGTCCCCAAAGCGTTTGAAGGTTGTTAGTCACACAACCTTCGGTCTTTTAGGCCTTTGGGTATTTTTGTGCGGGACTTTGGGCCTCGTTGCCTTTAAATATTTGGGTTGTCTCCTATTTATGGATCTTGTATCTTGTATCATGGGCTTGCCCAAATCACTTTGGGCCTTCGTCAGTTCGGGGTACTAGGTCCCGGAGTTCTCATCACATGTATTTTTCCTATCTTACACATCCCTATATCAAAATTGGAACTTCACTTCCTGACCTCCGCTATGAAATTGGTTCTCCTTCCTCTGTCATACTCTTTACTTTGAGGTAATATATTAACTTATACTTATAATTGATCCTATGTGATTCTTGTCTATAGCTCAACTAATGACTGCCGACAAAGTCTCGTCTACATGGCATACTTGATTTCTTAGTAAAAGGTCGTTGAAATATTGAAGACTGAGTGTCCGAACTTTAAGGTTGAGCCCGCCTTGGGTCTCTATGTTTCAAATCTACACTCAAGAGATTAACGTTGAACTTCGAGGTCGAGTCCCCAACTTTCCACATCCTACATGTCCTCACGAGCGAAAAGATAAATTATTTTCCCTTCAAGAAATGATATCGTCAAAGAGAACGGGTATTTGTCTGACTTTTAAGTAAAGAAGGGGGGAGGGCTCGACTAAATTATAGCTTTGTCGGTAATCAAATATTATGTAGGGGACTTGCCGATTGAAGTAGGGCCATTAACTTCGTTCTATTCCTACTTCTCATATATATTATCTGATAATTAAGATTCTATCCTGTTGGAAAACATTATTGCGGGGGAAGCTTCTTCCCGGCACATGTCAGCTGAACTCTGCGAGTTATAAGAAAAGAACAACGAGAGTCTTGATGAGGAATTATCCAGGAAAAGACATAAACTAAGGCAATAACATAAAATTGCTTCATAAGAAAGTCAAGAACTGTTATATTTTCCTCTTCACAATGTTGAATTCTCTTAAGTTTCCTTGATTTAGGAAGTCTCCAATTTCCTTTAAAATTGTTTCTCTTTATTCGCAACTTTAAGATTTGTATTTGCTCAATGTTCAGTCTCTCATAAAATCTCGCATAATATAATCGATCAAACTCGATCGTTATTGCTATGATTAGGAATATTTTTGATACTTTCAATTATAATTAAGAAAATTCATGTAGTTCATAAAACGACTTTATGACATCTTTGGTAAATAGGAAAATCTATATCATGCAGATGATAATTCTGTGACCCTTCTTATCATAAATAAGGACATCCATGTTATATGACAACGTGCTGATCCTTCCAATAATAAATAAGGAAACCTGAGCCATCCGTAAAATACTTATGGTCATTCTACCATACTTAACTGGTGACTCTTTCGAGTCACGGAGAAAACGGAAGTCTTTCCAAGGGTCTCACCAAGCGTCCGACACATAACTCCAAACCTTCTTTTCGACCTATCCCGCTCTCCTCAAAAAATAAGCTTAGGAAGCCTTCACGATCCAGGTGAAAGTAGCATCAGGTTAAGTGTACAATTCTTAGAGTGACGTAAATTTTTCATTCCCTCATGAATAGATCGGGAACCTCACGCCGAAGAGATCAATCATGGGTCTTTTTCAAAAGTACTTCTATTTTCAATTCATTCTTTCAAAAATACACTCATTTCAAAATACATTTCAAAACTAGATTTCTTAAGTTTTTAAATTATAAAAAATTCACATGTATAATTTTTACTAGTTATGGGTAATTTTTGAAATTTATAAACAATCCTGATTGGCAGATAGTTGTGCTGAGCCTATTTAATCTTTAAAAGTGTGAACTGTGAAACTTGCATCTTCTCAGCATTGAATAAGATGCAAGTTTATCAATGAGCGTGATCTTCGTATTGGGCAACCTTCTCCTTCTAGTAAGCACCCACCCGTCTTCTTTATTTCTCATTGTGGCGCTTTGGCTCAATAAACATTATGCCCTAAATACGCAGCTTAACACCAACAAAGGCTATAGCTTAGCTGGGTTTTGGTTCAGCCTCGTTGCTTTCCAGTGGGTAGGTACCTTATGCTTCCAAAGCCTATGTGTTCCATGCGATGTTGAACTGTGTTAGTTAACACTTTCCTTTCCAGTCTCGGTTTTTGATTGCTCTGCGCCGGGTCACTTTACCAAATGGGGTGCTGCATTCAGGAGAAGCTCTGAAATCTGTATAACAACGATCGCACCCTGCTACGGTACTACTTCGTCATTCAAGCTCACTATTGATTTCAACCACACCACAATTCATTTGTATTTGTACTGTGTCAATGTGTTGTTGATTTCATCATATTGCCTGGCATCTCCATCTCCAATTTTTGGCAAATCAAAGTTTAAACCTTGCACAATAAATACTTCACAACCTACCTTGTACTGCTCCAGCTTGTGTGTTGTGTTAACCCCATCTAGGAAGATGAAATGAAAAAATCCAACAAGACCTCGTGTTTTGCTACAAAACTCTTCTTTTTTAAATGAAGGCCAAGTTATCCTCATGTAACAACAGATTATCAGATTCTCACTGCAGGAGTTCCAGCCCCATGGACATTTGATAACTTTTCAACAACTTGCAAAGCTGGAGTAAGCGGGGAGGGCATTAAAAAGGGAATATAAATATGAATATGAATATGAATATAAATATAGAATATCAATCCGAATATGGAATTTCAATCCGAGGGGATAAAAAGCCATAACTCATTCAGAGATGAAGAACAACAAAATTTTTGCACATCCAAAATAAACAGCGTTATTGATGAGATCCCCGGAACCTGGTACCCCAGACAGGGTCAGGGCCAAGCTTGGCCAAAGAAGCCCAAACAACGTAAGCCGAACTTGGAGGCCCAGAGCCAGTCCATGTGAGTGAATGACTCATTCATATCATGTGGCCCGATCGATCATCTATGGCGATCGGTCCCGATGTGTCGGGCCCAGCATCTCCTATGCGCCGGACCGATCGGTCCACATATTACAGGCGTTGCTTCTCACTCAACCCATGCAATGACAACCCTTGACAGCCCTGTTAGAAGTGTGGTCCGGCGAAGGCGTACAAGCCATCAATGACCAGAAAGTAGCCGGTTAGTAGCGCCGAAAGATCTAGCGCCATGCAGCTCTGTGAGGTCTTTTCCGGCGGCTGCTCCGCCTGACATTAGCCGACCTAGCAGCAAAGGACAGACACAAAACGACAACCTATTGCACACAGTACAGTGGGAGTATAAAAAGGACACTTATAGTGTGAGAAAAAGACCTTCTTCCGTTTTCTCTCCAGAGCTTTCGCATCAAGGAGTTGTTCTCGATTTATTTTCGATTCTCCTTTTTCTCTTTGTTGTCTAAAGAACAAACATGTCTTGTATGATCATGAATTTGCTTATTGAACCGACTAAGGAAACTTCTTTTAGCCCTTAGTCAAGTTGTTTATTCCTCGTTTCCGAGGTTTTCCACTCTAAAATCCTCGCGTCTTTTCACCTTTGATTCATAACCGTTCTCCACGCATCAAATAAATAATAACCGAGCTCGTCTTGCAACGAACGGTCGACTATTGACACCCCCGATTTCCGAATCACAACAGTTTGGCGCCGTCCGTGGGGACGAGTTTTTAATCCCCATTTGAGGTCTTTACCTGGGATAGGATAATCAAAGGCATGGCGATTGGAACTTCGACGAACGATAATGACACGCTTCCCAGCAGTGTTCCAGCTTCAACGTTCTCTTTATAGGACCTGGAAGGTGTTGTTAGGAAAGTTATACTGGAAGTTACGTCACAGAGGAGTGGAACAGAACCACCGGCTATCACAAGCCATGTTCCAGCCAACAGAGGGTACGAAGCGACCCAGAAGCGCCGAGCTCCGATGAAGAGGAGATTATCAGGCACGGAATAACAGTGAGGAGGCCGAGATACCAATCTACTCCGCCTCTTCCAATTAGAACTCCAACTCCCGTTCCTGGGACGGACCAGGAACAGATGCAGAGAAGCATCGACGAGCTTACCTGGGAGTTGGAGACCCTGCGAACGCAGAGGGATTGCGGTCTTAATCTGGAGCGTAATCCTGGACTATTTGATCGGGCCATAGATGCCCCGATCAGGCGGAGCAAGGATGATGACTGGTGGCACAATCTGCATGGGGCCCAGGCCTCATCCTAACAGTCTGGAGGCGTCTCCGCCGCACTGGGAGATTTGATGCTCCCATTTTTTGAAGAGATCTGGGCGGCAGTCCCCGATCGATAATATCGTAACACCGAAGGGTTACCAGTATTTCGAGGCGACGGTGATCCGATCGATCACGTTGCGGATTTCGAGCTGAGGATGGGGACCATTCGGGCCTCTGACTCATTGAAGTGCCGCATCTTCGCGGCAGGGTTGCAAGGCGATGCCCGAACCTGGTTCAAGAACTTGCAAGCCCGATCCATACAGTCGTATGACGGATTCATCATGGCTTTCTCGGAGCAGTTCGCTCCAAAT
This sequence comes from Utricularia reniformis, assembly GCA_009725065.1. Taxonomy (NCBI): domain Eukaryota; kingdom Viridiplantae; phylum Streptophyta; class Magnoliopsida; order Lamiales; family Lentibulariaceae; genus Utricularia; species Utricularia reniformis. The sequence continues at coordinate 171,600 of RWGZ01001007.1, read as the reverse complement.
GTAGGACCACCTCATAGCAGGCATGAACTATATGACATGAAGTATATCCCGACGAAGATGAGTCTCCGTTCTTTTATGGAGAAGTTCAATCGAACTGCTCGGGGTATGAAGTTGGAGCTCCGAGACAAAATCGATATCTTGCAGTAGGTCTTAGGAGCTTGTGGCCTTTCGGCCAGCCTTGTGAAGAGCCCACCACCCACCTTGGGGAAGCTCCTTTAGAAAATCAACAAGTACATCAAGGTGGATGAAGCGCTGGTAGCAGGATATCGAAAGCCTGGCGGGAATTATGATCCCGCATGTGACCATAGGGTATCTTACCCTAAGAGACAGCCGCAAGATGTTGTGGCTGTGGCTGAAAAGATCGCTCCTCCGAAGAAGGAGGACAATCGGGTTTACTGCGAGTTGCATCACAACCGCGATCACTCGACGCTCAAATGCCCGCTACTGCGAGAGACAGTAGCGGCGATGAACAAGGAAAAGCCCGATCATGACGATCGGAGGGACAAGCGGGCTGATTCTCCCCGAGCGGGCCATCAAGTTGACGATCGTCACAGGCCAAGGGGAAGAGACAATCCGGGTCAGCCCCAAAATTACATCGACCGGGCGGGAGACCGAAGATCTCCCCAACCCGAACAGGATAGAGGCCAGCACGGTCAAGAGAACCGTGGCCAAGGCCGCAAGAGGAGATGGCGGGGCCGTAGTCGCAGGGCCCCGCGAAATGGAGATAGGAGGGAGCAACCAGCTCCCCCACCTGCCGAAGTGGGCACCCAACCTCCCCCAAACGAGGAGGTGCCCAGGGAGAGAGAGGTTGCCGGAGATATTTATGTTATCTCCGGCGGAATCATGATTAATGAGTCGGTCATGGACCGAAAAAGAGTAGCGCGTGAGGAGTTCCCCAAGAGCTCCGAATCTGTGGCGCTGGTAAAGTATGAATCGGCTGAGCGGTCCTCAACCTTTGAGGGAGAAATCATTTTTACCGCAGCCGATCATGAAGGGGTCACCGATCCATGTGATGATCCTCTTATCATCACTAGAATTATCATCGATCGACGGGTCCATAGGATTCTGGTGGACACCGGGGTTTCATGCAACTTGATAAAGCTTGAAGTGGCGGAGATGCTCGGAGCCGCGGCCCATGATCTCCCGATTGCAAATATAATCCTCTGGTCGTTCAACCAGAGAAGTGTTATCCCGTACGGGAAAATTTTTTTCCCAGTCACACTAGGAGAATCGGGCAGGGACCGATCGGAGACCCTAGAGTTCATAGTCGTTGATGTCGATCTGGCTTACAACGCTATCATTGGACGGACCGGCCTCAGTAAGTTTGAGGCGGTCCCTTCCACGTACCATATGATGCTCAAGTTCCCCTTCACTCATAGAGTGGTTTCTGTTAAGGGGAACCAGAAAGTAGCAAGACAGTGCTACATGAGCTTGTGCCGAACCTTGGCACCCATCAAGAGAGCTCGGGTGGATTTGCTCGAAGAGCCCCCGCACCCGAGGCCAGCTATGGAACCCGTTGGTTTCAAGCTTATCAACTTGGTTGAGGATGACTCAAACAAGACTACTCGCATCGGGTGCATCTAGCCCCGACCATCGAAGAAGAGCTGGTACGCTTATTGAGAAGCAATGTGGACATCTTCGCTTGGACCCCGGACGATATTCCGGGAATTGACCGATCCGAAAGTGAGTATCGGATCAACACCGAACCTCGAACCAAGCCGATAAGGCAAAAGAGGAGACGCTATTCTCATGAGAAGATTGAGATCATCCGGGTAGAGGTGAACAGGTTGCTGCGGTCGGGCTTCTTAAGGGAGATTCACTACACTGAGTGGGTCGCGAACCCCGTAGTAGTCTCCAAGGCAGACGGGAAATGGAAGATGTGCGTGGACTTTACCGACGTCAACAAGAGCTGTGAGTCGGACCCTTTCCCACTGCCGCATATTGACCGATTGGTGGATGTTGTGGCGGGCAGCACCATAACGAGTACCATGGACGCTTACTCCGGGTACCATCAGATCTTCCTTGCTAAGGAAGATCAAAAGAAGTCATCATTCATGACAGAAGACGGCGTTTACTGCTACGAAGTTATGCCTTTTGGCTTAAAAAACGCCGGAGCAACATACCAAAGGCTGGTCAACAAGATCTTTAGGGAGTTGATAGGCCATATTATGGAAATGTATGTTGATAATATGATTGTCAAGTCCGTGAATGATGAATATCATATTCCTTACTTGTCTCGCTGTTTCGAAGTGTGCAGTAAATATAAACTCAAACTAAATCCTAACAAGTGTTGCTTCGGGATTCGAAGTGGCAAATTCCTTGGATATTACGTTTCTGAGAAAGGCATCGATGCAACGACCCTAACTTGGGCCTAGCTGTTTTGTTAAAACGTGCTAAATAAAATGAAAACATTCGAATGAAAATTTAAAACGTAGTTCGAAAACATCAAAGTTCGACAGCATAATTTAGAGTATTCTCCAAGGGACCGAACTCTATCACCGGACAACCGACGACCTCCTTCCCATGCCCATCTCATACCTCGTCCGCGTCACCTACAAAATCTGTAAAGCGGTCACAATCTATTAAAGGAAACTTCACACACGCTACACATTATCTTTTCATTTCTTAATTACACCGTATACGCACACGTGAATCATTCCTTTTAATTGTTTTCTTATTTCCTTCTTCTTTCCCCCTTATCATTCCCATCATACTCTAACTTTACTGTTGCCGAGAGTAACATGCTCGGTGCATAACCCGCCAAGCCAACCGTTAGCTGTTGGATGACTCGACGGGCCATATGCTTCCCTTCCCCGGGTGGGTACTTAGGTGCTACCCCTTTTTCCACCCGGATCCGTTCCGCCCTTTCGTACGTATCTTTTCCTCTTTGGAACTTATCGTTCCCTTCATCAGGCATGCCCATCCTTTGGCAAATCGTGTACTAGGCACGATGCCGGGTTTGGTCGGACGGTCCATCCTTCCTCACCCCGAGTCTTATCAACATTTATCTCGTTCATTCGTGTCTTTTCCTTTCTTCTTTATTAACCCAATCCCATTCACTAAGTCTGAACATTCCCTTACTATATTGTGTTCACTCCGCTTACCGTTCGCTTTAGCTTGTTATAATCTTTCCGTGCTTCCCTGCATTTTGTAACAGGTCTTAGTTATTCGAATTCCGACGTTATTATCTCATTGTTAACTATGTGATTACCGTAGACCTTACGCATCCTTTTTGCTCCCACGATCCGACGTTGAGACGCAACGAAAACACTCAAACTTAGTATTTCCGCGATAATTCACTTCCTCCTTGAAATCCGCTACAATTCTACACTGGGACTGAAATCCGCGACAATTCTACACTGGGACTGAAATCCGCGATAATTTTACACTTCGTGAATTTTCACGACAATTTTGTTCTTCCTCATTTCCGCGATAATTTTGCACATCACATTTTCCGCGACAATTTTTCAAAGGTTAATTTCCGCGACAATAATTGCCTGTCCAAAATTCCGCGATAATTTCCACACGTTAAGAATCCGCGACAATATTGCACTACAAAATTTCCGCGACAATTTCCTTCTTTCGCGACAATTTCTGGATTTTCGTGGCTAAATGATCATTAACTCGTTTTTGGGCCTCCCCACCCCTATTTATAGACATCCTAACTTTCCTAATTCACACTTAAACCCCTCATTCTTTCCATTTTGACCCCTCCTTTATCTTTTGCTTTACTTTTCTATTTTTCGTTTCCTTTTACGTTCTTTCATTCCCGTATTCCTCGTTATTCCTCGTCTAGACTTTACCGCTACATTCCCTACTATTTGTTCCATCATACCTTTTTCCTGGCTATTACATCCTTCCCCACTCATTTTGAGTTTCATCCCGAAACTCGTGCGTACCAATCTTCCATTAATTCCGGTGCTCTCTGTCTAATCTCTCGTTCCGTTTTCCTATGTAGCTTCCCTCTCTCCTTGATTGGACCTTTGTACTTTCACAATGGGGATTTGTTTGTTTCTGAGCTTCTTTCCTCCCTGCCTAGGATCTTTACTGGGACTTCCTCGTATGTTAGTTCCGGGGTTATCTCCATGGGTTCCCCCACACATTCTTGTATTCCTTCAGTCACCCTCCTCCTCAGTTGGGATACATGGAACACGTTGTGTATTCCCCCCATTTCCTCCGGAAGCTTCAGCTGATATGCTAGGTTTCCAATCCTTCGTTCTACCTCGTATGGTCCGATATACCAAGGACTCAGCTTCCCTGTCCTTGTGGTCCTTAGCACCCCCTTAATCGGTGATACCTTTAGGTAGGCGCGATCCCCAACTTTTAACTCTAAGGCTCTCCTTTTTGTGTATGTCCAACTTTTGTATCGGTCCTGTGCCGCCTTAATGTTCTTTCGTACCACGACCACCTTTTCAATGGTGACTTCTACCAATTCTGTCCCCGTGGTCGTTTTCTCTCCCACCTCATCCCAGCATAGCGGTGTACGACACTTCCTCCCATACAATGCCTCATATGGGGCCATGCCAATGCTGCTCTGAAAGCTATTATTGTACGCAAATTCCACTAGCAGTAGGAAATCCTCCCAACCTCCCTTAAACTCCAACACAAATGCCCGTAACATATCCTCCATAATTTGGTTGGTTCTCTTGGTCTGACCATCCGTCTGTGGGTGATAGGCTGTGCTCATGCATAACTGGGTTCCGAGCGACTTCTGTAAACTTTGCCAAAATCTAGACTTGAATCTCAGGTCTCTGTCTGAAACGATGTTTACTGGAACTCCATGTAATTTGACTATGTTATCCACATATATTCTGGCTAGCCTGTCCACTCCGTACGTTGTCTTGACTGCTAAGAAGTGAGCCGCCTTCGNGTGTGACTCTATGACTTACTCTCGTTAGTTAATCGAATTATGCGGCAATTGGCGACCTTACCCTAGGATTCGCGATGAATTACACTATGGTCCAAAATTCACGGCCAAATCGGGTGTTGCTCTTTGTATTCACGAGAAGTTGCGTTTNTGAATCTCGGGTCTCTGTCTGAAACGATGTTTACTGGAACTCCATGTAATTTGACTATGTTATCCACATATATTCTGGCTAGCCTGTCCACTCCGTACGTTGTCTTGACTGCTAAGAAGTGAGCCGCCTTCGTAAGACGGTCCACCACCACCCATATCGCGTCGTTCTTCCGTGGGCTCTTGGGTAGTCCTACCACAAAGTCCATGCTGATGCTATTCCATTTCCACTCTGGGATCTCTAAGGGTTGTAGCTCGCCTCCCGGGCTTTGGTGTTCGGCCTTAACTCGTTGGCAGTTTTCGCATTTGGCCACAAAGTTTGCAATCTCGTTTTTCATTCCATTCCACCACCAATGCATCTTTAGGTCCCGATACATCTTAGTACTTCATGGGTGAACTGAGAAAGCTGAACTGTGTGCTTCTGCCATAATCTTCTTCCTTAGCTCTGGCCTGTTTGGTACCCATACACGTTCATTCATTCGGATTAGCCCATCGCTTCCTTTGCTTATTTCTGATTTATCGGTTCTGTTTCCCTCTTTTCGCGTTACGGGTTTCTCGGGGTCTGATATCTGTGCTTCTAGTACCTCCTTCAGTATCCCTGGCTTCGCGGTAACCGTCCCTAACATGACTGCGGTCGACTCTACCACTTCCAGTTGTAGGTTCTCCAATTCCCTTACCAACGTGTTGGCTAGCACGCCATGAGTCTTCCTCCTCAGTGCATCGGCTACCTGGTTTGCCTTTCCGGGGTGGTACTGAATGTCCAGATCGTAATCTTTTATCAGTTCCAACCATCTCCATTGTCTCATGTTAAGCTCCCTCTGAGTGAATAGGTACTTCAAACTCCTGTGGTCGGTAAATATCTCACACTTCACACCGTACAGGTAATGTCTCCAAATCTTGAGTGCGAATACCACCGCGGCTAATTCTATATCGTGTGTCGGATAGTTCAACTCGTGTATCTTCAATTGACGGGATCCATATGCTATAACTTTCCCTCCCTGCATCAGTACACACCCGAGTCCTTCCTTCGATGCGTCGCTGTATACCTTGAAGTCCTGTCCTAGTGTGGGTAATACTAGTATTGGTGCGGATGTCAATTTCGTTTTGAGACATTCGAAACTCTCTTCACATTTCTCGTCCCACGTTTACCTCGTTTCCTTTCGGGTCATATTTGTCAACGGTTTAGCAATCTTTGCGAACCCCTCGATGAACTTCCGATAGTACCCGGCCAATCCTAAGAAGCTCCTTACTTCTCGAGCATTTGTCGGTTTGGGCCAATTCGTCACAATTTCATGCTAGCATCAAAATCCGCGATAATTTGTGTTATAGTAGAAATCCGTGACAATTTTACACTTCGTAAATTTCCGCGACAATTTTGTTCTTCCTCATTTCCGCGATAGTTTTGCACATCATGATTTTCGCGACAATTTTTCAAAGAGTCATTTCCGCGACAATAATTTCTAGTCCGAAAATCCGCGATAATTTTCCACACGTAAAATCCGCGACAATTTTGCACTACAAAATTTTCGCGACAATTTCCGGATTTTCGTGGATTAATGATCATTAACTCGTTTTTGGGCCTCCCCACCCCTATTTATAGACATCCTAACTTTTCTAATTCACACTTTAACCCCTCATTCTTTTCATTTTGACCCCTCCTTTATCTTTTGCTTTACTTTTCTATTTTTCGTTTCCTTTTACGTTCTTTCATTCCCGTATCCATCGTTATTCCTCGTCTAGACTTTACCGCTACATTCCCTACTATTTGTTCCATCATACCTTTTTCCTGGCTATTACAATCGAGGTCAATCCGGAGAAAGTCCAGGCTATTATTGATATGCAGCCTCCAAGAAACAAGCGAGAATTCCAAAGACTGACTGGCCGATTGGCGGCATTGAACAGGTTTATTTCTAGATCCACTGACCAGACTCTACCTTTTTTCAGGACATTGAGAAAAGCTAGCCATCTTGGCTGGACCGAGGAGTGCGATCGTGCATTTTCCGACTTGAAGACTTATTTGAGCACTCCTCCTGTCATGGTGAGCCCGACGTGCCACGAACCCTTAGGGTTGTATTTGGCCGCGTCAGAAGCCGCAGTCAGCGCAGCCCTGGTGACCATTGGGGATGATATTCATCGGCCCTTTTACTACGTTAGCCATTCCCTGGTACCAGCCGAAACCAGATACACAACCTTGGAAAAATTCATGTTGGCCTTGCAGAAAGCTATATCAAAGCTTAAGCACTATTTCGAAGGCCGCAAGGTTTATGTGTATACTGATCAGCCTTTGAAGGCTGTTTTGAGTCAGGCGGATTCTAATGAGAGGTTGGCCAAGTGGAAGATCAAGATCAGCTCCATGTATCTGGAATTCGTTCCCCGAAGAGCGATCAAAGCTAAAGTCCTCGCCGATTTCATGGTCGAGATGACCCGATCGCTCATATTTCTGAACCAAGAGGACGACCGGTTGGTCATTTATGTTGATGGATCAACATTCGGGAGAAAGGGAGCGGGCATCACCCTTACTACACTTCAAGGCGACGTTATCCATTCCGCGGTCAAGTTCTTGTTCTCTGGAACGAATAACGTGGTGGAATACGAAGCCGTTTTGTCGGGGATGACTTTAGCCCAAAAGATGGGAGTTGCTAAAGTGCGAATGTTCTCGNCCAAAGGGTTGGCTCTACCCTCTGTTTATGGCAATAATAAATAAAAGCGGTAATATATACATAACTGCCCGGAAAAAGAGCAAAAGTCGGGCAGTGAATCTCCCGAAGAACGGCTGCGACGAAAGGATGAAGGGGAAATAGCAAGCCAGATCTAAGGGAGCCATAGCTAACGGGTATAGCGCTAGCCGGAACGTTCATCTCAGCGGGATGGAAGCATGGAACGTCTTCCTTCCCCCTCCAAATGGGATAATGGGCTGGAATAGAAAACTTGACCCGAAATGCTTCAAGGTCCATGGTAGCGATATCAGGGTACCTAGACATACGGGGTGCCATGGATGATTACCTTAAAGTTTGAAGAAGATTTGAAGGTGAGCAACGGTTGAACGAAATCGCCGAAGGATTCCAAGGTTGAGCAGTCTGTCGCAAAGAGTGATAATGGCTGCACAAAGTGGAAATCCTGACTTTTATATCACGAACTGCTCAATCACAGGGTGACACGTCATCTCTGCAGGCGGCTGCAGTCTGACACTCTGCCCCGCCTTTAGAATATGGAAAGGCGTTAGCTATTGCAGAGCCTGAAATTACGCTCCTACCCTCAACTGTTACGGATTTCAAATTTGAAAGTCCACATCATGAAATTTCAAAGTGCATGATCGGTCTCCAAGGACGCCGTTACAACCAGTTCGGGTACAGGTTTCCGTCGTTGCGATCGGGCACTTATGCACAAACGATCTCAATCGGTTGATCGAACCCCGGTCACCACCGGGGTGGTGACAGAGTCCAAGGGGCTATTGATGAGATCCCCGGATCCCGGTACCCCAGACAGGGTCAGGGCTAAGCTTGGCCAAAGAAGCCCAAACAACGTAAGCCGAACTTGGAGGCCCAGAGCCAGCCCACGTGAGTGAATGGCTCATTCATATCCTGTGGCCCGATCGATCATCTATGGCAATCGGTCCTGATGTGTCGGGCCCAACATCTCCTACGCGCCGGACCGATCGGTCCACATATTACAGGCGTTGCTTCGGGCCATTCTCACTCAACCCATGCAACGACAACCCTCGACAGCCCTGTTAGAAGTGGAGTCCGGCGAAGGCGTACGAGCCATCAGTGGCTAGAAAGTAGCCGGTTCGTAGCGCCGAAAGATCTAGCGCCATGGAGCTCTGTGAGGTCGTTTCCGGCGGCTGCTCCGCCTGACATTAGACGACCTAGCAGCAAAAGACAGGCACAAAACGACACCTTACTGTACACAATACAGTGGGAGTATAAAAAGGACAATTAGAGTGTGAGAAAAAGACCTTCATCCGTTTTCTCTCCAGAGCTTTCGCATCAAGGAGTTGTTCTCGATTTATTTTCGATTCTCCTTTTTCTCTTTGTTGTCTAAAGAACAAACATGTCTTGTATGATCATGAATTTGCTTATTGAACCGACTAAGGGCACTTCTTTTAGCCCTTAGTTAAGTGTTTTTTTCCTCGTTTTCGAGGTTTTCCACTCTAAAATCCTCGCGTCTTTTCACCTTTGATTCATAACCTTTCTCCACACATCAAATAAATAATAACCGAGCTCGTTTTGCAACGAACTGGTCGACTGTTGACACCCCCGGTTTTCGAACCACAACAGTTATAATTCAGGAATGCAAGATCTAATAGAATTAAGGGGGTGGATGATAAGAGATACCTGTGAAGTGAGATTCTAGGCAACATACCGAATTATCAGCGGGTATGAATCAGTTAGATTCTGCCCACATTAATAGCATTGAAGCTCATCAAAATGTCAATCAGGATAGTTTTATAATTTCAAAAATTACCCATAACTAGTAAAAAATATACATGTGATTTTTTTATAATTTTAAAACTAAAGAAATGTAGTTTTGAAATTAATTTTGAAATGAGTATATTTTTTAAAGAAGGAATTGAAAATAGAAGATCTTTTGAAGAAGCCCCATCACTGCATATACCGAATTAGCGTCAGGTTCAGTGTATAATCTATAGACTGACGTAAATTTTTCACTTCCGTATTAACAAATCCATTATCTTGGCTTAGGTAGTTTTTTTAGGAACACGGAGGAGACGTATGTCTTTTCATGGATCTCAATGAGCATCCTATTTTACATCCACTTCTGGGTCTGAACGATCACCCACTAGTCCCAGGTCTCACCAAACACTCTGACTAATCTCAATTTCTGGGTCTCAATAAGCACCTACTAATCTCGGGCCTTACCTAGCACCCCAATTCATCTCATGTATTCAGGTTTCAAGAAGCACCCGTGGGCATCAAGTAGCACCCCTCATACTTTCTTTATGGGTATAAACTGGCACCCGTAATAATCTAAACTTTATAGGGCCTCAAGGAGCCCCCGTAATTTCATCTCGATCTTTCTAGGCCTGACCTTTCCAGTTCTCCTCTATAGAATAAGAGTACGAAACATTCACTACCCGAATACAAGTAGCATCATATTTAGGGTACAATCCTTAAAATAGTGTAAATTTTTTACTCCCACTGGAGTGGCTCTGGTGTCTCGTGCTAGGGAGCCTTTACCGTCTAGATGGAAGTAGCGTTAGGTTCAGGGTACAATCCTTAGACTGGCGTAAATTTTTCACTTCCGTATAGATAGATCCGGTACCCTGGACTATGTGGTCCTTGTATGACAAAGGAGAAGACGGATGTCTTTTTGCCTCTCACATTCTCACGCACCACATCACATCATCTTATCTATATCATTCCCGCCTCATTTATCGTCTCGAAAATCAATGCTGTAAATATCGAAATCAGTATATATGGACGCATATATATAATTTGATTATGGAATATCATATATGAGGATATGATCAAATATTAGGAATATTTGCTAGTTACCTTAATTATCTCAACTGTGTCATCTATATAAGGAGGTCTTAGGATTCATTGTCATGTACTTCAATACTTTTGTATTCCGAATTTTCTCTTTGTGTGTCTCGTATTATTCTCAAGTGATAGTGAATTTGGCCGTTCTGTCGGTCACCTGGTTTTCCCATCTCTGGTTCCACGTCAAGTTTCTTGTGTCGTTGTTTTATCTTTTGCTTTAATTCTCAGGTTCTACTTAATATATCGAGTTTGTTCGCACACATATTTAATCCACAAAATAGTCATTCCAAAATTTTATTTTAGAAAATAAAGCATTTATAATACTAATCTTCTATCATATTCAATATTTTAAAATCCACATAATTAAATAAAATTTAAATAGAAAATAATGAAATTAATTAATCGAGAATTCAAATTTGACTTAAAAAGTATAAAATATATCCATTTAGGAAAATGTTAAATCATATGATAAAATGCCACACTTATAACCGTTGATATGTGTAATGAAATAAAGCATTTATAATACTGTTTAGGGTTCAAAGCAGAAGAAATGGACAAAACAAGTCCGGTTTTAGAACATAGATTCGGGAACACTAGCGAATTTGTGATAAAAGAAAATTGGGAAATGAAACATCCCATTTATAGGTGGAAATGAAAAAGGATGGATCAAAATAAAATAAAAATATGTTAAAATGCCTTTAAATAGATCTGAACATGACCCAAATGAAGTAATATTACAATTAAGTATGGAAAAGCTTCAGAAATAACCTAATGCCAAAATTAATTGCGGAATTAGAGGTAAGAGAATTCACCGCAGATTTGGGGTCAAGCAATTCACAATGGAAACCTTAAACTACAAATTCATTGTGATCACAAGCTCTTATAGCAAATTAAAATCCAAAAGATTCATGGAGTATTGTTCAGAAGACAATGACAGCCAAGCCTTACTCCATGATCAAATGAACATCAAAGAACTACTCGGGGTGGAAGAATAGAATACATGATCTACTATATTGCAGGTTATTGTATGAACCGAACCAGTCAAGTATGGGATCAATAAACCATAAAAATACACGCAAGAACATTGCGATATAAAGCATATTCAAACTTTGGGCTTTGTAAGAGAATGGATTGATGGTGCTAACTATCATCATGTAGTCAAGGAAACAGATGCGAAATGCATGTGGGAGAAACTTGTATGTATTTTTTAACCAAAATCTACTCAATGTAAAGGGTTCATGTTCAAGAGACTGATGAGGTTGAGATAATAGGAATGATCTCCAATGAAGATCATCTTGGATAATTTCAAGAAATTGTTAATAAGTTTTCTGAAACTGATTGTGTTCTAGAAGACAAGGTGTTGGCTCACATGCTAATTGGAACTTTACCAGACTCTTTGAAGTCCACTATGATTGCTATAAATTTATCATTCCTAAGAAGAGGCCTAAAACTAGAAGTAGTGAAAGAATGCCTAATAAATGAAGGATTGAGAAGGGAAAAGGTAACAGTCTAAGTAGTCAAAGAGACTCTTGCAGTTTTCAGTAGTGGTAACGAGCCTAAAAGCCACAATTACACAAAAAGGGATACAAAAAATGGAAACAGAATCCAAAGGATGAGAAGAGTAAATGAGAGCAGCCTCAAAAGAAGACCCAAAGTTGTAACTGGTGTGGAAAATTTGTTCATCTAAAGAGAGACTGCTGGCACTGGAAAACAGTGAAAGGAATAGAATCCAGAGAAGCTACAAATCAGGAAGAGATTATAATCATTGCTTCGACACTTGAAAACACAAAGAATGGTGTGGAGAGTTGATTATTCCAATAAGATATTGCTTTTTATCATATTTTGAAGAGGACGTAGGCATTATAATGATGAGAAATCATAATTGTGCTTCAATAAAAGAAATGGGAGCATAAGAAGTAATGACTAGAAGTGGATATAAACTGATTTTGAATTATGTTAGACACATTCCTAAGCTGAGATTGAATCTATTATCCACATCAATCTTGGATAAAGAAGGGCATGGAAGCATAACTTTCAACAATTGTTGGAAACTGATGAAGATGGATGTACCGTTGCTAAAGGAAGATGATCAAACACCCTATATAAGGTCATCTTGAAACCTGAAGCTGGACAGATTAACACTCTAAGCAAGAATGACATGTTTCAGCCATGGCATAAAAGGCTCGGGCACATCTCAGAAGCAGGACTTGCTAAGCTAAATATGGTTTATTTTACACAAAAGGAGGAAAGCTGGAAATCATCTGTGAAGAATGCATTCTAGGAAAATAGTCAAAGCTACCTTTTAAAATAGAAATTAGAAGGGAACATTAGATCCGGAATTTTCATATGTATGTTCACATGATGTGGTATCTAGAGGGGGAAACAAATATTCTGTCTCATTCATTGATGATGCAAGTAGGAAACTGTGGACCTATCCAATTCAAACAAAGGACATAGTTTTCTCAAAATTCCAGGAATGGTTAGCAGTCGTGGAGAGGGAAAAATGAAAAAATTGAGAACACTAAAGACAGATAGTGGAGGGGCATACATCTTTAATGAATTTTATGTTTTTTGTAGGTCTACAAGCATCATGGATGAAAGGACAGCCCCCCGAACATCTCAACACAATGGGACATCATAGAGATTCAATAGAGCTCTTCTAACTAAGGTGAGATGTCTATTGAAAACTTCAAACCTACAAAATGAGTTCTGAGCAGAAGCTTTGGGAGTGCCTTGTTATTTGATAAACCGATCTCCAGCCACCAGTATATGGCTAGAGACACCAGAGGGAAGGTGTGCAGGTAAGACTCCTACTCTTAAACATTTAAATGTATTTGGATGCAGGGCCGGATGAACATTTCCAAGGTAAAAAGAAAAAATTCGGATCACCATGTAGAGGAATTTATTTTGTTAAGGTATGGAGATCAACAGTTTGCAGTCGGTCTTTGTGAGTAACTTCCAAAAATGATGAACTTTTTATGTATTACACTTCCTAACGATGTTCGTCACATGTGTCGAAGGACCTCTTTTCGTTGAATAAAAAAATGACGAGCTCCTCGAAGGTGACCACCCTTCGCAAGGAAGTTTGTATAAGAGAAGAACAAGTCCGCTTGTCTATAGGAGGAGCTAGAAGCAAGGCTCCAAAAAAGTGTCTCCCCCTCAATAGGAAATCATCACTATGAAGAATAGGGTCAAAGTGGTCACTTAAGAACTGGCCTGGTCGACCAAACAAGCTCAATCAGAAATGACAAAGAGGCTTAAAACGGAAGGTTGCCTAGATGTGGCAAATTCCAATGCGACCTACTCATCGTTCATATCTAACCTGAACGGGAAAATTGGAATAGTTCCGAGCGATCCCATAGCTATGTTGAAGAGAATTAATAACACGCCCTTCAAACTCAAGATATTAATAAACTAAAGGAGATGTTATGTTCAGTGGACGAGGCCATCCTCAACAACACCACCAAGCACCTTGAGTTGGTCGACCCCCATGTCATTGATCCTGTTTTTGGAAAGATTAGTCACTTTGTCAACCTTCAAGAGTTTTGCAACCACGCACCCCTTCGGGATCGTCGAGGAGGAAAGACACCTACTTACTCAGCAAGTGAAAAACATATTTGGACTCAACCCGAATTCTGAAGACTTGGAGCATGTCGATCCAATCTCCTTTGATGAAGACTTCAACCCACGCTCACTTTAGACTCCAAACGACCACGACCCTGACTTCGTTCATCTTCCAGACTAGTTAGAAGAGTTAGTAATAGATCGTCTAGGTGAAGATACTCTATAGTGTAATTTTTAACTTGTCTTGTACTTGATTGTTTTCATAATATTTTCTATGATAATATCATAACACCGACTAACTTAGTGTTTATCATGATAACATCAAATAATAATATAGATCGCCTTTAATTCCGATTATGTAAATCACGATCATGAGGGCATTCATTGTCACTAACCAATGTCCAGTATCCAACATACAGTTGACCATGAGAGCATCCAATAATACAATCGACCAAGATAGTGCCGAACAAAACAGGTGAAGATTACCAAAGTGTCGAGGATCACAATAATGTGGACTAAGAACCCCATCAAACACATAGATGTCGATCGGAAGGTATCTGTGATGACCTTGGAAAAAGGTACCATAGGCCGATAGCAAAGGTAACACATACAATAATTAAATAAATGTAAACAATAGATGGATGGGTGGAAAATATGAGAGAAATAATTAAGAGTGGTAAAAATATAAGTAATTAGGAAGGAGGGGTCAAAATGCAATTATGCGTAGTTAAAATACCTATTAATAGATGTTAAAATGACCTAAGGAAGGTCATTTGTCACTTTGACACGAAAAAGACACGGCAAGGATAGCCAAGGAGCAAAATCGCGGTGAACTTGACCAAATTCAAAGCGGATTTCGACCAAAGAGTAATTCACCGTGGATTTGCATGAACGTTTAATTCACCGCGGATTTTCGAAGATTTCACCACATATTTTGTCGAAGAAGCAATTCACCACAGATTGATCAAAGCCACACAATTCATCACGGATTTTGTTCAAATTCACTACGGATTTCGTGGTAAGAAGGAATTCGCAATGGAAATGTTATGGTTAGATAATTCACCGTGGATTTTGAGAGAAGGGAGAGAATCCGTCCCAAACTAGTCTCGGAATGGATAAAAAGGAGATCTTGGGAACTTACGGTGAAGTAACAAGTAGCAAACCACTAAAGATATATCTTATCGTCGGTAGAATAATAAGTTGATTCATGAATACATGAATGATCTTGTCTAAAAATATTTTAGAACGTTTGTTTATAAGTCAATTTCTTATATAATTTTGAGTTCAAATATTGTGGGGAAACGAGCGATATACGAGGTTGGGCCCATAATGTGTGAGCTTACGTCCTCGGGAGAGCGAAGCTCTACCTTGGTTTTCACTATGATAATGAAAAGATAGAAGGACAATCAAAGGATAATGATAATTCGAATGAAAACGGAACGAAAAACAATCAAATCCACTTCGTTTCGCCCGAGATGGGGGAAGTCAAGACATTTTGTACGAAATCTCGCGAGAACTACAAAAAGTCGCGACCACCATAATCAAAATCTCGCGAGAGACAAGAAGTCGCGAGTCATGGTGGCAAGGTGACAAAAACTTGCGAGTCGGGGGGCGAGGCGATGAAATCTAGCGACTGCAGCCAAAGGTACATGTTCTCGCGAATTTTTGAGCACAAAGTCGCAAGTCATGGGGTTCAACGAAGGATCTCGTGACTTTTTGTACAAAAAGTCGCGACTAGGCCATAAACTCGCGTAACTGGGAGCTTTGGGACACGTGCCGAGAATCTGAAGCCTTTCTATGGCCTAGAGTCTTGTATTTATAGAAAAACTCGGCCAATAAGTCAACTTAAGGTCCAAAAGCCCAATTTTAGTCAAATTAGCCCAACTTATTTAGAAAATATCAAATTAAACCGGAATAAGTGTCACAACATCCCAGAACTTCAAAAATGCAGCCCGGACGAACACTCGTAGCACGTAATGTCAAGAAAATTCCCGGGAATACTCTTCACCAGATCATCGTAACCGAATGCTTAGGAGATAGCCAAAAGTACCGCATAAGGTCGCCAACGAGCTTTCCGAGTGGCAAATTACGAAAATACCCCTAGCATCATTTCCGAACGAAATCATCCAAAATAGATCAAAACACCATCAGAATTCTCATATATGGGCGCGGCATGCCCAAATTATGAGACCATCCCCGAAATCACATTACTCAAAAAATATAATAGAAAATCAAAAATACCATTTAGACACGTCAAACGAGCCCCGGGTGTGTTATAATTACATAAATAACCCCGGGCAATATCAATAGTCCCCTAGTTTGCAGATTCAGACTCTGAGTCGTAAACCACATTATATCGGCTCGTATAGAAGTCCAGTACTTGTTCATACACTTTTTTAGAAACCCATGTGTAAGGCCAAAATCGTCTCACTGACATTGATTGTAACGACCCGCCTTTCCGCTTGCACGATATTGTCCGCTTTGGACTAGGCTGACCCTAATGACACCCACCTAGTCCTCACGGTTTTACTTTTTCCCTAGCCCCCACACTTCTCAGTGGGTCACCCATCCCTGAATTGCTCCAAGGTAAGCACGCTTAACTTTCCAGTTCTAACGTTCCGCTTGCAACTTTGCTAGGGAAAAGGCCTCGTGCAATGGGAGACGAATCATTATACTTAACATACGATCGTTCCCCGTCTATAGCCGATGTAGGGATTCGCCTAAAGTGCCCTTTCTCTCGCAGCCCCGAGGGGACCTCACATTCACCCCTCCTTATGGACTCAGCGTCCTCGCTGAGGTTTGCCCCAACACACCGACTATAACCCGGGCCCTGCTCCGATACCAAATGTAACGACCCGCCTTTCCGCTTGCACGATATTGTCCGCTTTGGACTAGACTGACCCTAATGACACCCACCTAGTCCTCACGGTTTTACTTTTTCCCTAGCCCCCACACTTCCCAGTGGGTCACCCATCCCTGAATTGCTCCAGGGTGAGCACGCTTAACTTTCCAGTTCTAACGTTCCGCTTGCCACTTTGCTAGGGAAAAGGCCTCGTGCAATGGGAGACGAATCATTATACTTAACATACGATCGTTCCCCGTCTATAGCCGATGTAGGGATTCGCCTAAGGTGCCCTTTCTCTCGCACCCCCGAGGGGACCTCACATTAATGGTGTCAGATTTCGAGTTCGATCAAGAATTTCACGACTTTTCAACTCGGTGGGTGTGCTCTTACACATATCTCTCTTTACTTTTTGTACATACACATTTCATTATACACTGAAATTCTGCTGCACCGCTTCATTTCGTTAATCTTACGCAATCGAACTTAGAAAATATTTTTTAATTGTCTATCAACAGGTTTTAATCTCAGCGTGGAGCTCTTACTTTTTTGCTTCGTCAAAATCTTGCTCTTCACAGCATAGAGGGTTCACAGACTCCTCAACTTCGCAATTCAATCTTGTTCACGTCGTGATTGTTACTCCACGACCTCGAGCTCATATGTCCTTTTCCTGCATAAGATATCCGCACGTTCGAAACAAGAACATCACTTCATCACCTCCGCAAGGAGGTTGGTGCTTACTTCTTTGCCATTCTCATTATTCTTGGGCAATTATTTTACGCTTACGGTTGATCGTGTGCATCTCTTATATGCCGCCCAATTACCGGTTACCTATAAAGGCTATCACCTATATAGCATTTTGGCTTTCGATTTAAAGGGCCGCTGAAATAAAGAAAGCCATGTGTCTCGACTTGAAGAGTAGCGAGTGGCTTTGAGGTCGAAATCCCAACTTTGAGTCGAAATGATGACTTATTGTCTCTTTTAGATATGATCTCATGAAAAATAAAGTGTCTCTAGCCGACATCTAAGTATTGAAAGGAGGGCTTAACTGAATAGTAGATTTGTCGTTCATCGAATATTATGAAGGTGGACATACCGATTGAGGTAGGGTCATTACCTTCCCTATGTTCATACTTCCTATATATATTATCTGAAAATTAAGATTCTTTCTTAATTAAGTTTTTATTGTGGGGGGAACTTTGCCTCGGAAGACATTAGATGAACTCTATGAGTTATAATAAAAGAAAACCGAGAATCCCCGACTATGAATCATATAGGGAACAACATGAAACTAGGGAAATAACGAAAATTGCCTCATAAGAAAGCCAATAACCGTTATATTTCCATCTCTTCAATTTTAAACCCTTCCTATGTTTCATTTGATAAAATAAGTCTCTAGTTCAGTTTGAAATCACTTCTCTTTATTTGTGAATATAAGATTTGCCTTTACTTCGTTCGTCTCTCATAAAATCTCGCAACTTGATCAAGCTTGATAGTTGTTGCTATATTCATATTATCTCGGTTAAAAAAATCAATGTCATCCATAAAACGACTTTATGTCATCTCCGATGGTAAATAGGATAATCTATATCATGCACACAATAATTCTTTGGACCGTATGGCCATAAATAAAGACACACGTGTTATACAATAACTTGCTAATCCTTCCCTCTCATAACTAATGAACCCGTGGCATCCATAAAATACTTAAGAGTCATTCGCCATATGTCGAAAGAGTAAATACCTTTCGGGGATAACTACTTGATCACTTTCATACGGATCCCGGTTAGATATCTATGATCGTAAATAAGATCGTAACATAAGTTTCCTTACTATACATAAGGGAATTGCGCTTGAGTGTCACGACCGCATTTAAGGGAGCGATCTTCATACATCCTGACCAGTTTCTTGGTTCTTTCAACCGTAAACAAAAAATACGAGATACCCATGAGACAATTACTGGATACGCCCATCACACGAGATAAAAATACAGGCTCATCCCCTTAACAAACTTCAGCTTGATCATCGCTGACATAACTGAGCGCCCAACGATAACTTGCTTATGTCTCTTTGACTTATCCAGTTTACATCAGGAGAATGGGTGAGGGACACCACGTTGTTCGAGACCAAGATACCTCATCGCGTGTGACGGTTTTACCAACTTACCACATGACTATTATGTGGCATGGACGAGACAAATGTCTTTCTTTACATACTGTCGGAAACGAATCCACTTCGTATGCCGCTTTACAATCTTTATCCAGAATTTTCTTTTTAATGTGTAAATTTGCTCATCACCAATAAGCAAGCTATCGTGTCATAAGCTATCAAAGCTACCATAAATGAGACCTCTTAATACATAGGCAAATATCAGTGCCATTAAACATCTTTATATGACAAACATTACTTTCAGAAGATTCCGTGTTGTGGGTCACTTCTTCGATCGCTTTGATCATAACTGTGAGTCCCCAATCATAAACAAATTTAGTTGAATTCGTACCTTAGGGAGAATTTTTGGCAATCCTAATCATTTATCTGAATGAAATCCATGAACAAGATCCATCGGCAAGTAAATGCATGTGCAGATGATTAAGCCAAATGATGGACTTTTCAGACAATGGTCCCTTTGATAGGGAGATCACATTACAATTTCAATAATATATGAGAGTGTCTGATCATAACTAACAAGAATTGATACCATAAGACCATCACTTGATCAGTTTGATTGTGAATTAAAGTATGCGGTCATAAATATGAGATCCATGGTATATGGCATAACGTGGCCAGTTTAACAAATGAAGTGATGTCATAACGTTGCTTCGTAATTTCTCCAATAATAAATATTCTTCTCCGTATCGTAAATAACACAATAATCTTTTTTATTGGGTAATCGTTCGGCCTCTGGTATAAAGACTAAGGATGCTCGAGTATACATGTGAATGTTTGAGAACCGTGCCGTAAGGCAATTCATCAAATCTCTTGACCATAATTGAGAATGGTAGGATATAGCCGAGCTCTCTTGATTGAAGGCACCATTGTAATTTATGCCATAAAAGCATTATTCGTTCATTTTTACAATAAACAAAAATATCTTCCGTAGAAAACAACCAGCGTTCGATATCATTTTCACTCATAGATTTTACCCGTGCCAAGAAATCTCTAGCCTCACTGAGAATCTCAATTCATCGTGCACTTGGGTCTCAACAAGCACACATTAATCTAGGGCTTCATTTAGCACCCCAATTCAATCACACTTTCTTGATTTTCAACAAGCACCCATTAATTGTCATAGGAATGTAAAATATCTCATGGGGCATTACAAAGCGCCAGCAATTCACTTGCTCATTTTCTCCGGGTATAAACTTGCACCTGAGATTATCACACTTTCCCTCCGGTATAAACTTGCACCCGGGGTAATGACACTGTCCCATCGGCATTGCACCGTGGTCATCACGGTATAAACTTGCATCGCGGCATCACACTGTCCCTTCGGCATTGCACCGTGGTCATCACGGTATAAACTTGCACTGCGGCATCACATTGTCCCGCCGGTATAAACTTGCACCCGGGGTCATCACGGTGCCAACTTGCACTGCGGCATCACATTGTCCCGCCAGTATAAACTTGCACCCGGGATCATCACGGTGTCAACTTGCACCACGGCATCACATTGTCCCACCAATATAAACTTGCACCCGGGATCAACACACTTTCGCCACCGGTATAAACTTGCAACCGGGGTCAACACACATTCGCCGCCGGTATAAACTTGCACCCGGGGACATCACACTTTCGCTGCCGGTATAAACTTGCACCCGGGGCCATCACACTCTCGCCGCCGGTATAAACTTGCAGCAGGGGCTATCACACTTTCGCCACAGATATAAACTTTCACCCAGGATCATCACACTTTCGCCGCTGGTATAAACTTGTACCCAGGGCCATCACACTCTCGTCGCCGGTATAAACTTGCTCCCGGGGCCATCACAATTTCGCCGCCGACATAAACTTGCACCCGAGGCCACTGCGGAAATGGACTAGCCTCCGACGATGGTGCGGCCCTCGCCGGCGTGTCATGGAGGAGTGGGGTCAAAAAAGCACCTCGTTTGCCACGGAACATGCTCGGTACAAGACCGGCTATTAAGCAATCAATCGCGCCCCTTGACATAATCCAAAAGTATATATGTATAGACGATTCTGCTGTAGACAGAAAGACTCATTATGTTTAAATTATTTTGTCTAGTATCTAATTTGACGAGTTTGAAAATGATCGACTATACGATAGGCGGTGCATTGCATTTCTAATCTAACCTATTATTTTATTTCCATCATCCATCATACTAAAATGCAATGAACCTACTCCTATCTTACCAGTCCCCTAGTCGATTGAATTCATGTCATCATTAAAGATACATAAAAATAAGAATATAATAAAAAGAGTGGGATTTTCATCTTTAAAAAGATTGACGAGTCGTGTCTATACATAATACTTATGCAAATTGGAAATATGTCAAGTTCGTGGCAGCTCCTCTCCGCTCATGTTCACAATCTTATATGCTCATTCTCTCATCACCACCGCAACCTCATACAACATGGAAGAATGTTCAACCACCGTAATCTCATACAATTTCCCTTTCAACGTACAACGTACAAGGATGTTCAACCATCTCAACTTTCTTTTATCTCAACTCACAAAAAGTCAATAATAATGAATGAACTTGTGACTATATATCTCCACATGAATATTTGCCTCGTTATGGCGTTATCAATGCATCAATCATTTGAATTCCCATATATTTCAGTACATTAAATAGCAACTATGAATGCCCATATGTGCAACGCCGCATGCGATAGTAATTTTCACGCCATTCACTCGTGCTTTTTCCCAAAAAATGTGCGCAATATCTAATATCGAGAATAGATTGAAACATTTGAGGGGGCTTCGCTTGGCTCTCCCAGGCACGAGGCACTGTTTCTGCTAGACATAATAATACTTGCATAATTCATTTGCTTGCTTTACGAAGAAACATAGCGTTATAGGGCAATCGGGGATCCAGGATAGCAAATAATACGATTAGGAGGGAACTTCTCACCTCATTTTCTCAAGGATCGGGATATATTCATGTGATTGGGATATTTCTTCGACTTACACATATTCAATGTCTCATTTCGATAGAATGATGCAAAATTTCTTCTTGTGCACAACCATTAGAAAGACACATAATAATATCAATCCCCATGTATCGATGGGACAATCATGAACAACTATTTAATTTTCCCAGTAGGTGCTTAGAGTTACTATGATTCAACTTTTAATTTTGCTTGTCATGTTCACCTTAGATACTTAGTGCAATATTGACCCAATTTTCAATTTAACTTGCAGTATTTATCTCATAACCTTCACATAGTCAACATAGTTACTGGCATAAATTTATTTCTTGAATGCACTTAGCTTGGCACAATATGAACATCAATGATATAGATCGCCTACTAACTGATTATTTATATGATATCACAGATTGAACCTCGTCTTGAGGTGATTCATTAGTTGATCTCTCGATAATGATGATAGGAAATCGATAATAAATCATTTCTATCACACTTGATTCGTTAGATAATAAATGCGTTTGCACAAGTATCCTCTTGGCTCGCAGTACACTTCAGTGCATAAGATATGAACATTGAAAGCACATTATTTCATTATATATCTTTGTTTAGTGATTCGGAGAGAAATAAATGTTTAAATGCTGACTTGGGGATAAATCGGTTAACACTATCAAGTGCGAATAGATAAATGAATTGTTTAGCTATATCAAGGGCAATAGATATATCGATCATTTGAACAGGGAGACATGACTTTGCGACAATCCATTATATATGGGAAGAATTCCAATAACAATACGTTTCACTCCCTTCAATAAGTTGTCATTCTTCCGAGAGGAATAAACTATAGATTCCTTGTATTCGGCACCTCATGATTGCTGGTTCAGCGGATCACGATTATATCATCTCATAATTAATTCAAAACTATCATAATATCCTCACATTCTTCCATATTGACCAAATGTTTTTACTCGGAAGTCCCCTAGTGTTGACTAAATTAGATTTGTGAGTATCGAAAATGTCCGCAATCTGCACTTTGAGCATTAGCAATTCCGCTCATAACAACGTAATTAGCGTACTCATTTTATCATGTAGAAAAATATTCGTCTGTATCCCGCAACGTGGTTAAATAGCATGGGTCTTTGCATCCCCTGGCATCAAAACATGTATAGTGTTAGGAGCGGACACTGCAAATGTGAGAATGTCACGTGACTATTTTTTCAACGTTTTCATGAAAGGAAATAATTATTCCGTCACTTCTTGTCAATAGATGGTTGGGTACATCGAAATTTGATCTTTGGTATTTTGCTACTAACATAATTATTGCCCTCTCTTTCTCATCATCGAGCCCTACTAAGATATCACTTATGATTCTTTGAATTCGCAAAATATGAACCCAAAGGTTTCCAATGGGAACTGGAGACAGAAATGAATCGTTATTTATATAATTTTTCCGACCTTCAAACGCCAACCGACTATGCACGAAGGAATGTCAAACTTTCCTAGATTGATAACTTATCAATTTGTATTTTTCTCACAAACATCATCGGACCGAGGAAAACTCCCTTCTTTTGCCAAGAACTTACATCTAGGAGGATTCCACCTCATTTAATACTTCCTCAGTATACTAAATCACTCGCTCAAATATTGGAAATGATTATTTCCATACCGATTTTTATCTGTATACCATCACTATTGACTTCCACACATTCTTCTCCTCACATCATTAAAAATTGATTTCATCGATCGTTGGTACATGGCATCTGGTTCCTTCGAACCAAAAGGCATAATTGGAAACTACAATCCGGTCGGATAAGCCAATATGTCAATAGCGGAAATAGATATAGGCCCTCCGACCATGCTCACTCAACTAAGTAAAAACAATGCAAACTCTGTAGGCATCGTTCGACTTTGGAGCCATCAACAGGTCTGTGACCGATTGTGTGTATCTCGCTAGCTCGAAAGATCCTGCTTAGAACAACATTCCATATCTTTATCATTTGTCTTTTCTTTTTCAGATGAGAATTTAAACTTCCTTTAAGTCATTCCTTTTCATTCTTTAAAACAATCTTAACTCCATGAGTTTCGTCTTTATATCATTTTCCTCATTCTTCCAGAACAAAACCGCATCATGTTAGTCAACTCGTTCTTTCTATTTAGAATGCCCCCATATAAACATATTTCTTCGCATTAGGTGGCTTCACATCGCTTCGGAACATATCATTAGGAAAATATCTTGTGGACTAGATTTCCCTTCATGTTTATTATTCTCGAGAAGGTACAAGACTTCACCATCAAAATGGGGCATAGCTATGATAGCTTCGATTATATTTAAATCACTTCTACCAAAGATAGCATTTTCTTACATCCCAATGTGACTGAAGAATATGAAAGTCCATGACTACGCATTCCATTAATAAAGTCACCGTTATTCCCGTATATCTCAATGTGACAGGGAGTATAATAGAACCTTCGAGAAACAACAAAACTGTTGTTAAGACATATCACCTTAATATGTTGCTTAATATTTTTATGCGAAGACATTCGCTAGAAAGCATATATGGTCAAAATACTCGTCAGTTCGATAATGTCATAGATGAATTAAGAAAACATGCTCAATAATCATATATTTCCGGACGAATACCATTCCGGGCGATCAATAAAATAACAATTGGACATCTCTTTCATGAACTTCAATAGGCATAGTTTGATAGTGGTTGATACTTCTGAATTCCAAACAACCATAATTCTCGGGATCTCGTTAGATGACTAAAAAAGGTAACGTTGATAGATAACTCCATAAAGGTATTTGGAAATATCAATTAATCACCAATGGCAGATACGGTGATACTACGACTAATAACCAATTTCTGGAAGTCCTCATGAATATTATTCCAGACGAAAATCATTCTAAATAGTGAAGTTAATCGAACAGATAAGCCTTTCACTATAGATTAAGAATATCCCGAACGAATACCATTTCGGTTGCCACCTTAACGTTATGCTCATTGTCATAAATAATTTGATCATCGAATTGAGATTTAATTTCATCCATCCAAGCTTAACAATGTTCTTGAATTCCAAATCCTCAATTATAATTCTGAGGGCTTTCATTAACACAGACCCACATGATCCGAACAGAGAATAATTATTGATCAAGACATGTTTAATTTCTCAAAGAACATGGAAAACACGATGATCCGATTACTTTATGAAATGCTCGAATATTCTTGAATGATAGATAAAAGACCCGCACAATTCGTATAACCATTCAGCAAGCCTTGATTATTGAATACGTATGCCGCCACATAAGTATACGCCCCACAGATCTTTCAATAACACAGCTCCATGCCGATGTTCCATTTTGTGATCCTACGATAACTTCAAGCATTCCTTAATTATTTGTTGATGACTATATTATCATTTTAACCACTTCTTCACTATTTATATTTGTAGTTTCTCTATCTATCACGATAAATACTTGTTCATTAACCAATGCTCTCTCTTCCACACTAGTTCTCGTATTTTGCCATAAATACTTCCGAAAGGCACACTCTTCAACTCCTCAATTTGAATATTAAGATATTCACTTCCACATTATAGGACATGTACGATCTATGTATCAACAAATAATTCACGAAGTTGCCATAAACTTTCTTAGCCTCTGAGCCTTGAACCTTTAACCACATAGGCCATCGATATATTGTATGGAACATGCACGATAGCTATACAGCTTATTCACGGGTGTCCATAGAGAGGATTAATATCTCACAACCTCATATTCTTTTAATGGATAAGCAAAAAACCAAGTTGATAATTAAAAACTAGATAACCCACATCATTAATCTCGCACTTTCACACGTTNCCCGGGGCCATCACACTCTCGCCGCCGGTATAAACTTGCAGCAGGGGCTATCACACTTTCGCCACAGATATAAACTTTCACCCAGGATCATCACACTTTCGCCGCTGGTATAAACTTGTACCCAGGGCCATCACACTCTCGTCGCCGGTATAAACTTGCTCCCGGGGCCATCACACTTTCGCCGCCGACATAAACTTGCACCCGAGGCCACTGCGGAAATGGACTAGCCTCCGACGATGGTGCGGCCCTCGCCGGCGTGTCATGGAGGAGTGGGGTCAAAAAAGCACCTCGTTTGCCACGGAACATGCTCGGTACAAGACCGGCTATTAAGCAATCAATCGCGCCCCTTGACATAATCCAAAAGTATATATGTATAGACGATTCTGCTGTAGACAGAAAGACTCATTATGTTTAAATTATTTTGTCTAGTATCTAATTTGACGAGTTTGAAAATGATCGACTATACGATAGGCGGTGCATTGCATTTCTAATCTAACCTATTATTTTATTTCCATAATCCATCATACTAAAATGCAATGAACCTACTCCTATCTTACCAGTCCCCTAGTCGATTGAATTCATGTCATCATTAAAGATACATAAAAATAAGAATATAATAAAAAGAGTGGGATTTTCATCTTTAAAAAGATTGACGAGTCGTGTCTATACATAATACTTATGCAAATTGGAAATATGTCAAGTTCGTAGCAGCTCCTCTCCGCTCATGTTCACAATCTTATATGCTCATTCTCTCATCACCACCGCAACCTCATACAACATGGAAGAATGTTCAACCACCGTAATCTCATACAATTTCCCTTTCAACGTACAACGTACAAGGATGTTCAACCATCTCAACTTTCTTTTATCTCAACTCACAAAAAGTCAATAATAATGAATGAACTTGTGACTATATATCTCCACATGAATATTTGCCTCGTTATGGCGTTATCAATGCATCAATCATTTGAATTCCCATATATTTCAGTACATTAAATAGCAACTATGAATGCCCATATGTGCAACGCCGCATGCGATAGTAATTTTCACGCCATTCACTCGTGCTTTTTCCCAAAAAATGTGCTCAATATCTAATATCGAGAATAGATTGAAACATTTGAGGGGGCTTCGCTTGGCTCTCCCAGGCACGAGGCACTGTTTCTGCTAGACATAATAATACTTGCATAATTCATTTGCTTGCTTTACGAAGAAACATAGCGTTATAGGGCAATCGGGGATCCAGGATAGCAAATAATACGATTAGGAGGGAACTTCTCACCTCATTTTCTCAAGGATCGGGATATATTCATGTGATTGGGATATTTCTTCGACTTACACATATTCAATGTCTCATTTCGATAGAATGATGCAAAATTTCTTCTTGTGCACAACCATTAGAAAGACACATAATAATATCAATCCCCATGTATCGATGGGACAATCATGAACAACTATTTAATTTTCCCAGTAGGTGCTTAGAGTTACTATGATTCAACTTTTAATTTTGCTTGTCATGTTCACCTTAGATACTTAGTGCAATATTGACCCAATTTTCAATTTAACTTGCAGTATTTATCTCATAACCTTCACATAGTCAACATAGTTACTGGCATAAATTTATTTCTTGAATGCACTTAGCTTGGCACAATATGAACATCAATGATATAGATCGCCTACTAACTGATTATTTATATGATATCACAGATTGAACCTCGTCTTGAGGTGATTCATTAGTTGATCTCTCGATAATGATGATAGGAAATCGATAATAAATCATTTCTATCACACTTGATTCGTTAGATAATAAATGCGTTTGCACAAGTATCCTCTTGGCTCGCAGTACACTTCAGTGCATAAGATATGAACATTGAAAGCACATTATTTCATTATATATCTTTGTTTAGTGATTCGGAGAGAAATAAATGTTTAAATGCTGACTTGGGGATAAATCGGTTAACACTATCAAGTGCGAATAGATAAATGAATTGTTTAGCTATATCAAGGGCAATAGATATATCGATCATTTGAACAGGGAGACATGACTTTGCGACAATCCATTATATATGGGAAGAATTCCAATAACAATACGTTTCACTCCCTTCAATAAGTTGTCATTCTTCCGAGAGGAATAAACTATAGATTCCTTGTATTCGGCACCTCATGATTGCTGGTTCAGCGGATCACGATTATATCATCTCATAATTAATTCAAAACTATCATAATATCCTCACATTCTTCCATATTGACCAAATGTTTTTACTCGGAAGTCCCCTAGTGTTGACTAAATTAGATTTGTGAGTATCGAAAATGTCCGCAATCTGCACTTTGAGCATTAGCAATTCCGCTCATAACAACGTAATTAGCGTACTCATTTTATCATGTAGAAAAATATTCGTCTGTATCCCGCAACGTGGTTAAATAGCATGGGTCTTTGCATCCCCTGGCATCAAAACATGTATAGTGTTAGGAGCGGACACTGCAAATGTGAGAATGTCACGTGACTATTTTTTCAACGTTTTCATGAAAGGAAATAATTATTCCGTCACTTCTTGTCAATAGATGGTTGGGTACATCGAAATTTGATCTTTGGTATTTTGCTACTAACATAATTATTGCCCTCTCTTTCTCATCATCGAGCCCTACTAAGATATCACTTATGATTCTTTGAATTCGCAAAATATGAACCCAAAGGTTTCCAATGGGAACTGGAGACAGAAATGAATCGTTATTTATATAATTTTTCCGACCTTCAAACGCCAACCGACTATGCACGAAGGAATGTCAAACTTTCCTAGATTGATAACTTATCAATTTGTATTTTTCTCACAAACATCATCGGACCGAGGAAAACTCCCTTCTTTTGCCAAGAACTTACATCTAGGAGGATTCCACCTCATTTAATACTTCCTCAGTATACTAAATCACTTGCTCAAATATTGGAAATGATTATTTCCATACCGATTTTTATCTGTATACCATCACTATTGACTTCCACACATTCTTCTCCTCACATCATTAAAAATTGATTTCATCGATCGTTGGTACATGGCATCTGGTTCCTTCGAACCAAAAGGCATAATTGGAAACTACAATCCGGTCGGATAAGCCAATATGTCAATAGCGGAAATAGATATAGGCCCTCCGACCATGCTCACTCAACTAAGTAAAAACAATGCAAACTCTGTAAGCATCGTTCGACTTTGGAGCCATCAACAGGTCTGTGACCGATTGTGTGTATCTCGCTAGCTCGAAAGATCCTGCTTAGAACAACATTCCATATCTTTATCATTTGTCTTTTCTTTTTCAGATGAGAATTTAAACTTCCTTTAAGTAATTCCTTTTCATTCTTTAAAACAATCTTAACTCCATGAGTTTCGTCTTTATATCATTTTCCTCATTCTTCCAGAACAAAACCGCATCATGTTAGTCAACTCGTTCTTTCTATTTAGAATGCCCCCATATAAACATATTTCTTCGCATTAGGTGGCTTCACATCGCTTCGGAACATATCATTAGGAAAATATCTTGTGGACTAGATTTCCCTTCATGTTTATTATTCTCGAGAAGGTACAAGACTTCACCATCAAAATGGGGCATAGCTATGATAGCTTCGATTATATTTAAATCACTTCTACCAAAGATAGCATTTTCTTACATCCCAATGTGACTGAAGAATATGAAAGTCCATGACTACGCATTCCATTAATAAAGTCACCGTTATTCCCGTATATCTCAATGTGACAGGGAGTATAATAGAACCTTCGAGAAACAACAAAACTGTTGTTAAGACATATCACCTTAATATGTTGCTTAATATTTCTATGCGAAGACATTCGCTAGAAAGCATATATGGTCAAAATACTCGTCAGTTCGATAATGTCATAGATGAATTAAGAAAACATGCTCAATAATCATATATTTCCGGACGAATACCATTCCGGGCGATCAATAAAATAACAATTGGACATCTCTTTCATGAACTTCAATAGGCATAGTTTGATAGTGGTTGATACTTCTGAATTCCAAACAACCATAATTCTCGGGATCTCGTTAGATGACTAAAAAAGGTAACGTTGATAGATAACTCCATAAAGGTATTTGGAAATATCAATTAATCACCAATGGCAGATACGGTGATACTACGACTAATAACCAATTTCTGGAAGTCCTCATGAATATTATTCCAGACGAAAATCATTCTGAATAGTGAAGTTAATCGAACAGATAAGCCTTTCACTATAGATTAAGAATATCCCGAACGAATACCATTTCGGTTGCCACCTTAACGTTATGCTCATTGTCATAAATAATTTGATCATCGAATTGAGATTTAATTTCATCCATCCAAGCTTAACAATGTTCTTGAATTCCAAATCCTCAATTATAATTCTGAGGGCTTTCATTAACACAGACCCACATGATCCGAACAGAGAATAATTATTGATCAAGACATGTTTAATTTCTCAAAGAACATGGAAAACACGATGATCCGATTACTTTATGAAATGCTCGAATATTCTTGAATGATAGATAAAAGACCCGCACAATTCGTATAACCATTCAGCAAGCCTTGATTATTGAATACGTATGCCGCCACATAAGTATACGCCCCACAGATCTTTCAATAACACAGCTCCATGCCGATGTTCCATTTTGTGATCCTACGATAACTTCAAGCATTCCTTAATTATTTGTTGATGACTATATTATCATTTTAACCACTTCTTCACTATTTATATTTGTAGTTTCTCTATCTATCACGATAAATACTTGTTCATTAACCAATGCTCTCTCTTCCACACTAGTTCTCGTATTTTGCCATAAATACTTCCGAAAGGCACACTCTTCAACTCCTCAATTTGAATATTAAGATATTCACTTCCACATTATAGGACATGTACGATCTATGTATCAACAAATAATTCACGAAGTTGCCATAAACTTTCTTAGCCTCTGAGCCTTGAACCTTTAACCACATAGGCCATCGATATATTGTATGGAACATGCACGATAGCTATACAGCTTATTCACGGGTGTCCATAGAGAGGATTAATATCTCACAACCTCATATTCTTTTAATGGATAAGCAAAAAACCAAGTTGATAATTAAAAACTAGATAACCCACATCATTAATCTCGCACTTTCACACGTTCTATGATCCTGAAAAAACTGAGTACATACTGGGGAAAGAGACTGAATGCTCACAACTTATTGCCACGGGTTATGGTAAATTGATATCCGGGGAGCGTCACTTGTTTCCCGGGTTGAATATTCAAGCCAACTTCCAAAATTCGGTCTTAGGCATTCCTTATACCATAGCAACCAACTCAGTGGGCTAATTGTGCTCCAAAAACCTATCAACATCGGACACCGATTTTCGACAATCATAGTAACTTGTCCGAAACTGTGATGGAAAAAGGACAAAATACCTGGGGACACATGAGTCCCCAGTGTCAATGCTAGTAATCGAAAGGCATATATGAGGGATCCTACTTCCTTCTCTTCAACCATGTGGAGAAATATACTTACAACTAAATAAATATACTTGCAATTGAATACCAACAAGTTTTGCACGTTGAGCTTCGGCAGCGATACATTCGATCGCTCACATGATTATGACAATGTCAAGTGATCCATAAATATGCACTCTTTCATTTTTCAAATATATTGTGTATATGTGAAGCCAAGCTCTTCCATACTTTACTATGAATCTTCTAGAAATCAAAGACGATCAAAATCTCTCACGTTCTCCATAACCTCTCATGTTGCTACGAACTTTTTTTCTTATATTATTACTGTCGAAACGGAGTATACAACTTGTCATAATCCTTCAAAAATTCACAAATCAGATTCAATGGGTGAACCCGGATCGGAAATAGGATCATGATTATATTCTTGCTATTGACGGATGAGACAATGATGATGTTGTAAGGTGGCACCATCACATATCCAGTTCATCATTTTCTTGGGAACCATGCATGCCCTCGTGTAGCATTGAACACTTCCACATGCCAATCCGCATATACTCAAGTAACCTCTTATCTTTCCATGTAATCATTAAATCGCGTTGAATTGGCACCTCTAACTTTACGAAGCAAACATTCTCTCCAACCATTTCGTGCACATATATACAATCAAGCAACGTGTGGCCAAATTCCCCCGAATGCAACTATGCATCAGCTCATTTTCCATGTGAGGTTCACGTGTTTCACAAGTGCCAATGAACTGCCACTGCATGCAAAACACACAACCACCATAAAACGGGTTAGAAAACCATTCAACCTCTCCGAAGAATCGTTATGTCATGCCAAATATTGCTCCTACTTGAATCCCAATATGAAATGATAGGGAACCTCGGCAATTAATTGTACTATCTGAGAACACACACTTCCAAATATCCGGCAAATGTACATGGTCACCTTATTGAAATTCATCAAACTGACATGGTGTAACGATCCTAATTTGGGCCTAGCTGTTTTGTTAAAACATGATAACTAAAACGGAAACATTCGAATGTAAACTTAAAACATAGTTCGAAAACATCAAAGTATGACAGCATAATTTAGAGTATTGTCCAAAGGACCGGACTCTATCACCGGACAACCGACGACCTCCTTCCCATGCCCCTCTCATATCTCGTCTGCGTCACCTACAAAATCTGTAAAGCGGTCACAATCTATTAAAGGAAACTTCACACACGCTACACATTATCTTTACATTTCTTAATTACACCGTAAACACACACATGAATCATTTCTTTTAACCGTTTTCTTATTTCCCTCTCCTTTTTACCCTTATCATTCCCATCATACTTTAACTTTACTGTTGCCGAGAGTAACATGATCGGTGCATGTCCCGCCCAAGCCAACAGTTAGCTGTTGGATGACTCGACGAGCCATATGCTTCCCTTCCCCGGGTGGATACTTAGGCGCTACCCCTTTTTCCACCCGGATCCGTTCTGCCCTTTTCGTACGTATCTTTTCCTCTTTGGAACTTATCGTTCCCTTCATCAGGCATGCCCTTCCTTTGGCGAATCGTGTGCTAGGCACGATGCCGGGTTCAGTCGGACGGTCCATCCTTCCTCACCCCGAGTCTTATTAACATTTATCTCGTTCATTCGGGTCTTTCCTTTCTTCTTTATTAACCCAATCCTATCCCCTAAGTCTGAACCTTCCCTTACTATATTGTGTTCACTCCGCTTACCGTTTGCTTTCGCTTGCTATAGTCTTTCCGCGCTTCTATGCATTTCGTAAAATGTTTTAGTTACTCTAATTACGATGTTATTATCCTATTGTTAACTACGTGATTACCGTAGACCCTACGTGTTCTTTTCCTCTCACGATCCGACGTCGAGACGTGACAAAAACACTTAAACTTAGTATTTCCGCGATAATTTACTTCCTTCCTCAAAATTCGTGATAATTCTATGCTGGAATCCGAATCCGCGACAATTTCACCTTAAAACCAAAATCGGCGATAATGTTGAACTTTGATGTTTTTCGCGACAATTTCTCTTCACCAAGAATCCGCGATAATTCCCTTAATCATCCAAATCCGCGACAATAATGCTCTGTTACAAAATCCGCGACAATAACCACTCCATCTAAATCCGCGACAATACTTGCCTACACGAAATCCGCTTATGGAGAAATCCGCGATAATAATGGCTTATGGAGAAATCCGCGATAATTTTCCTTCTTCGTGGCAATTTTCGGATTTTCGTGTATTAATAATGATTAACTCGTTTTTGGGCCTCCCCACCCCTATTTATAGACATCCTAACTTTTCTAATTCACACTTTAACCCCTCCTTCCTTTCATTTTGGCCCCTCCTCTATCTTTTACTTTACTTTTCCATTTTTTCGTTTCCTTTTACGTTCTTTCGTTCCCGTATCTCTCGTTATCCCCTGTTTAGACTTTATCCCTACTATTTGTTCCATCATACCTTTTTCCTGGCTATTACACATGGATCTCAAGATTCGATGTTGATGAGATCCTTAGACGTTTCAATATACGCCGATCTTGTGAATAATAACCACCATCACAAGCGGAGGTATGTAAATGTATCGGGTATGTTCACCCAAATACTCCTCTTCACTATAATCGAGGACCATATTGATCTCTAATATATCTCTGCTACCGAGTAAAACCCTTTCAATCATTTAAAATATCGCTCATTTTTGATAAATCGACCGAAATGAAATAGTGAAATGCTACCGAAATCGAACCGGAAAATATTACACCGTCATATCACCATGTGATTGTAGACATAAAATGGAGCCTCCTAAGAAAATTTTGTAGTGCCAAAAATCGGCTTTTGTGGACTTCAGCAAAAAAAATTTTTTGGAACCCTTTCATTCCTTTGCATGCCTTCAGCATATATTCACGCCGTATGATAATCTTTCAATGCACTCATAAATAGGTCCCCTCCGGATGAAATCCCGCTCCGGGGGTTGGTTAGATGTTCCCACTACTGAGGACTTTTCCAGTGGCACTGATTGAGTCCCCGGTTAAATATCATTGCTCTCATCTTCTACCGCATAAGGGTTGCAATCCGGTACACTTTCATCTATCTCACTCTCGTATCAAGAATCCCTATATCATAACAACATATAACAAGCTCCAAGCTCAGCCAAGAGCTCTCAATGGGACTAAGTCTCGGTCCCCACGGACGGCGCTAAACTGATCTCGTCTAAAAATATTTTAGAGCGTTTGTTTATGATTAGTCAATGTCTTATATAATTTTGAAATTAATTATTGTGGGGACACGAGTGATATACGAGGTTGGACCCACAATGTGTGAGCGTACATCTTGGTTTTCACTATGATAATGAAAAGATACAAGTACAATCAAAAGATAATGATAATCCTAATGAAAACGGTACGAGAACGATCGAATCCACTCCGTCGCGCCCGAGATGGGGGAAGTCGCGACTTTTTGCACGAAATCTTGCGAGAGCTACAAAATGTCGCGACCACCATAATCAAAATTTCGCGAGAGACAAAAAGTCGCGAGTCATGGTGGCCAGGTGACAATAACTCGCGAGTCGGGTGGCCAGGCGACGAAATCTCGTGATTGCATCCAAAGGTACATGTTCTCGCAACTTTTCGAGCACAAAGTCGCGAGTCATGTTGTTCAACAAAGGGTCTCGCGACTTTTTGTACAAAAATTCGCGACTAGGCCAAAAACTCGCGAAACCGGGAGATTTGGGAAGCGTGCTAAGAGTCTGAACCATTTTCTAGGGTTTAGAGTCTTGTATTTATAGAAAAACTCGGCCCAATAAGTCAACTTAAGGTCCAAAAGCCCAATATTAGTCTAATTAGCCCAACTTACTTAGAAAATATCCAAGTAAACTGGAATAAGTGTCACAGCATCCCGGAACTTCGAAAATGCACCCCGATCGAACATTGATAGCATGTAATGTCGACAAAATACCCGGGAATACTCTTCACCAGTTCATCGTCTCCGAATGCTTAGGAGATAGCCAAAAGTACCGCATAAGGTGGCCAACGAGCTCTCCGATTGGCAAATTACAAAAATACCCCTAGCATCATTTCCGACCGATATCATCCATAATAGCTCAAAACACCATCAGAATCCTCATACGTGGGCCCGACATGCCTAAATTACGAGACCACCCCCCGAAATCACATTACTCAATGAATATAATAGAAAATCAAAAATACCATTGAGCCACGTCAGATGAACCCCGGGGGTGTTATAATTACATAAATAACCCCGAGCAATATCAAGGAAGGACAAAGAAGGATATGGAATATTGAGATTACTAGGTAAGCGGAGTTAACAGTATATAGTAAGGGAAGGTTCCAACGTAGGAAACATTGATATTTAATAAAAAGTAAAATAATGACTAAGAACGAAAAGAATGAATGATAATAAGACTCGGGGTGAGGAAGGATGGACCGTTCGACCGAACCCGGCATCGTGCCTAGTACACGATTCGCCAAAGGAAGCACATGTCTGATGAAGGGAACGATAAATTCCAAAATGGAAAGATACGTACGGAATGGGCAGAATGGAACCAAGTGAGAAAAAGGGTAGTGCCTGAGTACTCACTCGGGGATGGGAAGCATACGGCTCGTCGAGTCAACCAACAGGTAACGGTTGGTTTGGGCGAGACATGCACCAAGAATGTTATACTCGACCACAGTAAGACTAAATGGAAATGAAAAAAAGGAAAGATAAAAAAGAGGAAATAAATGTATTAGAGAATAAAAGAAATGACTTATGTGTTATGTTGATCTTATGTTATTATGGTTATGAAATGATAAATAGAGTGTGTGAAGTTTTCTTTGATAGATTTTGATCGTTTTACACATTTTGTAGGTGATGAGACATGGATGTGAAATGGGCATGGGGAAGAGATCGTTGGTTATTCGCCGTTAGAGTCCCATCTTTTTTAACTATTCAGATTTTGTATTGTCGAACTTTGACTTATTCCGCTTTTATTTTAGAATTAAGTTTTAAAAATCGCAAACCATAATAATTTCCTCTCTTCGGCTAGGCCGGATTTAGGGGCGTTACAATATCGAAAGTACCTAGGTCAACTTAAATTGTGATCATGTCGATATCAATCCTGTGAGTGTAATAATATATCCTTGGCAACTAATCCCCTATAGCTCCTCGTAAAAGTTACTAGAATAAATCCAGTATATAGGTACCATGAACAATTATCATGGCATGTAATCAAAGGCTTTAAATAATGCTACATGTTGGTCGACCCTTCAAAAATGATGCCAACGTCAACTCAATTACCATAGTAATTAGTTTGGCATTATTTCAATCAAAATTTTGCACCACGGATCACACCATCAGAAAGTGTCACACCTCTTGTTATGGGTCGGAGTAGTGCAGTATGCCCATAACAACTCTTGGAGCCGAACATGCCAAGTGCCTCCCAAATTCTCTAATTTTTTGAAGGATCAACTCTAATTTTGTCTTGACCCCCTTATCGATGGCACGATTCGACACTTTAGTCTGACCATTATTCTTTCTGGATCCTAGGGGACCATTTCAATGATAGCCTTAGTTTTTATGGGTTAGCTTCTATCCCTCTATTAGAAACATAATTTCCTAGGAATTTTCCGCTCTAGATCCCAAAACAACATTTGAGGGGTTAAGCTTAATCGTGAATTTTCTACATACTTTGAAACATTGGGACAAATTGGAAATATGATCTTCATCATTCATAGATTTATCAATCATGTGATCGACATACACTTCCATTTCCTTCCCTATTAAATATGTAAATATTAAATTAACTAGGCTAATATGAAGCCCCATCAATCTTGAGTCCTAAAGGCACTGTGACATAGGAGAAGACACCATCCAGGGTGTAATAGCCGAGAAAAAGTTATGTCGAAACAAATAGTCGGTAAAGTCTAGACGATAGATAAGGAGAGATACGGGAAGGAAAGAACGTAAAAGGGAACGAAGAATAGAAAAGTAAAGAAAAAGATAAAAGAGGGGTCAAAAGTAAAGGAAGGAGGGGTCAAAGTGTGACTTAGAAAAGTTAGGATATCTATAAATAGGAGTGAGGAGGCCCAAACACGGGTTAATCATCATTAAGACCCGAAAATCCGAAAATTCCCGCAAAGAAGAAAAATTATTGCGAAAATCTCCAAGACACAAAATTATCGCGAAAAAGTTGAAGGCAAGAATTGTCGCAAAAAATTTGAAGAAGGAAAATTATCGCGAAAATCTCCAAGGCACAAAATTATCGCGAAAAAGTTGAATACAAGAATTGTCGCGAAAATTTTGAAGAACAAAAATTGTCGATAAAATTTACGAAGGCAAAAATTGTCGCGGATTTCCAGTAAGGCATAAATTATCGCGGATTTCATCCCAGTGCGATATTGTCGCGAATTTTAATCATAGGGTATTATTATCGCGAATTTCAGGGCAGAAGTAGAATTGTCGCGAAAATACTAAGTTCGAGTGTTTTCGTTACGTCCCGAAGTCGGATCGTGGGAGGAAAAGTACACGTGAGGTCTACGGTAACCACATAGTTAACAATAAGATGATAACGTCAGAATTCGAATAATTAAGACCTGTTATGAAATGCAGGGGAAGCACGGGAAGATTATAATACGCTAAAGCAAACGGTAAGCGGAGTGAACACAATATAGTAAGGGAAGATTCAGACTTAGGGAATGAAATTGGGTTAATAAAGAAGGAAGAAATGATAATAAGACTCGGGGTGAGGAAGGATGGACCGTCCGACCGAACCCGCCAAAGGAAGGGCATGCCTGATGAAGGGAACGATAAGTTCCAAAGAGGAAAAGATACGTATGAAGAGGGCGGAACGGATCCGGGTGGGAAAAGGGGTAGCGCCTAAGTACCCACCCGGGGAAGGGATGCATATGGTCCGTCGAGTCATCCAACAGCTAACGGTTGGCTTGAGCGGGACATGCACCGAGCATGTTAATCTCGGCAACATAAAAGTTAATGAATGATGGAAATGATAAGGGTAAAAGAAGAAGGAAATAAGAAAACGGTTAAGCGAAATGGTTCATGTGTGTGTGTATGATGTAATTAAGAAGTAAGAAAGATAATGTGTAGTGTGTGTGAAGTTTCCTTTAATAGATTGTGACCGCTTTACAGATTTTGTAGGTGACGCAGGTGAGATATGATAGGGACAGGGAAGGAGGTCGTCGGTTGTCCGGCGATAGAGTCCGGTCCTTCGGAGAACACTCTAAATTACGCAGTCGTACTTTAATGTTTCGAACTATGTTTTAAATTGCTTTCGAATATTTCCGTTTTAATTATCATGTTTTAACAAAACAACTAGGCCCAAATTACGGTCGTTACACAGGGTAACAAAAGCTAACTTTTTCTGATTTTGGCATGCCAAGAATATCTAGTGGTAACCAATGTTGTTAAGACTTGGGGGGCAGATAAAAGGATTTGGCGAAGTAGAAATGACGAAGCGATAATGCTAAAAGAATTACATTTTCATAGCGGCTATAAAAATTAATAATTTAAAATAAATAATTATTAATAAAAATTTAAGAAATGATAAATTTTCGAATACATAAACATACAGACTTGCAATAGAATTGAAAATGTATCATATCAAATGTTCATCAAAAATTTTTATTTTTCAAGATCAAGATCAACTAGATTATCTTCTACTTCTTCTACTTCTGGCTCAACATTCATGATATCTTCTTCTAATTCTGGCTCATCCAGAGAAAGATTGGCTAATTGTATCAATGACATATTACTCATAGCATCAATGACATCTCCAGTTGTATCCCACATTTTACAATCACCCTACAGATACTCTTTAGATTTTCTATAAAGTAGCTGAAGATTCTTATGAATGAATACAAGGTCTTCAACACGGGTAGCAGCTAATGCATTTCTTTTAGCTCGATGAAGAAGATATCTATCAAAATAAATGCAAAGTCTATTGTTGAAATCATGTGTATAAACATTAATAGAAAAATAAAGAGAAACTTGTTGAAGTAAACGGGCTTCCAAGTGTTGAAGATGTTGAGCTGGTGTCTCATGCATCATCCACCAAACTAGAGGTTTTATAGTAACACGTTCTTGTTTGGAATCATCATCATTAAAATCATTTGTACATGCTAAGAATGATGTAAATTCAGTATTCACTATTGATCTAACATGCTCATTGGAGAAGATATGTTTCAAACACTCTTTTCTAAAACGATATATTTGTGGTTCAGATTGAGGAGGGCATAGTCCTGGATTTTGATGTTTCCACTCCGAGCTTGCACATATGAAATATAAGATGAGATACCCAAAAATAATAACAAAAAATAGCAAATTATGATTTTGTTACTTTGGATTCAAAGAATAAGTTAGAGTATGTAGAGGTGTTATGCATTTCACCATTCGTTTCTCCAATATTTCACTGACAACATCCCAAAAAATGGATGTTTCATCATGAATTTTCTTTTCATGTGCATATATTAAACTTTCACCTTTTCTTTGGTCATAAGCCACATGGGATAAATCATGTGAAGACTAGGGCTATCAGCGTCAAACATGCGAATCATGTTAAACATAGGCCTCGTAAATGCTATAATATAATCAATATTTTCCCAAAATAATTCATCTAATAATTGTTTTCTAATCATTCTCGTCTTAACCAAATCATCATTCCGATATGTATTCCATCTATCTACAACAACCATAGCTTTCAAGAATGGATCATTAAAACGTTTCTAATTTTCTTGAAACGTTTTACCATAACAACGGATGCATCCAAACGACTATCAACCATATGAAGCATTTGCACCTTTCTAAAAATGGCTAACCTCATAAAGTGTTTTGTAATGAAATTCCTAATCATGACATTAGATTACATAACCTTCTTGATCTAATTGAATTCAACATACACAATGTAATTCTTTTCGATATTTTTATGGACGCAAACATTCTTTATGATAAGATTCACAGTATGCATAACACAATGAGTCCAAAAAATCTTTTTTATTGGCAAAGCAAAAATAATAATTAAATGATAATGACTAATTAACAAGTAATGTAAATTGCAAAATGTACACTATTAGTGAATTTATGTATGTATACCTGAGGATACTTTGATTCCATCATAACACCCGTTGATTTACATGCACTTGAATTATCTGTTATAATATGAACAACGTTTTCCACCTCAACCATCATAATGGCATCATCCATTAGTATTGCAATAAATATAGAGCTCTTCACCTCACCTTCACTATTGGGCCATCACCATTCACGGCAGTAACTCTTTGTGGCAATAACATTTACGGTAATAAAATTTATACGTGGTCCATCATCATTCACGACAATAATATTTATAAGTGGTCTTCTCTGAGGATCTGGCCATCTATCGGAAACTAATGTAATGCCCTTTGCACTCCAATAACTATTTCTTTTTCCTAGTGTCAACTCAAGTCTTTTTCTTTCATTTTTCAAAAGTGTTGTTCGAAGTGCATCATATGAAGGAAGAGTATAACCTATAAACCTCAATACCAATGCATTAGTTAATCTAAGAGTAAAAGTCATTATTCAAAAAATGATAAAAACATACGTAAATCTTACAATCTAGAGCTAATAAATTAAAAGCTTTTTTATACTGAGGATTACGAGCAAGGTTGAATAAAACACCTCCTGAATAAAACATTGTTACTATCTCTGCATCAAGTGTCTCTCTGAAACTCTGCTTAAATATGTCTGAAATTGTTGGTTGTCCGGAACATTTTTTGTTGGCCTTGTCTTCATTCAAATAATCCATTAAATTGTCATAAGTTGATGAATAACTCTTGTTAGTTGTAAAACCAGAACGTAATAGCGAACTTTTAATGAACTCATTCTGTAATTTTGATAACTCATCAAAATCTTC
The DNA here is from genome assembly GCA_009725065.1 of Utricularia reniformis. Lineage (NCBI taxonomy): Eukaryota > Viridiplantae > Streptophyta > Magnoliopsida > Lamiales > Lentibulariaceae > Utricularia > Utricularia reniformis. The sequence goes on along the minus strand of RWGZ01001007.1, from coordinate 130,328 downwards.
TTTTGTCACCATAGCACATGAACCAACTGCTTGTCCAGGTATCTTTAAGAGATGTGTTTTTACCCTAGAGTAAGAACCACAATATGTATTATTACAAAAATGACAAGAGAAATGAACACTGCCACAGTCTCTTTTGCTATCCAATTGAGTTACAAATCTACATATAGGACCTAATGAATTTTTAGTTATAGTTGACTCAAGAAGAATCGTCTTGGTTCTCTTTATGTCTAACAACTTCCATCTTCACTTAATAAGAAATCATCAACAATTCTCATACCCATATATAATACAATCTTAAAATTATGTGATAAACAAAAAATAATTCTCAAAATTTTGATCCATACTCAAGATTCAACCAATGATCAACAGATTAAAGAGTATCCACTATTCTACAACTCAACACATAATAAAAAAACTAAAACATATATCAAGTTAACTAACAACAGATGATGAAATATTTTGAAAGATTATGTCTACTACTGATTGACTAAGAAAATAGAATGTTTCAACCATTTCCCGACCAGCTCTGGGCTAATAGAACCTAATCATAACTACCTAATTCTTCTAATGAGAAACTTACAAAGCAACAACTTACCTCTTCTAGCACACAATATTCTATGTGTTAGGAAATTGGAAATTCTTTATGCGGTATTCACTTGCGCTAAGTCTCACACTCTTTTCCCCAATCTCCAGAGATCATAACGCATGTCGTTTTAAGATAAAGAGAAAAATTCTTAAATTGCCACTAGGCCCAACCCATGCCTCAAAAGTAAAAACCCTAATAGATTTTTTTAAAAAAAATATTAGACGCTTGTTACACGTTGCGTCTCACGATTCACGCTTCTGGACGTATTAGAAGCGGGAAAAGGATGGTTTGGAACGCTTCCGGATAGCACATGTGGCAACCTGAGTAGGCATCCATCGTACTCATGATGTAACGGCATCCACGAGTTTTAATTGTGTACATATTTTGGTTTTAATTCAACACTTTTAATGAATTCAAATTTAAATTTATGAAAGTTTGAAAATTTCGAACATGTGTTTTTCAATTGTAAGTGTCAAGTTTTGCAAATACATAACATTTTTTGGTAATTATTGACAATTTTTTATTATCAACTATAATTCAAAAATAAATATTAGTATACCGGTAAATAGATCCGTAAATCGATCTGCAAACCTATCCACTATTGTGGATCGATTTCGAATCGGTTTCGGATCATCATTTTTCCGATCCTTATCCAACAGATCAGGTCAAAAAATTGATGATCAGGTCGGTTAACCAATCTACGCACACCCCTACCTGGTCAGCATTGTCATTCACCGCTCGGGGAACCTCATTCTGCCAAAATTTCTTCTACATCAGAACTCTTGTGTAGAAGAACGATGCAAATTTCTTGGATACCCAAGATACAAAATTTATTCTACATCAAAACTTTGGTTTCCTGCAGTTCAATATCATTGTTCATTCCGACCGGATTGTTGGCATCAAGGCCAAATCCCACACGAGGTTGGTCGACTGACCTCTGTCCTAAAGCGGGGTATACTAACAATGGTGGTCAACCATTTACTCCAACATTTTCCGCAGAGATTGCGGATCGAGGGTGATAAACTATCGTCCCGCAATGATGTTATGGGACTCTTATTGGTTCTGGGTCTCCATAGCTTACACAGATTCATGGTTTTCCATGAAAAGAGTTATTTGGACGAAAAGAAAACTAGTTGTGTAAGTTTCTCAATGAGTTTATAAGTACGTCCACACGGACGTCGCCACATGTTACGGGAAATAATATTACTCTTTAATATTATATTTGTTTTTTATTAGGATTTTTGTTAATCGGTTGCCGTTAGGAAAGCAATATAAAAAGCAATTGAGAAGTTATGCGTGTCCTTCAACATTCCCAATCTCCCAATTTTATAGGAGATGAGGGAAATATAAAATTACAAAATCTTTTCACAATCTCATGTATTGTTCCCCGAATCCATAAAACTAACTTTTACCTCCTAAAATTCATGCGGTGCCCAGCTTAGGATTGGTGGCACAGCCTTTGTTGACATCTGAGGTACATACCAACCGTCTATTTGAGAATTTCTAAAATTCATGCGGTGCCCAGCTTAGGATTGGTGGCACAGCCTTTGTTGACATCTGAGGTACATACCAACCGTCTATTTGAGAATTTGGCTAACTATTGGAATTGGTGACGATCGACCATGATAATGTTGATCGTGGTGCCACTGCCGTTGCACCCCTGTCGACCGTGATCTACTGACATTCATCCTGATCGTCTATCCATTCATCGCGAACATTTCTATTTCATATATGTGTTCGACACTGTTTGATACTGACCCGACATTATCAATCTATGCATTAACAATCCTGGTCAAGGCACGTGCATGGGGTTATATTGATTTTCTGTCTCTTACTTAGTTAACAACTAATAGTGTGTTTATGTTATTGCTGCCTTGGATGAACCCGAGATGGATGAATTGCCCATGGAGGGATGGACCGATGCAGTTTGTGTTGAACTTTAAGTTGGTTTATGTCTTTAATTTCCTGTGGTTTGATTGACTTCCAATCTAGAAGGCGCGAACTCATTTCTCCCTTCTTGTTTTGAAAAGCACCACTATCATAGATTTTAAAACAAAAGATTTCCGACGAGGCATCAAGCGTGAATGCGCATGGCTGGCTATTGGACAAGGACTGTGTCATTTTGGGTATGAGTTATGACATGTCTAAATGAAAGATTACATTTATTTGGTTTGTAAGAATAATTGGTAATCGATAGTCATAGGAAAAGCAATGAATTTTAATGTTGAAACTCGAAATCCGGTAGAAAAACTCATAGGGCACCAACGCAATGCGAATTTACTGAAAGATAGACTTGTATAAGCTATATCTCTCTCAATGAATTGACATGAGTTTTATGCCATGGGCTTTTCTACGGGATTTCGGGTTCCACACATTAGAATTATGTTTTTTCTATGGCTGCTAATTACAAGTTGTTCTTAGAAAACAAACAAAAATTACAAGGTGAATCTTTTCCTACCGTAACAATGATGATCGGTCCATGAAGTCTATAATCAGCAATAACATATTGGTTGACATATATGGTGCACTGAGACAGTAACATGCAATAGATTAAATATGTGAAATGACCATGTACGAGGTTTAATTAAACACACTGATAGAATGCACATTTCACACCTTAATAATATCAATAGTTTTATAGCATTTTTTTGTATAATTCAAAAATGATTTATAGTTCTAACATTTTTGTCAATTGAATTACAAGAATTTTAAAAATTATCTATTTAGTCAAACCGGTCTACACTAACTATGCCGAGAAGTACAAATAGTAGCCAATTCATCGGCATTCTAGTCAATTCGTGTAATTTTGCATGTAATTAATTATTACAAATATACAATTCAAAATATTACTTTGTTAAAAAAAATATAAAAATATTATCGAATAGGAAAAAATGGTACACTGATAAAAATTTTGGTAAGCCAACTACGAACTATATATACATTATAAAATTTATCCTAACAAATACTTTATATATTAATATTACGAAATAAGTTTTCAGAATATATTCTACTGTCGATTAATTTGGTACGTAGATATACCAGATTCTATAATCCATTTGTCTTTTGTACTCATATTTTATTATATTTTTTAACTCTTCTGTTATTTTTATCTCACATTCATCGTATCTAAATATATCATTTAATTATTTATATCCACGTGTCATCATTAAACTCTCTCAGATTATGTGCCACTGCCAGCATAAGGCTTAACGATTGTATTTTTCTTACAAATTAAATAAATATCCATGATATCTCTATAAAATTAGTAATCTACCCCAGATTTCTACGTAAATAATATCGATTAAATTTATTTTTAAAATAATAAACCGATCAGCGAAAAAACACAATAATATTGTATTTCTCGATAATCCTTATAATTGGATAAATCTCATTTTTAGTTTTACTTTTTCCATAAATCCCATCATATATATAAAATGTTACAAAAATTAAATAACTAAATTTAGTTTTATTGTCAATTTTAATTATATAAAATAGCGTATGAAATTTAATTAAGATTAGCGATATCAACATGACATCAAATGTGTAAAAATAGTTGAGGTAATTTTATCTTTAAAAACTAAAATTGATAGTAAGATTTAGTTGATATTTAATTTTCATTATACAAAATATATAATTTGAAATACTAAAAATAATTTTTTTTGTAATATATTCATCCAATTTACAAAAAAATCTAGGTGATTGCTCTTGCCAAAATGATTCAACTTCAAATTATTTTTATAAATTAGGTTGATATTAATTATCAATAAATAAATAACTTATCAAGTTATCACATAGCATTGTTATTTATTTGTTTTTAAAACTTCGATAAATATTATTTTATTAATTAAATATTTGATTTTTATGAAATATAGTGTGGATATATTTGAACTTGGGATGAGGAGCTATGAATGGTAAGATTTTGAATATTAAATTAAATATATTTTGTGAATTTAGAAATTTGAAATACTAAAAATAATTTTTTTTGTAATATATATATTCAGCCATTTAAAAAATTAAGGATGATCTCCTTTTGCCAAAATGATTCAATTTTAAATTCATTTTTTAAATTCTGTTGATATTAATTATAAAAATAATAATAATTTATTAAATTAAAGCACAGTATTGTTATATTTTTTTAAACTTCTATAAAGATTAATATATTTATTAAATATTTGATTTTTATGAAAAATAGTGTGGATATTTTTAACTTGGGATCAGGAGCTCTGGATCTTGGAAACCTTAATCCATCAAGAACCGCTTTACGACTTTCACACTGGGTTCAACTACTTGAGTTTCCCATACTTCCGCCGCCGGCCTTCCTTCAAACGCCGCCAATATCGCTGCCGTTGCATCAACTCTATTAATATCCCACCCAGCGCCGTCCCGGAGCCGGAGAATCTTACCCAGTTGTCGTTTCGCTAGCTGACACGTGTTCTTCTTGATTGCTCTCACGGCGGCGTCATATTCCTTCCTTTTCTCGATATCATCGTCGATTCGCCATTCATCCTTAAATTTATCAAAGTACGGAGTGAACTCCGGTACTCCGATTGCCTTATTGACACCGCATTGATTTGCTTCAGGTTTCCGATGGCGATCTGACATGTATTCCCCTAGCTCGTCAAACATCCCATATTCAAGCATCTCGCCGACGCGTTTATTCAAGTAATCGTAAAGCACAGGCGGGGAAACGTCGATCCAGATGAAACAGCAGTCGTATCGCAACTCCTTACAGAAAACCCCATGGTCGCCGCCGTCAAAAACGTCGAATCTAGGATTATATATTCTCGCTAGTAAAGCGTAGATGAAGGAGTTCGACCCTCCAACAATAAACGGCACTTTCCCCCGTGATAAAATCTGCGAAATGATAAACCCCGCCGTTTTCCTAAAATCAGAAGGCGTAAATACTGGATATTCAACCTCCCCGATAAGATAGTGAGTGACGTTATTCCTCTCAGTCACCGGAATTTTATTAGTGGTAATATCCAAACCTCTGTAAACCTGAATCTTATCGGAGTTTATAATTTCCGATTCAGGGAAGTATCTGGAAACCAAATCTATAGAAAGCTTCGATTTCCCACTTCCGGTAGGGCCCATTACGACGACCACCTTCTTCTTTTCGGCGGCGGCGTTAGCGGACACCATTCGTTTGAGAAAAACTGCACAGTGATGACAGCTTCTATGGAAAACAGATGCTAATCCAATCATGTGAAAAAACAACACAGGAATTAATAAAATCCTCTGGTATCTCTCTCTCTCTGTTCCCGTGTCAGCAAAGATCAAGACTCCGTTTTCCGAAGCAACTAATTCATTGATGCGGCAAAATGAAATGCATTTGAAGAAAGCGTATCATGTAGATTGTAGAGACGACTAATACATTCATGTCTAGTTGAATATATTTTTGTGTTTTTATTCAATTTTAATCATACTTTTAAATGTCAATGTACAATTATTCTCGAAAAATATTACTTATTTTAATGAACACTATATTTTGCTCCATTTATCCCTATATTTTCATATAACCATTCGTAATTCGCATGCTTTGTGATATAGGTAGATACCAAATTTATGGGATATATTGGTATTTATCTAATAAATAGGTATACAGGTAAAAAAAATAGTTGAGGTGATATAATTACAATAGAAAAATTCTAGTGTTGAGTGCAATAAAAAGTAAATTTGAAATTGTTAAAAACGATGGTTTTTTGTGAATACATTCATTTCAATTTTCAGGAAATCTCTAGGTACTAAAACGAATATTGTCATTGTTCGAAATCAAGGAGTTTACTTTATACTTCAGTTTAAAATATATTGTTTCTTTATTTATTTATTAGATAATTATTATTTTTTAATATACATTTTGAATATATAAACTATGGGCATGACACTGTGGTCAAAATAATAAATATGGATTAATTAATGCTGGCAGGTGTATCTTATTAGTTGTTATCTGAAAAGTCAAATAATAATTAAGTGATTAAATATTGATTAGGACAACAGATACAGTGTCTCTCACTATATAATTTTATTAAAATATATTTTTACTATTTTTATCTGTTTGTAGATTATTTATGACATCATTCTCAAAGTATTGCATAAATTCAATATTAGTTGACTTTATTTGGGGTGTTGTAATTTTTTATTAATATGTATTTTTAATAAATGTTAATTATCTAACGTGGATCTTTAAAACCAATTAATACCTATAATTGAACATTCAACCAAATGGAAGTAGGAAGACAATTACATCCAACGTACTGTCGGATTGATTGAAATCTGAATTACAATTGTTATTGAACTATTCTTTGAATCTAATGACATGATTTTTCGAATAGCATGCTTGAATACATTATTGTTACATATAGAAAATATTAATCACATCATATTAAATTTCATTAGTTTTGTAGATTGCCATTTTCTACCCATTTTGTGTAATATGATTCACGTACTCTCACACGAAAGCTGGCTTAAGCAAATGGACATCACTTCGAGGTCGACAAATGCGTAATACAAAGCCATCGAGCCCCGCCCAATCAGCAAGTCATCCGCAGATTCTTCAACATCAGTCGGTTCATCTGAAATCGAACTCCTAGCTCATATCTACAAGGCTAGAAGAGCTAGCTAGTAGTTCCAGTAAGTGAAATATGAGCAGATTCTTCCCGAGCCACTAACAATTTGCGGAAAATAATAAATATAGGAAATGAAATATCACATTTATATATTTTGATTTCTTGATTCAATCAATCGAGTTTTGGGAAAGAGAAAATATCTTTTTCATTTTTTTATAAGATTCGATGAATTTAAAATAACAAATATATATGAATCTTATATAAAGAGAAATTCATGATTACCTAACTAAAATATATACTAAATATATATGGTAGATATTCACAAATAAATAATAACAAATTTATTTAGATCTTGTATAAATAACTATATGATTACCTAACTAAAATATCTAACAAACATATATGTGTTGAGAGTAAAAATCTACTCTTTAGTATTTATTATTTTAGTGAGTTTAACAGCTGGTATTCGGTTGCCGTAATGAGAAAAAACAAGAAGTTATACGTGAGAAACCCGAGAACCGGGAGGAAAACTCACGGGACACCAAACCCAAGAAGAATCCACTAAGAATGCAGAGGAAGCAGGCAGGGGATGAGCTTCTCCTCTCCATTATCTTATACATCCTTTTATAGAAGTGATGACGTAATTTAATTTTACAAAGAATCTAATCGTAATCTCCTCTCATCACAACAGCCGCCCTCGAGCTGAATTATACGACTTTTATGCGCCGTCTGAAATTGGTGACGCAGTTGTTATTGACATTAATCACCAATATTGTCGATCACATACTTATTCACCGATCGATGCTTAAACACTAGTCTGATGCTGATAATCCCGATCGGCCATGGCGATAGTCTAACTCCATCATGAGGCGAAACACCAAAATGTTGATCGGAGGCAATCAAGAAAATATATCGATCGTAAAACCCGATCCGCATAACTTGATCCGCTCTCATAATTGATGCATTAATAATATGATAAATACATTTTATTTAATATATCATACATATGATATATTTATTTTTCAACCTAGACACTTGAGTCCAATACCATCTCCAACTAAGACCACTGGACCGATCAATAATATTAAAGGAGGATTCATTATAATATATTATTTTATAAGTTATTAAAATAATAAATGCACTTATATTAAAATGTTATATTATAAGAAATTACAAGATAATTACTTTTGTTTCTTTAAAAAATTGATAAACTTGAGAATATTTATAGAGATGGGGTAAATAATTATGATAATCAAAATCAAATATAATATCTTTTTATTTTACTAGTACTCTACTTGTTTAAAAATATTTTATTATTATTGTTCTTGATCAATCAATTTTCAATTTAATTAATGTAGAGACTTGAGTGATATACGAGGTTGAACCCATAATGTGTAGCTTATGTCTTCGATAGAGCGAAGCTTTACCTTAGTTTCACTATGACAATCAACGGATATAAGTACAATCAAGATATCAAAAATATGAATGAATACGATTCAAAAAACAATCGATTTTAGTATGTTTGCCGCGACTCACCAAAACCAAGCGACTAGCCAGGTGCAAAAACACACGAGTGATCAAGAACTCGCAACCGAACCTCTGCGAAATAAGATAAGAAACTTTGTAACATATGAAATAGAACGAAAACTCACGACAGAGCAAGAACTCGCGAGTTTCAGGAGACAAAAACTTGGGACCACGGCCAGAAATGCAAGTACACATGAGTCCCGGAAGAATTTCACACGAAAACTTTGCCTTGGGAAGTGTGCAAAAATTAGAACCATTTTTCAGGGCTTAATAGCCTATATTTATAGGAAAATTAAGCCTAATAGGTCAATTAAAGGTAAACGAGCCCAACTTTAGTCAATTTGGTTTAAGTCGCTTAAAAATACCCAATTCCACTGGGATAAGTGTCGTAATGTCCCGAAACTTCCAAAAAACTCTCCGGTTGACTGCTGATAATACGTAATGTCGAGAAAATACCATAAAATACTATTGATCAGTTTCTCATCTCCCAATACTTAGAAAATGACCTAGAATATCATAAAAGCTCACCGATGTGTTCTCTGTGTATCAAATTATGAAAATACCCCTAGTGTCATTAAGGGCCAAAATCATCCAATACAAGTCAAAACACCATTAAAATTCTTATACGTTGGCTTTTGATTCCCCGATTAGATTACCCCCAAAACACATTGCTCCAAAAGTATAAAAGCAAAACAAAAATACTGTCTAGTCATGTCGGACGAGCCTCGGGGGTATCATAATGACGTAAATACCCTATGGAAGTATCAATAGTCCTTTGGTTTGCAGATTCGGATTTTGAGTATTAAACCACATTATATCGGCTGGTCTCGAAAGCCAACACTTGTTCAAAATTCTTTCCGAGAAACCATGAGTAAGACTGAAATTCACTCGTTGACGTGGTGGTTTTGAAACTAAAAACGTCCGGTTCTAAGATCGGGCAAAAATTTCGCAACTTTTCAACACAATGGTCCGTTCCTATAAATGCCCCTCTCCTCCTCCCATAACAGTGTCATTTCGTGTTAACATAAAACTATGTCATGACTTTTTGTAGAAAACGCGCGACTACCTTGACTGAACAGTGTTTCTCGCGACTTTTCGCACAAATACACGCAAGACGCTAAAACGAAACGAAAACGCGTGATTGAACTGGTAAAATTGGCTAAGTGTTAAAACTCGCTACTTTTCATACAAAAACTCGGAACACACTTCGAATATTTTATGAAAAAATTCGATCCGCCTAATATGATGTCTTCCGGTTCCACCCAATCTTTAAATCCTAACACTTCTTCATCCGAGTACTCGGACTCATCCGATTAGAGGAGTTCAATTTCAAGTCTATCATCTTCTCCGTCTAGTACTTCGAACCCATATCCTTACTATTTTATACGAATCAGCCACATTGAAAATACCCTAAGTCCTCATAGTTTTGTTGATAGAGCTCTCAGATCTTTTGATCAACCTTATAGTATGCATGTCCGGAAGTGGAAATCTGTTATGGAAGACTATCAATTTCGTTCCGACTGCGTTGTGATTTTCTGTCAACCGGTCGGCACTCACACTATCTACCTTGAATAGCTAGAGTGTGGGCTGCATTTTCCTTTTCACCCCTTCATCGTGAAGCTCATAACCCAAGTAAAAATCTATTTATTCCAGACGAACCCGAATTTCATCTCATACGTAGTTGCCTTCATCACTTTCATGGAAACATGCCGTATTTCACCAAATATAAGCCGTTTTTTTCCTGATCTTCCAAATTAGTACGGCTATCTACTACGGTGCCAAGGGTTGCATATTGTTCCACCTAAGACACCAGAGGAGTCCTTTTCCGTTCGCAACCCTTCGGTCGAACCATGACCGGAAGAAACACTTTTACTTTTTTTGCCCTTAGCCTCCCGTGGCGATTCCTGGTCGAGGGCGAATCCTTCCTGCCGGAATCTTATATCCTATTCCACAGGCGATCCCTTCGATGACCCTGAGTAAAATGCTCCTTGCGTGCGTTGGACCGGATGGTGTTGATTGGACCCCGAAGACTTTATTCTACACCCAATCATGGCCGCCTTCGGGCTCCTTCAAGCCCCTCCCCACTTCACTAGGGAACTATTAGGTATCCTCCTTACATCCTTATGCCCTCTCCGACTCGACACGCCTTTCTCCAACTGAAAACCAAACTTCCTCTTTAAATATTGTTGTGGCCTATTACTTTTTTCGTTTGTTTACATAATTTGTTTTCTTATGCAAATAAGATCATAGCTCTTGTTGAAGACCCATCCCGATTGGATGACAGATTGAGAGCCCTCCGTACACTTGTCTCTTAGACTGATGATCTTTTAGTAGAGATGGTGCTAATGTCTCTAAACAGAATTGGCTGCTGAATCGGCGCGTAGTGCACAAGTTGAGGAGCCACTAAATGATGAGGCTCGGCATACGAATTCTCAACATCTGCCTTCGACGGAGGAGTCCCTCGAACAAGGAGAAAATATACCGGTCCCTGAGGTTCCTGAGAATGATGAAGATCAAACCCCTGTGGCTCTACAATTGGAATTCAACACCGAGGATTCCAACACTGAAGGGGAAATGTATGATTTTTTCGAGGGGTTTATTGATGTTATCGGAGATGACGATGAAGGAGAAATCAGCGCGGGTCAACCCATAGGCTCACTGGTGGAAGAGGTGCCTCAAAAGGTTTGCGCAGATAAAGGGAAACGTCTCTAGAACTGTTGGAGGCTACTAGGAAAAGTCGGTTAGATGCTAACTGCCTCGACACCTTTCGGATAAAAGATACCCCAAAGCTCACCGTAAGAGATTGGATCGAGATAGGCCATCAATCCGGTTAAATAATGATGAATAATTGAGTGGGCGCTCGGATCCCGAAATCTGATCGAGTCTCTAATTAGCCAACCCTTGACTATTTTCATCGACATCCAAACCTGGCACCGCATGGTTGGGATGATCATACGGTGTTCACCAACTTCAGCCGTTTGATGGGTCAAGCCGAATCGATACGTCGTATGGAGGATAGAGGTTCGCAACTACCTTGAGTACAATATATTACAGATTTATGCATTATTGGTGTTTACATATAACTTTCATTTTTGTTTAAGATGGAACAAACATGCGTGGATTTAGGTGTCGTGGCTACAGTTAAGGAATACTGTATGTTGAGATACTCTTAGTTCGACCAACCCAATCTTTGTGGGGAGCAAACTAAGATGGCTACCGAGAAATTGATGCTAAACCAACGGGAGAAGCATGCACAAGAGATGGTGGCACTGAGGGCAGAACACTACCGGGCAATAGAAGCTTTGACCTAGGTTCACCGTAGTGAGCTAACAGAAACCCAAGCGATGTATATCAGAAAAGAGCATGTTCTCCAACAATGTGTGAGTACTCTGAAGGAAAATCTCAAATATACCACGGATAAGTTGGAAGAAAATAGAGTCGAGACTGAGGCAAAGATAAAGAAGGCCAAGGATGCCAATGACGCAAATATAAAAGCCTTTGAAAAGGAGAACATAGAGCTAAAGTTGAAGACTATGTCCCTCCAATCCACGGTTCATGGTCTTAGAGCTCGGAATCTTGGTTGCCGCAACAATTAAACGAGTGCTTCAAGAAACCTATATGGGAGTACACTGTGCATTCCCTCACCTTCCGAAACTTGGTAGCTTTGGTGAACGTGAAAATATATCTTAGATACTTCTTCAAGGGTAGCGCTTAGACTCAAAGAATCTAAGGTGTGGCTTTGACACCGGGGAAAGAGTGCGAATGGACCGCAACCATTGGGGAATTTTCAGGAGGATCTTGCGACGGAGAAGCTGGACTGCTCCCAAGATCCATTTGGGGCACTCCAATTTAATTTGGAGGAAGATTTGCATATGAAATACTTCTTGGAGCAAATCGAGACTGAAGAAGGTCCACCTCCAAATGTATATTCTCGACTAGCTCCATAGTTTCCTGAACCAATGGGTCCTCTCTTGGCTGATATTCTCAAGGATGAGGAGGTGATGTATGAGCACGACCCTCCTATATATGTTGCTGCAAGTGTGAGGGAAGCCCGAGAGTGCCATCAAGGTGTGATGGCGACTTTGGATCCGAATAGATCGATCATGGAAGACGCGAGGGTTGCGATAGAAGATCTCGAGAGGACTCATCCTCCAACGATCGTTATCAGGAAACGCCAAAGTGGAACTGGTGAAAGCTCGACCTCCCATATAAGGATGAAAAATAGAGCGTTCTCTGTGTTTAGAATTTTTCTCTCCCATTTTCTACTCTAATGACTTTCGAAAAATAGTATTGAGCATTCCTAACTCCCAAAATGATTACTGAAAAATTCGCGAACTCAATAAAAATAGAACTCTGAAATAATTTCAACATTCAAAATCTTTCTCTATAAGAGTTTCAAAGATCAAAGGTGAATACCTTATAATTTCGTAAAGACCAAAAATGCCAATAAAAAGGTCTATTACCAGACTAATGTAAATATTTCACTTCCACCTATACGGATCGAGTCCCGCGCATTAAGAGGTTTTACCCACTTAACTATTGGGAGAGGCTGATGTCATTGTGCTTTATACTTGCTAGCAATTTCTATCATAAGATCTTTCCCGTTCTCCTCCAGAAAATAAGCGTAGGAAGTCTTCACTATCCAGTTGAAAGTAGCATCAGGTTTAGGATACAATCGTTTGATTCACAAAAAAATTTCACTCCTCCCTAGATAGATCGGGTACCTCGTTCTAGAGAGAGCCTTCATCCCTTATAAGGAAGTAGCGTTAGATTCCAGGTACAATCCTTAGACTGACATAAACTTTTCACTCCGACATATGTAGATCCAGTACCTCGGCTTAGGTGGGATTTTAGGACCACGGAGGAGAAAAATGTCATTTTTCTAATGCGGTCTCTGACAGGCTTCCGATTAGGGCATGACCCTCGGCGACGTATCATGGAGGAGTTGGGTAAAATGCTCTCGTTTTCCACAGAATCATGCATTAGTAAAAAACGACTATCACACAATTGGCACCCTTGACATATTCCGATAGTGTGTATGCATAGACGATTCAGTTGCAGATAGGAAGACTCTTCATATTTAAAAGTATTTTGACCGGGTATCCTTTGATGAGTTGGAGATTGATCGACAATACGAAAGACGGTACATTGCATTTCTAATCTTCAATAGATTATTTCATTTAAATCATCCATCATACTAAAATGCAATGAACATTACTTGTATCTTACCAGTCTCCTTGTCGATTGATCTCGTGTCGTCGAAAGGATACAAAAAACTCAGAATATGATAAAAAATGAGGATTTTATTTTAAAAATATTGAAGAGTCACGTTTATTCATAATACTTACCCAATTGGATATATGCCAGGTCTGTGGCAGCTCCTCTCCAATCGTAACTTGATATGGACCTTCCCACATAAGATCCAACTTACCAACATGTCTCGATACTTCAACTTTCTTTGGGACCAAGTCCTCAGTTGTCAGTAATAATGAACGAACCTCTTTATCATGACTTTTGGCCATTCGCTTCTTGAAAACCTCTATCCGAATAGCTGCTCTTTCTCTAAGATCTTCGACACAATGAAGATTAAACTTCCGCATATCTTGTTCAATACCTTGTTATATGTAATAACTCTTTGAGATAAATTAGTTACCTCTGCAGGAGAAAAGACCTTAGAGCCATATTCTAACGAAAACAGACTAAAACATGTGGTAAATCTCGGCGATGTTCGATATGCCCAAATTACATTATGACATTTATCTACCCATGATGTTTTAGATTGATCTATCCTCCTCTTTAACTGTTGCAAGATAATGCGATTAATATCTTCTGTAAGTCCATTCGTCTACCGATGTGCTAATGACGTACATCGATATCGAATACCACAGCACTTGCACCATTCACTTACATGCTTTCTAGAGAAATGTTTTCCAATATCCGATACTAAATTCTGGGTATTCTGAATTGACAAGCAATATACCTCCAAAGAAAGCTTATAACTTCATGCTCCCATACTAAGGACACGGCTTCGACCTCTATCCACTTAGACAAAAATGCTCTACAGCAACAATGCAAAACTTCTTTTGACTTGGAGCGGTCGGAAAAGGACCTAGAATATCAATGCCCCACGTATCAATAGGACAAGTTATTGATAAACGCTTCATTGTCGCCTCAGAATATGATGTACATTTCAATGGAACTGACAAGCAGAACAAGCTCTTACTAAGCTCGCACAATCTTTACCATTGTCGGCAAAAAATATCATGCCCGCTTAACCTTAAAAGCCAATGATTGATCCGCTGAGTGATCACCACAGTCCAAAGCATGGACTTCTTCCATAATAGCCTTTTCTTGAAGTTGGGATAAACACCGAAGATAATGTCCACCAAAGTTCTTCTTATATAATTTCTCTTCCACATATACGAAGTTGGGAGCTCTATTCGTATTGTCCTGCGGGCCTCAACTTCATTGGCAGACATCTATCTTTTGAATAAATAATCTACAATAACGTCATTCCATGATGGCTCTTCAAGTATTGCATCCATCTAAAACCAAGTATTACTTGAACGTTCATAATTCGCAACTTCGGATGCCGAATTCTCCGTCAAACTGATATGCGGTTGATAATGGATCATAGTCGTGATCCTTGATTCATATGAAAGTTCTAAAATCATAGCTGACACAAGACCGTCTGGCCGAGTATTCTCCTCTCTCGAGATATATGTGAGAACGAACGTCTTAAGACTTTTCACGGCCTCTTTCAACTTTGCCAAATATAATGCCATATGCTCGTCCTTTGTAACAGAAGTTTCCGAAAATTGATTCACCACTAACTGTGAATCAGAATGAGAATGTAAATGAACAATCCCAATCTCGACTGTTAAATTGATACCAAAAATCAACGCTTCATACTCTGCGACATTATTAGTTGTGGAAAAATAGAGCTTTACACTCATGCTCCTTCCATACTTTCTCTCTTTGAAATAAATGCCAAGCCCAGATCGTCCAGCTGAAACTGATTCGTCAACGAATAGATCCCAATATTATTCATTAGCTGACACGTATGCTCGAGTCTTCTCTACTATAAAATGGACTAGAACCTGCGACTACAAAGCTCGTAGTGAAATATATTCGATTTTTTATTGCCCCAAATCGTTATTCCACTTGGCCAACCTGCCCGAGGCATCAACTATTGATAATACGCTTCTAATAGGCTGATTTGTCAATACTGTAATATGATAACCCTGAAAATAATGTCTTAACTTTCGAGAGGCAACTATCAAATCCACAACAAATTTCTCCAAGTCTGTATAATGAGACTTCGCACCTTGAAATTTCTTACTGACATAATATATTGGCCAATGTTCCTTGTCATTGACTCTGACTAAACTGTCATTGATAAATTCTTTAGACACTGCTAAATATAAGCCCAAAGGATCACCGGAAGAAGGGGAATACATAAATGGCATTTTAATCAAATATTCTTTCAACTTCTCTAAGGCCAGATTGCACTCATTATTCCATTTTAATAGATTTGCCTTCTGCAATGCTCGAAAGAGCGGTAAACTTCTCTATGCCAATTGTGAAATAAAGCGTTTCAACGATGCCAAACGTCCAGTTAATCTTTGCACTTCTGGAATCGTTGTTGATTGTGTCATTTTTTGAATAGCTATGATCTTAACGAGATTAATTTCTATTCCTCTTCGGATACCATAAAACCAATGAATTTCCCCCATTTTACACAAAATGCGCACTTAAGTGAATTCAATTTCCTTCAATATGTTAAAACAATATTAAAATACTGGAAATGATTATTGCTTTATCGTCTTTTTATCAATATATCATCGATGTAGACTTTTATACACTTTCCGATCATATCCTTGAATATCGAATTCATCAGTCACTGATAAGTGGCCAATGCATTCTTTAAACCAAATGACATAACTTTGTAGCAAAAAATACATTTATTTGTCATAAATGAAGTAAATAATTAGTCTTCATGATGCATAAAATTTTGGTTATAACCTTTACAAGCGTCTAACATACTAAGAAATTCAAAACTGTAGGCTGCATCCACCATCATGACAATGGCAGATATTGGATTCAGAACCTTCGGGCATGCTTTATTCAAATCGGTAAAATCAATGCAAACTCTCTAGTTATTATTCGAATTTGGGACCACAATTGAATTCGGACCCAATCAGCGTATCTCACAGGCTCTATGAATCCAACCTGCAATAAATTCTCAACCTCCGCATCAATCGCATATACGGGTTAACATTTAGTTTATGTGAACAAACTTGGGGATCTACCCTAACATAATCCTGAAAATCCCAAGCAAAAACATCTAAATTATTTCGTAAAAAAGAAATTACCTACTTTTCAAAGTCTAGCGGCATCTTAGAACCAATCACAAATGTCTTTTCTGAGTTATTGGGAAAAAAACACTATCTTAATCCCAAAAGGTTCCATGTTCATCTCATTTTGCTTGTATTTTCTAGAGAATAATGTATTACCTGAACCGACGCCTTCTTATGAGATAAGTTCCATCATAAAAGCATGTTTCTTCGAGCTAAACCCTTCCATACAGCTTTGACACATAATATTGTAACATGAACGTGCTAACTCCATATTTCCCTTCATTATTCCAATACCCGAAGGGGTAGGAAACTTCATCATTAAGTGGGGCTGAGAAACAATAGCCACGAACAAGTTCAACGCATTTCTCTCAAGAATAGCATTATATGAGAGAATAGGGAGATCTACCACAACGAATTCCACCAAAAGAGTTCTCAAGATCTCTGGGTCTCCCAAAGTAACCGGGTGAGATAATGATCAGTCGGAGCAACAATGATGTAGTTAAAACCAACTAACATGGTTTGAACCGGCTGAAGCTTAGTGGTTCCTTTCAAAGATATTTGTTCAAACGCCACAAGTGTTAAGATATTTGTGGCTGCTCTTGTGTCGACCAAAATGCGAGATACACGATGATTTGATATAACAGGGGAAATATTGAGAGCATCATCCTACATGGAGAAAATACCATATAAGTCTTCAGGACCAAAATATATAGCCATCTTCTGCAAATCAGATAATTGGACTAAGTTAACTTCCATCAAGCGACCCTTTTGTTCCAACTCTCAATGGGTTCGCTTAAGAGCTCGATTCGAGTCTCCAACACTCCGTCCTCTAGCGATAGTCATAATATTTGGGCCGAGATTACCCCATGATGGCTCTTCTTCCCGAATGCTCAAAATAGACTGACTCGGATTCGGGCTAGCGGGTGGAGGATAAGACGGTTGTTGCTGATTTTCACGGGTGGGTGGATGACCTTCCAAATGATAACCTTGATGGTTTCTAAACGGGGTTTCCTATCGCGACCACGATAGCCCCTTTTCTTGCATCTCGGCGGTTCTTCCGACCGCCATTAAGGAATCCACTCTGGCCATCTCTCGGAATGTGGCAACACTGTCCTCCATACCCACGACCTCCTGTGTCACATCATGGCATATCGATCTTGGGATGTTTATCTATCTTCCAGGACTAAATTTTCAAACTTACTTTTCCGGACTCAACTTAAGGCATTCCTTCTACAATGTTAATCAACTCATCCAGCTGACCAAGTTCCAACAATCTTTCAACTTCGGACATCAATTCCCGACAGTCATTAGTGTTGTGTACGAAACTCTGATGAAAATGATAAAATATTTGGGACTCATGAGTCCCCGATGTCGCTGCATGTAAGGTAGAGGTGTGATTTTCTAGACTAACACATAGAACCTATGCTTCCCGAACCTAAAAAGACCGGCTCAGGACCAACCGTAGGTCATTAGGGTTAGTCTTTTGGAACCTAACTTTACAATTAGTTCTAGGGTTGGTCTCAATATTCGTAGGACCTAAACCCGTAGGTTATATGATGATTTGGTCTCGGTTTTCACTTTACGGACTTAGGACCAAGACTAAGCCCAAATCCCGTAAAAATAAATTTATTAATTTTAAAGTGATTTATACATCCAAATATTTATTATTTTCAATTCAAATCTAATTGTAAATAAATTCTTTATAAGTGTTATTACGTATCATATTTCATAATTTCGAATTTATTTAAACATAATTGAAACGAATATTTTCAATTATTAACTTTTATACTAAACATTTGAGTAAACTAATAATAAAAAATAATAATCATCTAATAAACTTTTAAACGATAATTTATTATTAGTTATAATTTTTATAAATTATATATTTTGCATAATATTATTTTTTTATTAATATTTTGATATATAAAAATATAGGGCTAAAAACCGGATCAAGACCTAACCAAGATCGAAACGAAGACTTGAGCTTTGGTCTAGGGTTGGTCTCCCTTATAAAGACCTAAAGCACAGAACCAATAAAGAGTTTATATAGAATTAAGACTGTGTTCCGGTCTCTTGTAAATCTCAAAAACCGAAAAAGACCAGCCCAAACCGTGCAAACTTGTCTTTTGCCCATATCGAATGTAAGGGAGGGGGATACTTAAGGGATCCTCCATTCTTTTCCTCAATAATGACTTAAATTTGTTCATAATTGAATGCCGTAGAGACCCTTATCTTGGGCTTCCGCTGTTTGAAATTCCTATCCTTCACGTTATTTGCATCAATAATATGTGACCCATAAGTACGAACTTCCATCACTCCATGGTCACAGAACCCTTCATCTTCCCGAATATACCGGTGCACCACAGTGCAAGCTCTTCCATATTCTCTGGTGTATACATGTTCAAAGAATTGCACAGGGGATGACATGCCAAAATAAGTTGCAGCACTCCAACTTTTTGCTAACAGTGATCCGAGGAATTTTCTTGCATTCCTCCTCGAAACGAGTAACAAAACATATCAACTTCTTAGATGAATCATACCGCAACACTTTCAAAGACGTAATGGACTTCACAGTTGCATTAAAAGGCGCAAATGCGAAGAGAATTGATCATTGATATCCTGGTACGAGACAATAGAAAACCTCGGCAAGCAATTGAACCGCATGAGAGCCGACTCCTGCAAAGAAGTGGGAAAAATAAAACATATATACGAATCGCTAAAATTCATCAAAGTGATATGAATCTTCAGGTTGGAAGTGTAGCATGGGGATCCGTCGATCCTCAATATTGCGGAAGATCCTTAGGCATCTCAATATTCTTCGATATTGTGGCATTAATAATCGCCATGGAAAATGGAGATAAAGTGCTTGAAGTATTCCATGGACTTTGCAAAACTTCCATTGATGGCAAAGTTTTTCCTATTCTGTTATAGAGATCGATTGGCCTCTCTTGCACATCATAATCACCCTCATAAGTGGAGATGTGATGAGTATCATGGGTGTGTTCTCCATATACCCGTGTTCTTTAGAAACCGAGGCTCGGATTGACCTCTAACTAATTAATTCGAGGATCGTTATGCTCATTCTTGTTATTCATATCTTGGAACTTCGACTCGATTTAGTTCCCAATCCTTTGTAAAGTGAAAGTTTGATTTACCCCTATTGTAACAGATGGTGCTCGGGGGTTTTTGGCAAGACCTCTGTGATCAAAATCATATTCATTCTCAGCAGGTTCCAAAACAACGTTGCTTCTCATAGCCCTCCTTTGAGCCTCAACATCCTCTAACAGAGCAAGTAAAGTGCGTCTCCGCTCCTCTAGATCTTCATCATTCTGATTATGATTGGCAGATCGGGCTCATGCTGGCAATTAGATGAACATTTCTTTGGGCGACTAATCATGCCGCTCTTCCTAATTCAAAACACCTCGATAAGCACTAAGGAGGTGGACGATAAACTATAAGTGCTCGCCCAGATGAATTCTCGCTCCGGGAAGGATGAGTAATAGTTTCCTAGACCGAGGGTTCTTCCAGAAGAGATGACTTAGTCCCCGGTAATATGTGACCTCATTATTTCCCATCGCCTGAGGGTTCGGCGACATCTCAATTTCTTCATCAACATCATTCTCATCATCAGAATTTCGTATCAGCATTATAATAGTAAGTATCCAAACTCAACAGAAAAGCCCTCATTGACGAAGCCAAATTGATATTGTTTAAAAATATTTTATAATTCTTGTTCTTAATCAGTCCATTTTCAACTGTTATCTTCGTTTAATTAATGTGGAAACACGAGTGATATACGAGATTTGGTCCACAATGTGTGGACTTACTTACACGGGAGAGCGAAACTCTACCTTGGATTTCACTATGACAATTAAGGGATACAATTACAATCAAGTAATATAAAAAATATGAATGAATACGGTTCGAAAAACGATCGAGTTAAGTTCATTTGCTGTGACTTGCCAAAACCACGCGACTAGCCAGGTGCAAGAACCCGAAAGTGATCAAGAACTTGCAACCCTACCTCTGCGAAATAAGATACGAAACTCTGTAACCAACTAAACAGAACAAAAACTCACGACTATGGCCTGAAATGAAAGTAAACACGAGTTCCGGGGCAAGTTCACGAGAAATCTTGCATTGGGAAGCGTGGCAAGAGTCCCAACACTTTTTCAAGGCCCAAAGGCCTATATTCATTGGAAAACTGGGCCAAAATAGGTCAATTTAAGGTCCTAAAGGCAAGCTTTAGTCAATTTGCCCATGTAGCTTAAAAATACTCAATTCCACCATGATAAGTTTCGTAATGTCCCGAAATTTTTGAAATATGTCCTGGTTGGCCGTTGATAATACGTAATTTTGAGAAAATACAAGAAAATACTTTGATCAGCTCTTGATCTTCCAATACTTACAAAATGGCCCAAAATATCATAAAAGCTCGTTGATGTGCTCTCCGGACGCCAAATTACGAAAATACCCATGGCGTCATTCCTTGTCAAAACCATCCAATACTGCTTAAAACATCATTAGAATTCTAATACGTGGGCAGTGATGCCCGGATCAGGAGATTACCCCCGAAATTGCATTGCTCCGAAAGTATAACAGAAAAATGAAAAATATCATCTAGTCATATCGGACGAGCCCGGAGGGTGTATAATGACGTAAATACCGTCGGACAATATCAAGTACCATTATAATATAACTAGGATTGTTTTTCAATATGAACGAACCGAACTCTTTATATCAATATTCGTTTATATTTATATTCGAATATTGTTTATTTTCGTTATAATTTTATTTGAACGATAATTCATTTTGAAATATTATTCAAATACTTATATGAATATTCATGTTTGTTCGAATAATTTGTTTGAAAATGATCGCATGATCTATTCAATTTTTTTAAAGTTAAATAGTGAAATTAAATATATCAAAATTGATTTTTATATTAAAAATTTTAAAAGTAAAAGAATATTATTTCATTTAACAATAAAATAAGAATTAAACAGTATAATACGTATAATTTTATAAAAAAATAAAAAATATATATTGAAGTCATAATGTTAAAAAAAAGCATTGAAGTTTTTATAAATTATAATATTTAATAATATATTCTTATTACATAGAAATAAAACAATATATTTATTTACGAACGTATATATTTTTTTATGAAAATATTCACGTTCTTTAAAAATTAATAATGGATATAAATATTCTGATAATTTTCATATTTATATCAAATGAACGATTAAGATCATATACGAACAAAATATATTTTGAACACGAACAATTCAAATTGCATACCATTTCTAATTAAACATGAGTTCAAAAGTGATATATAATATTATATTACTAAATAGTATAGTTAAAAATTCGAAATTGGGGTAATGATCTAATTAAATAAGATGTTTATATGGAGTTCGGGGTTAAGTGTAATATATATGGAGATTGTAAGAGATAAACGATATTGGGGGCTGATTTGTGTGGTTCAAAAATAACCACGTGAGAAAAGAGTCTTTTCGAATGTGCGGAAACCACGCGAATGAAGCAAATTTGTATGGTTAAAACCATGCGATTTGGGTGGTCGTGACTTTTGGGAAAAACACCTTGACTTAGACTCGAAACCACGCGAATTCAACTGTCGCGGAACAAACCATGCGAGGCACTTGGGCTGGCTAGCATTTGCCGTTTAAAGATTGACTCAATCAACACTTTGACATGATCGTTTTAACTTAGTTTTTCAATCAGATTTCAACCGCTAGATTCGTTTATTGAGGATAATAATATTAACGAGTAATATTATGATTATGATAAGTAATATTTTGTTGACAAGAAAATCCATAAGGATAATGATATAGAGCGATAAACCAGGTACGAAGTAAAGATAATCATTCAAATAGTGTAAAGTTTATATTCAAAGAAAATTACATTTCTTTTAAAAAATGAAAATGTTTTTACATACGTTGCTCGGGCAGGCAAACCCGCCTTGCTAGGTATCCCATTCATATTTTGATTTATCAAAGATAAAGTTAAGGCTAGGGGAAGTTGGACGCACCGACGCAACATCATGCCACATGGGTCATAAGGCAAATTGTAATAGTCAGGAAAAATGTATGTTAGAAAAATAAGAGGGAATATAGTGGTAAAGTTTAGATGATGAATAACGAGGGATACGGTAATGAAAGAACGAAAAGGAAACGAAAATATTGAAAAATAAAGTAAAAGAAAAAAGAGGGGTCAAAATGTAAATTATGGGAAGTTAAAATGTCTATAAATAGGGGTGCAAAAGCCCAAAACCAAGCCATTAGTCACTTATACACGAAAACACCTCGGAAAAGCCATAAAACACGAAATTGTCGCGGAACCATAAAATTGTTGCGGATTTTCTAGAGTGAACAAAATTGTCGCGGATTTCTCCCAAGGCAGCAAAATTATCGCAGATTTTTCCCCATGCAGCAAAATTGTCGTGGAATTTTCCCCTGACAGCAAAATTATCGCGGATTTCTCCAAAGGCAAAAAATTATCGCAGATTTTGATACCTAAACCGCAAACCTTAGTTTTTGTTGCGGATTTTGAGGAAGGAGAGTAGTTTATCGCGAAAACATCAAACTATGGCGTTTTCGTCGCAATTCAACGTCGGATTGTCAGAGGGAAAGGATACGTAGGGTCTACGGCAACCACATAGTTCATAATAAGATAATAACATCAAAAATGAAATACTAAAATATGTTACGAAATGCAGAGAAGCACGAAGGGATTGTAACAAGTGCAAGCAACAGGTAAGCGGAGCGAACACAATATAATAAGGGAAGGTTCCGATGTAGGGAAATGGGAAGGGCTAGTAAAAAAGAAAGTAAAAGATACGAATGAATAAAGCGAATGTTAATAAGACTCGGGGTGAGGGAGGATGGACCGTCCGACCAAACCCGACATCGTGCTTAGTACACAATTCGCCAAAGGAAGGGCATGCCTCATGAAGGGAACGATAAGTTATAGAATGAGAAGATACGTACGAAAGGGCAGAACAGATCCGGGTGAAAAAAAAGGGTAGCGCCTAAGAATTCACTCGGGGAAGGGAAGCATACGGCCCGTCGAGTCAACCAACAGCTAACGGTTGGGTTGGGCGGGACATGTACCGAGCATGTTACACTCGGCAACAGTAAATGTAAAAGATGGGGGGAAGGGGGAAAAGAATGATAAGGGTAAATAAATAAGAAGAAGAAAATAAGTATACGATTAAAAGAAACGACTTACGCGTGTGTGCACGTTTTATTTAAGAAATGGAAGAACAAATGTAGTATGTGTGAAGTCTCCATTAATAGATTGTGACCGTTTTACAGATTTCCGAAGTATGAGAAGGGCATGGGAAGGAGGTCGTCGGTAGTCCGGTGATAGAGTCTGGTCTTTTGAGAATACTCTAAATGGTCGTTGGTACTCCATGCAGATGAAACATAAGGTAAGGCCCGAAAAGAGTAGAATGAACTACAACGAGGCGTTGAAGAAATGGTGGGAACGTCATAGCATAAGCATCCCGTCAACTGAAGGTACACGAGTTGAATTATCCGACAAACAATTTGGAACTAGCGGCGGTGGTATTCGTACTCAAGATTTGGAGACATTATTAGTACGGAGTAAAGTCCGAGATATTCACCGACCACAAGAGTTTGAAGTACCTACTCACCCAGAGGGAGCTGAACATGAGACAACAGAGATGGCTAGAACTGATAAAAGACTACGACCTGAACATTCAGTACCACCCCGGAAAAGTGAATCAAGTAGCCGACGCATTGAGCAGGAAAACCCATGGCATGTTAGCAAACACATTGTTAAAAGAAATGGAAAATCTACAATTGGAAGTGGTAGAGTCGACCACNTAAAAGATGGGGGGAAGGGGGAAAAGAATGATAAGGGTAAATAAATAAGAAGAAGAAAATAAGTATACGATTAAAAGAAACGACTTACGCGTGTGTGCACGTTTTATTTAAGAAATGGAAGAACAAATGTAGTATGTGTGAAGTCTCCATTAATAGATTGTGACCGTTTTACAGATTTCCGAAGTATGAGAAGGGCATGGGAAGGAGGTCGTCGGTAGTCCGGTGATAGAGTCTGGTCTTTTGAGAATACTCTAAATTATGTCGCTAGACTTTAATGCTTTTGAACTATGTTTCAATTCACGCTCAAACGTTTCGTTTTATTTAGTACGTTTTTACCAAATCAGCTAGGCCCAAATTAGGGTCGTTACAAAATGGTATCAGAGCCTAACATCGCTACCAAACTGTTAGTGGTGCGGTCCTACGTAGAAATGTCTAACGAATTCGTAGGAGGACAACCAACCATAGGAAGGTTTGTGCATAAAATGTACCATATGTTATGAGTAGGTATAGATATAACGGAAGCTTAATGTAGGTATGGCTCCTAGAACAAGAGCGAATGGAAATCGATAGGAGTGTAGCAATGCATCAGAATAGGCACCTGCGATAGGAACCCCGGTTGAGGATTCATCGACACCCCGCACGTTTAACCAGGAGAGTCTCAGGGATCTGTTCCAAACTATGACGAGTTCCCTCGTTAGCGCAATAAGGCAGGGCCAGACGGAGAGGGGAAACTCCGTGCAGATGAAACATAAGGCAAGGCCCGAAAAGAGTAGAATGAACTACAACGAGGCGTTGAAGAAATGGTGGGAACGTCATAGCATAAGCATCCCGTCAACTGAAGGTACACGAGTTGAATTATCCGACAAACAATTTGGAACTAGCGGCGGTGGTATTCGTACTCAAGATTTGGAGACATTATTAGTACGGAGTAAAGTCCGAGATATTCACCGACCACAAGAGTTTGAAGTACCTACTCACCCAGAGGGAGCTGAACATGAGACAACAGAGATGGCTAGAACTGATAAAAGACTACGACCTGAACATTCAGTACCACCCCGGAAAAGTGAATCAAGTAGCCGACGCATTGAGCAGGAAAACCCATGGCATGTTAGCAAACACATTGTTAAAAGAAATGGAAAATCTACAATTGGAAGTGGTAGAGTCGACCACAGTCATATCCGGGACTGTTATAGCAAAGCCAGGGATACTAGATGAAGTACTGGAGGCCCAGATATTAGCTCCCTGTAACACGAAAAAAGGGACCAAGGAGCGATAAACCACGGGCAAACAAAGGAAGCGATGGACTAATTAGAATGAATGAACGGGTATGGGAACCAAACAGGCCGGAGTTAAGAAAGAAGATTATGGTAGAGGCACACAGTTAGGCCTTCTCAGTTCATCCAGGAAGTACTAAGATGTATAGGGACCTAAAAACGCACTGGTGGTGGAATTCAATGAAAAATGAGATTGCAAACTTTGTGGCCAAATGCGAAAATTGCCAACGGGTTATGGCCGAACACCAACGTCCAGGGAGCGAGCTACAACCCTTGGAAATTCAAGAGTGGTAATGGGACAGCATCGGCATGGACTTCGTGGTAGGATTACCCAAGAGCCCACGGAAGAACGACGCGATATCAGTAGTGGTTGACCGCCTAACAAGGCAGTTCATTTCTTAGCGGTCAAGACAACATACGGAGTAGACAGACTAGCCAAAATATATGTGGATAACATAGTTAAGTTACATGAAATTTCAGTTATTATTGTGTCAGACCGGGATCCGAGGTTCACATCTAAATTTTGGCAAAGCTTACAGAAATCACTCGGAACTCAGTTATGCATGAGCACAACCTACCACCCAAAGACGGATGGTCAGACCGAGAGAACGAACCAAATCATGGAGGATATGTTACGGGCATGCGTGTTGGAATTTAAGGGAGGTTGGGAAGATTTCCTACCACTCGTAGAATTTGCATATAATAATAGTTTTAAGAGCATCATTGACATGGCCCCATATGAGGCACTGTATGGGAGGAAGTGTCGTACACCACTATGTTGGGATGAGGTTGGAGAGAGAAAGACCACGGGAAAAGTATTCGTGGAAGTCACCATTGAGAAGGTGGCTGTGGTATGAAAGAACATTAATGAGACACAAGACCGATACAAAAGTTGGGCAGACACGAAAGGGAGACCCCTGGAGCTGAAACTTGGGGATCACACCTATCTGAAGATATCCCCGATGAAGGGGGTACTAACGACCACAAGGATAGGGAAGCTGAGTCCTCGGTATATCGGACCATACTAGGTGGAACGAAGAATCGGAAATAGCATACCAGCTGAAGCTTCCGGAAGAGATGACTGGGATACACAACGTTTTCTAGGTATCTCAACTGAGGAGGAGTCTGACTGAAGGAATCCAATAATGTGTGGGAGAACCCATAGAGATAACCCCGGGATAGACATACGAGGAAGTTCCAGTGAAAATCGTAGGCAGAGAGGAAAGAAAGCTCACGAACAAACTAATTTCTATGGTGAAAGTACAATGGTCCAATCAGGGAGAAAGGGAAGCCACATGGGAAACGGAACGAGAGATTAGACAAAGTGCACCGGAATTAATGGAAGATTGGTATGCACGAGTTTCGAGATGAAACTCAAAATAAGTGGGGAAGGATGTAATAGCGAGGAAAAAGGTATGTTAGAAAAATAGGAGGGAATATAGTGGTAAACTCTAGATGAGGAATTACGAGGGAATGAAAGAACGAAAAGGAAACAAAAAGATAGAAAAATAAAGCAAAAGATAAATGATGGGTCAAAATGTAAATTATGGGAAGTTAAATGTCTATAAATAGGGGTGGAAAGGCCCAAAACCAACCCATTAGTCACTTATACAAGAAAACACCCCGGAAAAGTCATAAAACACGAAATTGTCGCGGAAGCATAAAATTATCGCGGATTTTCCGGAGTGAACAAAATTGTCGCGGATTTCTCCCAAGGCAGCAAATTATATGGGATTTTTCCCAGGCAGCAGAATTGTCGCGGATTTTCCCCTAGGCAGCAAAATTGTCGCGGATTTCTCCCAAGGCAGCAAAATTATCGCTGATTTTTCCCGAGGCAGCAAAATTGTCGTGGAATTTTCCCCAAGCTGCAAAATTATCGCGGATTTCTCCCAAGGAAGAAAATTATCGTGGATTTTGAAACCTAAACCGCAAACCTTCGTTTTTGTCATGGATTTCGAGGAAGGAGAGTAGTTTATCACGAAAAGATCAAACTAGGTCGTTTTCATCGCAATTCAATGTCAGATCGTCAGAGGGAAAGGATACGTAGGGTCTACGGTAACCACATAGTTCATAATAAGATAATAACATCAAAAATGAAATACTAAAATATGTTAGGAAATGCAGAGAAGTACGAAGGGATTGTAACAAGTGAAAGCAACAGGTAAGTGGAGCGAACACAATATAGTAAGGGAAGGTTCCGATGTAGGGATACGGGAAGGGCAAGTAAAAAATGAAAGTGAAAGACACGAATGAATGAAGCGAATGTTAATAAGACTCGGGGTGAGGGAGGATGGACCGTCCGACCAAACCCGGCATCGTGCTTAGTACACGATTCGCCAAAGGAAGGGCATGCCTCATGAAGCGAACGATAAATTCTAGAATGGAAAGATACGTACGAAAGGGAAGAACGGATCCGGGTGGAAAAAAAGGGTAGCGCCTAAGTATTCACCCGGAGATGGGAATCATACGGTTCGTCGAGTCAACCAACACCTAAAGGTTGGGTTGGGCGGGACATGTACCTAGCATGTTACACTCGGCAACAGTAAATGTAAAAGATGGGGGAAGGGGGAAAAGAATGATAGGGTATAGAAATAAGAAGTAGAAAATAAGTATACGATTAAAAGAAACAACTTACGCGTGTGTGTATGTTGTATTTAAGAAATAGAAGAACAAATGTAGTATGTGTGAAGTTTCCTTTAATAGATTGTGACCACTTTACAGATTTTTTAGGTGACGTGGACGAGGTATGAGAAGGGCATGTGAAGGAGGTCGTCCGTTGTCCGGTGATAGAGTCTGATCTTTTGAGAATACTCTAAATTATGTCGCTAGACTTTAATGCTTTTGAACTATGTTTTAATTCACGCTCAAACATTTTGTTTTATTTAGTACGTTTTTACCAAATCAGCTAGGCCCAAATTAGGGTCGTTACACAAATCATGCCCCAAGATTTGAGTAAGTAAATAATTTAGTCTTAAAATATTTTACCCGATATTGAATTAGTCAAATTATAATTTTCTTGGTTTTGTTGTTGTTGTTGTTAACACACAATGAGTTATGAGATAGGACCCACAATGTGTGGGTTTACGTGCTTGCAAGGCGAAGCTCTACATTAGTTTTTCACTATTTCCCTCGCAAATTAACCACGGATTTGACTTAGACAAAATATTCACAGTGGATTTCCGGACTTCCACTTTAGATATTGCTTTAACTAATGAATTTTAGTCTCATATTAATTTTATTTGAAAAGTGGAAAAGGGGGGCTTTGAGTAAGGAGGGACTAAAAGGTCAATTATATAAGTAAGAGGTCTATAAGTATGAGTGGAAAGGGAAAGGAAGACACCAAATAATCAAAGAAAACCAAAGAGAAGGACCCAAGTGCAAATTTACGGCGAAAAATGGACCTAACTACAAATTCATCAGGATAAAAGAGCTCAAGTGTAATTGATTGCGGAAATTTGGGCTCATTGCAATTCACCGTGAATCCATGAACTAGACTGCAAATTGCTGTGGATTTCGACTAGCTTGCAATTCGCCGCGAATCCGAATACGTAACTGCAATCTGTTGCAGATTTGGACTAGCTTGATATTCACCGCGTATATGAAGACCTAACTGCTATCTATTGCAGATTTGGACTTGCGAAAGTCAGCAAAGTATTCAAATGAAGGTACAAATGGAAAACGCCATGGTCAAAGCGGAAGAAGCCAAAGAGGAGAACTCTCTGGAGATGCATGCCAGGTTGGAAGCAGAGGAGATTATTCAAAGGATGACAACTGAGTGCTTGAATCTAAATGTTGTACTTGCGAAATGGCCTCGCCGTTTGAAGGGATATCTTAAGTGATTTACATTGGATTTCATGATTAAGTCACAAACCTTTCGTAATATATCCTCCTTTTTCGGCATCAAAATGAACTATGATTTCTTCAAGAAGGGTTCTCAAAAGACACATAGGATATTCGAGCGGATCTTGAGTGAAGAAGAAAGGGTATGGTTCAATCTAGTCCTCGTAGGTAATTTCGTGGAGGATACATCCATTTTGAAGTGGGACTGCATTAATGACCATTCGGCACTATGGAACAATTTCTCTTTGAAGATTTGACCACTGAGTGTTATGCGGAGGATATACAAACCAAGATTGGTCCCTCGACCTAATCATATGCTCGTTGACCAGTTATATCCTCTAACTATTACGATCTAATAATGGGGGAAATTATAGATGCATAACGCTTGGCAGAAATGGAACCTACAAGGAAACATGTCCCAGCCATTGTTAAGGAGGCCAGCAAGCGGGCGTAGATTGAGTTCCGTGAGTATTAAAAGAGGAACGCTGAGACTCCCAACGAGGGAAGCCAGGCCTCCAAGAAAAGTCCCAGTACTGGCCGAAAGACACTGAAACGAGTTCTCTACTAGATTAATCTCATGTCGTCTAAATGGATACGAAAAATTCAAAAGGTGGTAAAAAGAGGGGTATTGTATTTTCATCCTTTGAAAAAGATCAAAGAATCACATGTATACATAATACCTGTGCAAATTGGAAGTATACCAAGTCCGTAGAAGCTCATCTCCGCTCATATTCACAATCTTATATGTTCCTTCTCTCACCACTGCTGTAACTTGATATGGACCTTCTCACGTACGGTCTTATTTGACAACATGCTTTGATATTTTGATTTTCTTTAAGACCAAGTCCCCAACTATCAATAATAATGAACAAAGTTCTTAATCATGCATTTTGGCCATTCGATTAGGATCTTGACTTAAAATATTTTTGTCGAATATTGGATCAGTTAGATTTATTTTAGTTGTTATATATAAGAAACGAAGAGTTCCGAGGTTGGTCCCTGATATTACCCGATGATATTTACGTCATTATAATACCCCCTGAACTCGTCTAGCATAACTAAGTGGTATTTGGGTCTTCTATTATAATTTCGGGATAAAACATCTTTGAGGTTATTCTTGTAAATCATGGCTTCCCGAGCTCGGATATAGCAGTTATAATGACATTACGAGTCGTTTCGGATGGTTTTGCGAGTTTGTGACCCAGTGGCGACTTTTTGTCAAAAAGTCGCAAGAGCCCTTGCTCAACTCCATAACTCGTGATTTTGTGAGCAAAAAGTCGCGAGAACTTGTACCCATTCCCGTAGTAGCCAGTTTTCGTCGCCTTGCCCCTTACTCGCGACATTTTGTTCATCCGCGAGATTTTGCTTGTTGGAGTCGCTACACTGTGACGAGAAGTCGTGACCAGCACCCCCATCCGCAAGATTTTGCATGGACTCGCGACATTGTGGCAAAAAGTTGCGAGTCCTTCATCCCAGGCGCGATGGAGCGGATTTGATCGTTGTTCATACTATTTTCATTCAGATTATCATTATCATTTGATTGTATTTGTATCCTTTGATTGTCATAGTGAAAACCAAGGTAGAGCTTCGCTCTCTCTAGGATGTAAGCTCACACATTGTTGACCCAACCTCGTATATCACTCGTGTTCCCACAATAATTGAACTCAAAATTATATAAGAAATTTACTGTTCGTAAAAAAACTCTCTAAAAATTTTTAGACATGATCAGTTTGGGGCCGTCCGTGGGGACCCGAGACTTAGTCTTATTGAGAGCTCTTGTGGTGAGCTTGGAGCTGTTGTGGTGGTTGTATGAGCTCTTATTGAGACCACTATTCTTCGGAGAGGTTGTATGGTTTTCTCACTCGTTTTGTGGTGGTTGTGTGTTTTGCTTGGAGCGACAGTTGATTGGCACTTGTGAAACACGTAAACCTCACATGGAAAATGAGCTGATGCATAGTTGCATTGGGGGAAATTTGGCCACCTGTCGTTTGATTGTATGTATGCGCACAAAATGGTTGGAGAGAATGTTTGTTGCGGAAAGTTGGAAGTTTCAAGTCAATACGATTTACTGATTACATGGAAAGATAAGAAGTTACATGAGTATATGCGGATTGTCATGTGGAAGTGTTCAATGCTATGCGAGGGCATCCATGGTTTCCAAGGATATGTGATGGTGTCCATAGCAAGCATACGGTCATTAACCTATTTCCGATCCGAGTTCACCCATTAAATCCGATTTGTCAATTTTTGAAAGATTATGATAAGTTTTATACTTCGTTAGAACATAGATAATATAAAAAAATAAAGTTCGTAGCAAAATGAGAGGTTATGGAGAGCATGAGAAAGATTGATCATCGTTGGTTTCTAGAGGATCCACACAAAAGTACGAAAGAGCTTGGTCTCACATATACACAGTATATTCGGGAAATGAAAGATTGTATACTTATGGTCACATGACATTGTCGTAAATCATGTGATCGATCGAATGTATCGCTGCTGAAGTCCAACATGCAAGCCTTGTTGGTATTCAATTGCAAGTATATTTATTCAGTTGCAAGAAAATTTCTCGCCATGATTGATGAGAATGAAGTAGGATCCCTTATATACGCCCTTCTAATATAAGCACTGACATCGGGGACTCCTGGGTCCCCAAGTATTTTCTTCTTTTTCCTTCACAATTTCGGACAAGTTACTAATGATGGTCTATAATTGGTGTATGATTTTGAGAGGTTATTGAAGCATGGCTAGCTTGGTAAGTTGATTAGTACGGTAGAAGGAATGCCCAAGACCGAGGTCGAGGAAGTTGGCTTGAATATTCAATCCGAGAACACAGTCATTCTCCCTAATAACGATTTCACATGAATTGATGCAAGACATCATGTGTATGGAGGAGCTTACTTAATATGTATTTAGTTAGTTCGGGATCATAGAACATACAGAATGGCGAATTAATAATGCGAGATTTTGAAGTTTAGAGTTATTAGCAGAGGTTTCTGGTCATCAATTAGAAGAATTCGAGATTGTGAAGCATTAATATTCTTTATGGACACCCATTAAGAAGATATATAGCTATCATGCATGTTCCATATGTTATATCGATTGCCTATGTGGTTTAAGGTTCAAGGCTCAAAGACAAAGGATGTTTATGACAACGTGAATTATTTGGTGTTCAAAAGATCGTGTAAGCCCTATAATGTGGCATTAAATATCTTAATATTCAAATTGAGGAGTAGAAGAGTAAGCTTTTGGAAATATACCACATGGAGAAGATATAATTGCAAAAGAAGAAGCTAGTGTGCAAGACAAAACATTGGTGAATGAACACGTATTTATCGTGATAGATGGAGAAATTACAAATTTGGATAGTGAAGGATTGGTTAAAATGACAATATAGTCATCAACGAATAACTAACAAACGCCTGAAGTTATCTTAGGATCATGAAATGAAACTCCGGTGTGGAGCTGTGTTATTGAAAGATCTGTGGGGCGTATATTTATGTGGCAGCATCCGTATTCAGTAATCAAGGTTTCCAGAATGGTTATACAAATTGTGCGGGTCTTTTATCTATCATTCAAGAATATTCGAGCATTTCATGAAGTAATCGGATCACCGTGGATTCTTTATTGTTTGAGAAATTAACATGTCTTGATTGATATGTATTCTCTGTTCGGATCGTGTGGGTCTTCATTAACGAAAGCCCTTGAAGAGTCTCGCAACTCTCGGAATTATGGTTGAGGATTTGGAATTAAAGAAAATGATTGAGCTTCAATGGTTGAAGTTAAATCTCTACTCGATGATCAAGTTATTGATAACATAAAGCGTTGAAGAGAGCATCTAATTATTTTTCTTAATCGTCCGAAATAGAATTCATTCGTATAATTCTTCATCTATTGTGAAGGGTTCATATGTTCGATTTACTTCACTATCCAAAATGGTTTCGTCCGGAACATTATTCATGAGGACTTCTAGCAATTGGTTATTAGTCGTAGCATCGCCGTATCTGCCATTGGTGATTAATTGCTTCTTCCAAATACCTTTATGAAGTTATCTATCAGCGTTACCTTTTTGTGATTAATTGGTGATAATTGATCCTTCCAAATACCTTTATGCTTTATCTATCAGCGTTACTTATTTGTGATTAATTGGTGATTAATTGATCTTTCCAAATACCATTTAATGAGATCCCGAGAATTATGGTTGTTGGGTATTCAGAAATATCAACCAGTATCAAACTATTCCTATTGGAGTTCACGAAAGAGATGTCTGATTTGTGTTATTTTATTGATCGTCAGGAATGGTATTCGTCCGGAAATATATGATTATTGAGCATGCTTTCTTAATTAACATGTGACATTATCGAGCTGACGAATATTTTGACCGTATATGCATTCTAGCAAAGGTACTTAGCATAGAACTAATAAGCAACGCATTCAGTTAGTCTGGTTTAACAACATTTTTGTTGCTCCCGAACGATTTGTTATTCTCCCAGGCACATTGGGATATAAGTAAATATCAAGGTTTTTATTAACGGGATTCGTAGTGGTGGATTTTCCCATCCTCTTTTATAAATTTGCCCTTGGAAGATGCGCCTTGAATGTATTCGAAGCCATCATGTCTCTTCCCCAATTGTTTATGAAGTGTCCTACCACTTCGGAATAAAAGATGAAAGGAAATCATGTGTCGGCAAGATATTTTCCTAGTATTGTGTTATGAAATGATATAAAGATGATCTAGTATTAAGATAGTTTTAAAGAGTGAAAATGAAATCCTCGAAAGAAGTGGATAATTTCCCGTTAAAATGGAAAGATGATTATTGATGATGTGGAAATCGTATTGCAAGCAAGGCTTGTTGAACCTATGAAATGCACATAATTGGTCACAGACCTATTGATGACTCCAAAGTCGAACGATGCCTATACTGTTTGTATTGTTTTCACTTAATTAAGTGAAGCATGGTTGGAGGACCTATATCTACTATTGCTATTGACATATTGAATATTCGACCGGATTAAAGTTGGATTAAAGTTTCTCAATTATGTCTTTTGGTTTAAGGAAAGAATGGTGTCACAGACCAATAATCGACAAAGTTAATATTTAAATACGTGATAAAGAAAAATGTGTGGAAGTCAATAGTGATGACATACAGATAATTTTCGGTATAGAAATAGTCACATCCAATATTTGGAAGAATGATTCAGTATACTGAGGAGATATCGAATGAAGTGGAATTCTCCTAGATGTGCGTTCTTTGTGAAAGATGGGAATTTCTATAACGACCCTAATCTTTGCCTAGCTGATTTAGTAAAAACGTGCTAAATAAAACGAAACGTTCGAACGTAAACTAAAAATATAGTCCAAAAGCATCAAAGTCTAGCAACATAATTTAGAGTATTCTCAAAAAGACCGGACTCTATCACCGGACAACCGACGACCTCCTTCCNCGTTTTGTGGTGGTTGTGTGTTTTGCTTGGAGCGACAGTTGATTGGCACTTGTGAAACACGTAAACCTCACATGGAAAATGAGCTGATGCATAGTTGCATTGGGGGAAATTTGGCCACCTGTCGTTTGATTGTATGTATGCGCACAAAATGGTTGGAGAGAATGTTTGTTGCGGAAAGTTGGAAGTTTCAAGTCAATACGATTTACTGATTACATGGAAAGATAAGAAGTTACATGAGTATATGCGGATTGTCATGTGGAAGTGTTCAATGCTATGCGAGGGCATCCATGGTTTCCAAGGATATGTGATGGTGTCCATAGCAAGCATACGGTCATTAACCTATTTCCGATCCGAGTTCACCCATTAAATCCGATTTGTCAATTTTTGAAAGATTATGATAAGTTTTATACTTCGTTAGAACATAGATAATATAAAAAAATAAAGTTCGTAGCAAAATGAGAGGTTATGGAGAGCATGAGAAAGATTGATCATCGTTGGTTTCTAGAGGATCCACACAAAAGTACGAAAGAGCTTGGTCTCACATATACACAGTATATTCGGGAAATGAAAGATTGTATACTTATGGTCACATGACATTGTCGTAAATCATGTGATAGATCGAATGTATCGCTGCTGAAGTCCAACATGCAAGCCTTGTTGGTATTCAATTGCAAGTATATTTATTCAGTTGCAAGAAAATTTCTCGCCATGATTGATGAGAATGAAGTAGGATCCCTTATATACGCCCTTCTAATATAAGCACTGACATCGGGGACTCATGGGTCCCCAAGTATTTTCTTCTTTTTCCTTCACAATTTCGGACAAGTTACTAATGATGGTCTATAATTGGTGTATGATTTTGAGAGGTTATTGAAGCATGGCTAGCTTGGTAAGTTGATTAGTACGGTAGAAGGAATGCCCAAGACCGAGGTCGAGGAAGTTGGCTTGAATATTCAATCCGAGAACACAGTCATTCTCCCTAATAACGATTTCACATGAATTGATGCAAGACATCATGTGTATGGAGGAGCTTACTCAATATGTATTTAGTTAGTTCGGGATCATAGAACATACAAAATGGCGAATTAATAATGCGAGATTTTGAAGTTTAGAGTTATTAGCAGAGGTTTCTGGTCATCAATTAGAAGAATTCGAGATTGTGAAGCATTAATATTCTTTATGGACACCCATTAAGAAGATATATAGCTATCATGCATGTTCCATATGTTATATCGATTGCCTATGTGGTTTAAGGTTCAAGGCTCAAAGACAAAGGATGTTTATGACAACGTGAATTATTTGGTGTTCAAAAGATCGTGTAAGCCCTATAATGTGGCATTAAATATCTTAATATTCAAATTGAGGAGTAGAAGAGTAAGCTTTTGGAAATATACCACATGGAGAAGATATAATTGCAAAAGAAGAAGCTAGTGTGCAAGACAAAACATTGGTGAATGAACACGTATTTATCGTGATAGATGGAGAAATTACAAATTTGGATAGTGAAGGATTGGTTAAAATGACAATATAGTCATCAACGAATAACTAACAAACGCCTGAAGTTATCTTAGGATCATGAAATGAAACTCCGGTGTGGAGCTGTGTTATTGAAAGATCTGTGGGGCGTATATTTATGTGGCAGCATCCGTATTCAGTAATCAAGGTTTCCAGAATGGTTATACAAATTGTGCGGGTCTTTTATCTATCATTCAAGAATATTCGAGCATTTCATGAAGTAATCGGATCACCGTGGATTCTTTATTGTTTGAGAAATTAACATGTCTTGATTGATATGTATTCTCTGTTCGGATCGTGTGGGTCTTCATTAACGAAAGCCCTTGAAGAGTCTCGCAACTCTCGGAATTATGGTTGAGGATTTGGAATTAAAGAAAATGACTGAGCTTCAATGGTTGAAGTTAAATCTCTACTCGATGATCAAGTTATTGATAACATAAAGCGTTGAAGAGAGCATCTAATTATTTTTCTTAATCGTCCGAAATAGAATTCATTCGTATTATTCTTCATCTATTGTGAAGGGTTCATATGTTCGATTTACTTCACTATCCAAAATGGTTTCGTCCGGAACATTATTCATGAGGACTTCTAGCAATTGGTTATTAGTCGTAGCATCGCCGTATCTGCCATTGGTGATTAATTGCTTCTTCCAAATACCTTTATGGAGTTATCTATCAGCGTTACCTTTTTGTGATTAATTGGTGATAATTGATCCTTCCAAATACCTTTATGCTTTATCTATCAGCGTTACTTATTTGTGATTAATTGGTGATTAATTGATCTTTCCAAATACCATTTAATGAGATCCCGAGAATTATGGTTGTTGGGTATTCAGAAATATCAACCAGTATCAAACTATTCCTATTGGAGTTCACGAAAGAGATGTCTGATTTGTGTTATTTTATTGATCGTCAGGAATGGTATTCGTCCGGAAATATATGATTATTGAGCATGCTTTCTTAATTAACATGTGACATTATCGAGCTGACGAATATTTTGACCGTATATGCATTCTAGCAAAGGTCCTTAGCATAGAACTAATAAGCAACGCATTCAGTTCGTCTGGTTTAACAACATTTTTGTTGCTCCCGAACGATTTGTTATTCTCCCAGGCACATTGGGATATAAGTAAATATCAAGGTTTTTATTAACGGGATTCGTAGTGGTGGATTTTCCCATCCTCTTTTATAAATTTTCCCTTGGAAGATGCGCCTTGAATGTATTCGAAGCCATCATGTCTCTTCCCCAATTGTTTGTGAAGTGTCCTACCACTTCGGAATAAAAGATGAAAGGAAATCATGTGTCGGCAAGATATTTTCCTAGTATTGTGTTATGAAATGATATAAAGATGATCTAGTATTAAGATAGTTTTAAAGAGTGAAAATGAAATCCTCGAAAGAAGTGGATAATTTCCCGTTAAAATGGAAAGATGATTATTGATGATGTGGAAATCGTATTGCAAGCAAGGCTTGTTGAACCTATGAAATGCACATAATTGGTCACAGACCTATTGATGACTCCAAAGTCGAACGATGCTTATACTGTTTGTATTGTTTTCACTTAATTAAGTGAAGCATGGTTGGAGGACCTATATCTACTATTGCTATTGACATATTGAATATTCGACCGGATTAAAGTTGGATTAAAGTTTCTCAATTATGTCTTTTGGTTTAAGGAAAGAATGGTGTCACAGACCAATAATCGACAAAGTTAATATTTAAATACGTGATAAAGAAAAATGTGTGGAAGTCAATAGTGATGACATACAGATAATTTTCGGTATAGAAATAGTCACATCCAATATTTGGAAGAATGATTCAGTATACTGAGGAGATATCGAATGAAGTGGAATTCTCCTAGATGTGCGTTCTTTGTGAAAGATGGGAATTTCTATAACGACCCTAATCTTTGCCTAGCTGATTTAGTAAAAACGTGCTAAATAAAACGAAACGTTCGAACGTAAACTAAAAATATAGTCCAAAAGCATCAAAGTCTAGCAACATAATTTAGAGTATTCTCAAAAAGACCGGACTCTATCACCGGACAACCGACGACCTCCTTCCCTTGCCCTTCTCATACCTCGACCGGGTCACCTACAAAATCTGTAAAGCGGTCACAATCTATTAAAGGAAACTTCACACGCGCTATATTCATATTTCATTTCTTAAATAAATCATACACGCACACGTAAGAAGTTTCTTTAAATCATTCTCTTATTTTCTTCTTCTTAGTCTTTTACCCTTATCATTCCCTTCATCTTTTAACCTTACTGTTGCCGAGAGTAACATGCTCGGTACATGTCCCGTCCAAGCCAACCGTTAGCTGTTGGTTGACTCGACGGGTCATATGCTTCCCATCCCCGAGTGGGTACTTAGGCGCTACCCCTTTTTCCACCCGGATCCGTTCCGCCCTTTCCGTACGTATCTTTCCATTATTTTGGAACTTATCGTTCCCTTCATCAGGCATGCCATTCCTTTGGCGAATCGCGTACTAAGCACGATGTCGGGTTTGGTCTGACGGTCCATCCTTCCTCACCCAGAGTCTTATTAACATTTGCCTCATTCATTCGTGTCTTTTACTTTCTTTCTTACTAACCCTTCCCGTTTCCCTAAGTCGAAACCTTCCCTTACTACATTGCGTTCACTCCGCTTACCTGTTGCTTTACTTGTTATAATCCCTTTGTGCTTCCCTGCAATCCGTAACATATCTCAGTACTTGCATTTTGATGTTATTATCTTATTATTAACTGTTTCGTTACCGTAGATCCTTCGTATCCTTCTCTTTCACAATCCGACGTTGGAATTACTCTGTCCTTGAAATCCGTGAAAAAAATGAGGTTTGTGGTTTAGGTTTTCGCGATAATCTTGTAATTCTGCATTTCCGCGATAATTTGCTCCTTCGAAAATCTGCGATAATTTGAGCGCTGAAAATTCCGCAGTAATTTTGACGTTAAGGATTTTTCCACGAGAAAGTTGTAAACTCGATTTTTCGGCGATAATGTTGTTCTTTCAAATATGCGCGATAATTTATGCCCTGAAAATCCGCGATAATTTCTTGATTTAGGGTTTTCCGTACGTTTTTCGTGGTTTAGTGATAAGTGACTTGGTTATGAGCCTTTTCACCTCTATTTATAGGCATTTTAACTTCCATAATTCACATTTTAACCCCTCATTCTTTTTCTTTTGACCTCTCCTTTATCTTTTGCTTTACTGTTCTATCTTTTCGTTTCCTTTATCGTTCTTTCATTCCCGCATCCCTCGTTATTCTTCATCTAGACATTACCACTATATTCCTTACTATAGTTCTAACATACTTTTTTCTTAGCTATTATATCCTTCCCCACTTATTTTGAGTTTCGTCCCGAAACTCGTGCGTACCAATCTTCCATTAATTATGGTGCTCTCTCTCTAATTTCTCGTTCCGTTTCCATGTAGCTTCCCTTTCTCCCTGATTGGACCATTGTACTTTCACCTTGGGAATTAGTTTGTTCTTGAGCTTTCTTTCCTCTCTGCCTAGGATTTTCACTGGAACTTCCTCGTATGTCAATTCCGGGGTTAACTCTATGGGTTCCCCCACACATTCTTGGATTCCTTCAGTCACACTCCTCCTCAGTTGGGATACGTGGAAAACGTTGTGTATCCCACTCATCTCTTCCGGAAGCTTCAGCTGGTATGCTAGGTTTCCGATTCTTCGTTCCATCTCGTATGGTCCGATGTACCGAGGACTCATCTTCCCTGTCCTTGTGGTCCTTAGTACCCCCTTCATCGGTGATATCTTTAGATAAGCGTGATCCCCCACTTTTAGCTCCACGGGTCTCCTTTTTGTGTCTGCCCAACTTTTGTATCGATCCTGTCCCGCCTTAATGTTCTTTCGTATCTCGGCCACCTTTTCAACGGTGACTTCTACCAATTCTGTTCCCGTGTCTTTCTCTCTCCCACCTCGTCCCAACATAGTGGTGTACGACACTTCCTACCTTAGAGTGCCTCATATGGAGCCATGCCAATGCTACTCTGGAAACTATTATTATATGCAAATTCTACCAGTGATAGGAAATCTTCCCAACCTCCCTTAAACTCCAACATGCATGCCCGTAACATATCCTCCATAATTTGGTTTGTTCTCTCCGTCTTACCATCCGTCTGTGGGTGGTAGGCTGTGCTCATGCTTAACTGAACTCCGAGTGATTTCTGTAAGCTTTGCCAAAATCTAGACGTGAACCTCGGATCCCGGTCTGACACAATATTTACTGGAACTCCATGTAACTTGACTATGTTATCGACATATATCTTTGCTAGTCTGTCTGCTCCGTATGTCGTCTTGACCGCTAAGAAATGAGCCGCCTTTGTTAGGCGATCAACCACTACCCATATTGCGTCGTTCTTCCTTGGGCTCTTGGGTAATCCTACCACGAAGTATATGCCAATGCTATCCCATTTCCACTCTGGAATTTGTATGGGTTGCAGCTCGCCCCCTGGACGTTGGTGTTCGGCCATAACTTGTTGGCAATTTTCGCATTTGGCCACAAAGTTTGCAATCTTATTTTTCATTCCATTCCACCACTAGTGCGTTTTTAGGTCCCGATACATCTTGGTACTTCCTGGGTGAACCTAGAAGGCCGAACAGTGTGCCTCTACCATAATCTTCTTTCTTAACTCTGGCATGTTTGGTACCCATACCCGTTCATTCATTCTGATTAGCCCATCGCTTCCTATGTTTATCTCTGGTTTATCTCTTCCGGCTCCCTCTTTTCGTGTTACGGGTTTCTCGGGGTCTGATATCAAGGCCTCTAGTGCTTCCTCTAGTATCCCTGGCTTTGCGGTAACAGTCCATAATATGATTGTGGTCAACTCTACCACTTCCAATTGTAGGTTCTCCATTTCTTTTAACAATGTGTTTGCAAATACGCCCTGGGTATTCATGCTCAGTGCATCGGCTACTTGGTTCGCTTTTCCGGGGTGGTACTGAATTTTCAAGTCGTAATCTTTTATCAATTCTAACCATCTCCGTTGTCTCATGTTAAGCTCCCTCTGTGTGAATAGGTACTTCAAACTCTTGTGGTCGGTGAATATCTCGCACTTCACACCATACAGATAATGTCTCCAAATCTTGAGTGCGAATATCACCGCGGCTAATTCCAAATCGTGGATGGGATAGTTCAACTCGTGTATCTTCAGTTGGCGGGATGCGTATGCTATGACCTTCCCACCCTGCATCAGTACGCACCCGAGTCCTTCCTTCGAGGCGTCGCTGTATACCGTGAAGTCGTGTCCTGTTGTGGATAATACCAGTATTGGTGCAGATGTCAACTTCGTTTTGAGACATTCGAAACTCTCTTCACACATCTCATCCCACACATACCTCGTTTCCTTTCTGGTTAAGTTTGTTAGCGGCTTGGCGATCCTTGCAAATCCCTCGATAAATTTCTGGTAGTGCTTGGCTAATCCTAAGAAACTCCTCACTTCCCGAGCGTTTGTCGGTCTTGGCCAATTCATCACTGCTTCTATATTCGTTGGGTCTACCGTCACCCCTCTTGCTGATATCACATGTCCTAGAAAAGCTATGTTGTCCATCCAGAACTCACACTTGCTATATTTTGCATACAACTTCTCTTGTCTGAGAGTTTGTAATACTATTCTCATATGTCGCTCGTGTTCCTCCCGGTTGCGAGAGTAAACTAGGATATCGTCAATAAATACCACTACGAACTTTTCTAGGTACTGGCGAAATACCCGATTCATCATATCCATGAAGATTGCTGGGGCATTAGTCAATCCAAATTGTACTACTGTACATTCGTAGTGGCCGTATCTCGTTCGAATGGCTGTTTTTGGTATGTCTCCTTCCCTCACTCGAACCTGATGATACCCTGACCTCAAGTCCAACTTCGAGAACACCTCCGCGCCTTGTAATTGATCAAATATGTCGTCAATCCTGGGTAGCGGATACTTGTTCTTTATTGTGACCTTGTTTAACTCTCGGTAATCGTAACATAGTCTTAGCTCGCCGCTTTTCTTTCTAACAAATAACACCGGTGCTCCCCAAGGGGAGTTGCTTGGCCTAAGGAATCTTTTTCTAATAGCGACTCAATCTGTTGTTTCAGTTTATGCATCTCTCTTGGTGTCATTCGGTATGGAGCTTTGGAGAATGGTTGTGTTCCGGGTAGCAATTTTATTTCCATTTCCACTTCTCTCTGAGGTGGTTGACCCGGTAGCTCGTCGAGAAACACTTCACTGTATTCACAAATTACCTGAACTGACTCCAATGGTGTACCTTCCTTCTCAGTGGTGACAAATGATAGCCAATTAGACCGATCGCTATACTCTCCCACCTCACCCATAATCGATTTTCCGACCATGTATTTTTCCCTTCATGCGGCGTACTAAAAGTGATCGTACGTTCTCTACATTTCACTTGCGCATCGTACTTAGATAACCAATCCATTCTCAGTATAGCATCGAATCCCATATCCCCCAACACAATCAAGTCTGCCTCTGTTCGCACTGTATCCACTTCCACCGCGCATCCCTTATAGATTCTGTTTGCCTCCATGGCTTCGGATCCCGGTATTTTTACTTTGATTTTAGCGTTACTTCCCATTATCCCAAACCGTTTCGCTAACTTCTCCGACACAAACGAATGTGTCGCCCCACAATCAAATAATACGAAAGTTGTAAAGCCATTAATAAGTAGTGTACCTACCACGACGTCTTCGGCCTGTTCCTTGTTTACAGCGAACACTCGAGCATTTCCAGTGATCCTTTCCTTTGCCCTGCCTTCGGTAACCCAGTTTCGATCTTTCTTTTGTTTGTGCATTCTCGAGCAAAGTGTCCTTCCTGGCCGCACTTGAAACAACTGTTGGTTCCAACCCGACATTCTCCAAAATGGTTCTTCCCGCATTTGGCGCACGCAGGCCTGATCGGGGGTCCTTATGCAGAGCCAAAACTCTCTGTAGTGATCTTTCTTTTCCACTCTCCCCGTCCTTGAACTTCATTCCTCGTGGAGTTTCTGGTGCGTTCCTTATCCATTGTTCGCAATCCCCCATCCACTTGGACTGCCGCTGCCACTAAACTCGAAAATTCTTCGTCGTTGCGGCCATACATAGTCAGTTTCACCCTTTCATTCAGCCCTTCTGTAAAACGGTGCATCTTTTCTTGTTCACTCCCCATAATCTCGGGGGCGTACCTGCCTAATTCTATGAATTCCTGCATGTACTCCATTACAGGCGATTTCCTTGAGTCAGTCTATCAAACTCGGCCATCTTGTCTTTCTTAAGCCCTTTTGGCATGTAATAATCCAAAAACGCATTCTAAAAATCTCCCAAGAGATAGGTCCGTCCTTCAGCAGTGAGGCCGACACGCTTCCCCACCATCAGGCAGTGCTACCTTCAAACCATAGCAGGGCCAGTCCTGCCCTAAGTTCCTCTGGGGATTCGATAAGTTCAAACTTCTCTTCTAGGCGATTAATCCACACCTCTACGTCCCCCATCTAATCTCCCGTGAAACTATTCATTCCAGCCTTCTTTAACGCCTCGTTGTAGTACATTCTA
The DNA here is from genome assembly GCA_009725065.1 of Utricularia reniformis. Taxonomy (NCBI): domain Eukaryota; kingdom Viridiplantae; phylum Streptophyta; class Magnoliopsida; order Lamiales; family Lentibulariaceae; genus Utricularia; species Utricularia reniformis. The sequence continues at coordinate 85,801 of RWGZ01001007.1, read as the reverse complement.
CCCTTTTCGGGCCTTGACACTTTTTCCATCTCCACGGAGTTTCACCTCTCCGTCTGTCCCTGTCTTATTGCGCTAACTAGGGAACTCGCCATAGTTTGGAACATATCCCTGAGACTCTCTTGGCTAAACGTGAGGGGCGTCGATGAATCCGCAACCGGGGTTCCTGTCGTCGGTGCCTGTTCTGATGCATTGCTATCCTCCTCTCGGTTTCCATTCGCTCTCGTTCTAGGAGCCATTCCTACATTAAGCTTTCGTTATGTCTATACATACTCATGTCACATGCTACAATCTATGCCCATCCCTTCCTATGGTCGGTTGTCCTCCTATGAGTTTCCTAGACTCTTCTACGTAGGACCACACCACTACTGGTTTGGTAGCGATGTTATGCTCTGATACCATTTGTAACGATCCGCATTTCCGCTTGCACGAAATTGTCCGCTTTGGACTAGGCTGACCATAATGACACCCACCTAGTCCTCACGGTTTTACTTTTTTCCTAGCCCCCACACATCCCAGTGGGTCACCCATCCCTGAATTGCTCCAGGGTGAGCACGCTTAACCTTCTAGTTCTAACGTTCCGCTTGCCACTTTGCTAGGGAAAATGCCTAGTGCAATGGAAGACGAATCACTATACTTAATCTCTGGTCGTTCCCGTCTATAGCCGATGTAGGGATTCGCCTAAGGTGCCCTCTCTCTCGCACCCCGAGGGGTCCTTACAATTTCCTTGGTCCTATGATGTTTGTGAGAGGAACAAAAAGACGATAAGTTATCAATCAAGGAAAATTTCATATTCCTTCGTGCATAGTCGGTTGGTGTCTGATGGTTGGAAATATTATATAAATAATGATTCGTTTCCGTCTCCATTTCCCCTTGGAAACCTTTGGGTTCATTTTTTGGAATTCAAAGAAGTCATAAACTATCAGTCATAAAAGAAGTCCTAAACTTTCAAACAAGTCATAAGTGATGCCATAGTTAGGCACAATGACGAGAAACAGTGGCCAATAATTATGTTAATAGTAAAATACGAAAGATCGAATTTCGGTATAACCGTGTGTCTTATTCACTGAGGGGAACTAAGATCTTGTGATTGAGAATCACATGAAGGTGATGGTATGTGAAGAATAATCTATTGACAAGAAGGAATCGAGTTATTATTTCCTTTTAAGGAAACGTTGAAGAGAATAGTTATGTGACGTTGTCACATTTACATTGTCTGCTCTTGGTACTATTCATGTTTGGAAGAACGAGGGGAAGAAGAGTAATATTATATATCCCAATGTTGGGACGTGGGTTCAAAATTTTATGCATGATACACTAGTTTCTCATGCTCAAATTTGAGGTTGTGGACCTCTGTGAGTAATGTAAACACAGGGGACTTGCGAGTAATGTTATATATCCTAATCCAAGTCTGTAAACACATGGGACTTGCGAGTAAAAATGATTTGTTCGAACATGAGCTTGTCACATACGTTTTGAATCGATAGGAGGATGATATGATCGTGATCCGATGGACCAAGAATCACTAGGGGACAAATACAAGGAATCCAAAGTTTACATCACTTGGGAGAATGATATCTTATTGAAGGGAATGAAACACGTTGTTATTAGAAGTCTTCCCGTATATTATGGATTATCGAAATGCCATGTTTTTCCTTTCGAGGAATTCGTTTGACCAATTTATACCCAAGTCAGCAGATAAGATTTTATCATCCTCCATATAAAAGTTTATCTTCCTCAAGGATAATTAATGAAATAATGTGCTTTCAAGATTCATATGTTATGCACTGAAGTGTACTGCTAGCCAAGAGGATACTTGTGCGAACGCATTTATTATCCAATGAATCAAGTGTGATAGAAATGATTTAGTATCGATTTCCTATCATCATTATTGAGAGATCAACTAATGAATCACCTCAAGATGAGGGTCAATCTATAAAATCGTATAAATAATCAGTTAGTAGGCGATCTATATTATTGATGTTTATGTTGTGCCAAACTAAGTGCATTCAAGAATGAAGTTTATGCCTGGAACTATGCTAACTATGACAAGGTTATGAGATAAATACCGCAAGTTAAATTGGAAATTGGGTCAGTATTGTCCTAAGTATCTAAGGTGAATATGACAAGCGAAATTACAAGTTGAATCATAGTTACTCTGAGTAGCTACTGCGAAAATTAAATAGTTGTTCATGATTGTCCCATCGATACAAGAGGACTGATATTATTATGTGTCTTTCTAATGGTTGTACACAAGAATAAATTTTGCATCATTCTATCGAAACGAGACATTGAATATGTGTAAGTCGAAGAAATATCCCAATCACATGAATATATCTCTATCCTTGAGAAAATGAGGTGAGAAGTTCCCTCCTGATCGTATTATTTGCTAGCGTGGATCCCTGATTGCCCTATAACGCTATGTTTCTTCGTAAAGCAAGTAAGTGAATTATGCTAGTATTATTATGTCTAGCAGAAACAGTGCCTCGTGCCTGGGAACGCCAAGCGAAGATCCCTCAAATGTTTCATTCTATTCTCGATGTTAGATATTGCGCACATTTTTTGGGAAAAAGCACGAGTGAATGGCGTGAAAATTACTATCGCATGTGGGGTTACACATATGGGCATTCATAGTCGCTATTTAATCTACTGAAATATATGGGAATTCAAAGTATTGATGCACTGATAACGCCATAACGGGGCAAATATTCATGTGGACATATGTAATCACAAGTTCATTCATTATTATTGACTTTTTGGTGACTTGTGATTAAAGAAAGTTGAGATTGTTGAACATTCTTGTACGTTGTATGTTGAAAGAAAAATTGTATGAGATTACGGTGGTTGAACATTCTTGCACATTGTATGAGGTTACAGTAGTGATGATTGAATAAGCGTACAAGATTGTGAGCATGCGCGGAGATGAGATGCCACGGACTTGGCATATTTCCAATTTGCGCAACTATTATGTATAGACGCGACTCGTCGATCTTTTTAAGATGAAAATCCCCCTGTTTTTTACTATATTCTGATTTTTATGTTTCTTTTCTAACAACATGAATTTGATCCACTAGGGGACTCGTAAGATAGGAGTAGGTTCATTGCATTTTAGTATGATGAGGATGGAAATTAAATAATAGGTTAGATTAGAAATGCAATGCACCACCTGTCGTATGGTCGATCATTTTCAAACTCGTCAAATTAGATACTAGACAAAATACTTTAAACGTGATTAGTCTTCTATCTGCAGCAGAATCGTCCATACATATATACTGTTGGATTATGTTAAGGGGCCGATTGATTGTTTAATAGCCGGTCTTGTACCGAGCAGGTTCCGTGGGAAACGGGGTGGCTTTTGACCCGACTCCTCCATGACATGCCGGCGAGGGTCGCGCCCTCGTTAGAGGCTGGTCCCGTAGTGTTTTCGGGTGAAAGTTTATACCGGAGGCGAATGTGTGTTGACCCTGGGTTCAAGTTTATATCGGCGGATAAAGTGTGATGCCCCCGGGTACATGTTTATACCGCCGGCGAATGTGTGTTGACCCCGGGTGCAAGTTTATACCGGCGTCGAAAGTCTGTTGATCTCGGGTGCAAGTTTATACTGGCTGGACATTGTGATGACGCGGTGCAAGTTGGCACCGTGATGACCCGGGGTGCAAGTTTATACCGGCGGGGACAATGTGATGCCGCGGTGCAAGTTTATACCGTGATGACCACGGCACAATTCCGATGGGACAGTGTGATGCCGTGGTGCAAGTTTATACCGTGATGACCACGGTGCAATGCCGATGGGACAATGTGATGACCCCAGGTGCAAGTTTATACCGGAGTGAAAGTGTTATAATCTTGGGTGCAAGTTTATACTCGGAGAAAATGAGCAAGTGAATTGATGGCGCTCTGTAATGATGCCCCATGAGATATTTTACATCCCTATGAGAATTAATGGGTGCTTGTTGTAAATCAAGAACGTGTGATTGAATTGGGGAGCTAAATGAAGCCCAAGATTAATGGATGCTTGTTGAGACCCAAGTGCGTGAAGGTGATATCGAACGCTGGTGTTGTTCTACGGAAGATATTATTGTTTATGGAAAAAATGATCGAATAATGCTTTTATGGCATAAATTACCATGGTTCCTTCAATCAAGAGAGCTCGGCTATATCCGACCATTCTCAATTATGGTCATGGGATTTGATGAATTGCCTTACGACATGGTTCTTAAACTATCACATCTATACTCGAGCATCCGTAGTCATTATACCAGAGGCCGAACGATTACCCAATAACAAGGAATATTGTGTTATTTACGATAAGGAGAAGAATATTTATTATCGGAGAAATTACGAAGCCACGTTATGACATGACTTCATTTGTTAAACTGGCAACGTTATGGTCATATACCATGGATTTCGTTATTTATGACCGCATGTTTTAATTCACAATCAAACTGACCAAGTGATGGTCTAATTGTATCAATTCTCGTTAGTTATGATCAGACACTCTCAGATATTATTGAAACTGTAAAGTGACCTCCATATCAAAGGGACCATTGTCAAAAAAGTCAATCATTTGGCTTAATCATCTGCACATGCATTTACTTGCCGATGTATCTTGTTCATGGATTTCATTCGGATAAACGATAAGAATGACCAAATATTCGTCCTATGGTACGAATTCAACTAAATTCTATTATGATTGGGGACTCATAGTTATGATCAAAGCGATCGAAGAAGTGACCCACAAAAAGGAATATTCTGAAAGTAATGTTGGTCATATAAAGATGTTTAATAGCACTGATATTTGCCTATTTGATGATTAAGATGTCTCATTTATGGTAGCTTTGATAGCTTATGACATGACAACTTGCTTATTGGTGAATGAGCAAATTTACACATTAAAAAAAAAAAATTCTCGAGAAAGATTGTAAAGTGGCATACGAAGTGGATTCGTTTCAGGCAGTATATAAAGAAAGACATTTGTCTCATTCATGCCACATAATAGTCATTTCTTAAGTTGGTAAAACCGTCTCACATGATGAGGTATCTTGGTCTCGAACAACGTGGTGTCCCTCGCCCATTCTCCTGATGTAAAGTGGATAAGTCAAAGAGACAGAAGCATGTTATCGTTGGGCGCTCGGTTATGTCAGCGATGAACAAGCTGAAGTTTGTTAAGTGGATGAGCCTGTATTTTTATCTCGTGTGACGGGCGTATCCAGTAATTGTCTCATAGTATCTCGTATTTTTTGTTTACGGTTGAAAGAAGCAAGAAACTGGTCATGATGTATTAAGATCGTTCCCTTAGATGCGGTCGCGACACTCAAGGTCAATTCCTTTATGAGTAAGGAAACTTATGTTACGATCTTATTTACGATCAGAGATGCCTAACCGGGATCCGCATGAAAGTGATCAAGTAGTTATCCCTAAAAGGTCAACACTCATTCGACATATGGCGAATGACTCTTAAGTATTTTAAGGATGCCTCAGGTTCATTAGTTATGAGAGGGAAGTATTAGCACGTTGTTGTATAACACGTGCGTCTTTATTTATGGCCATACGGTCTAGAGAATTATTGTGTGCATGACACAGATTATCCTATTTACCATCGGAGATGACATAAAGTCGTTTTATGGATGACATGGATTTTCTTACCCGAGATAATACAAATATAGCAACAACTATCAGGCTTGATCATGTTGAGAAATTTTATGAGAGACAGACGACGTAAAGGCAAATCTTAAGTTCACAAATAAATAAAGTGACTTCAAACGGAACTATAGACTTATTTATCAAAGGAAACATAGGAAGGGTGTAAAATTGAGAAGATGGGAATATAACGGATCTTGGCTTTCTTATAAGGCAATTTTCGTTATTGCCCTAGTTTCATGTTGTTCCCTATATGATTCCCAGTCGTGGCTTCTCGGTTTTCTTTTCTTATAACTCATAGAGTTCAACTAATGTCTTCCGAGGCGATGTTCCCCCCACAATAAAGACTTAATTAAGAAAGAATCTTAATTATCAGATAATATATATAGGAAGTAGGAATAGAGGAAAGGTAATGACACGACCTCAATCGGTATGTCCCCCTACATAATATTCGATGACCGACAAAGCTACTATTCAGTTAAGCCCTCCTTTCTATACTTTGATGTAGGCTAGAGACACTTTATTTTTCATGAGATCATATCTAAAAGAGACAATAAGTCATCATTTCGACTCAAAGTTGGGAACTCGACCTCAAAGCCACTCGCTACTATTTAAGTCCAGACACGTGGCCTTCTTTATTTCAACGGCCCCTTAATTCGAAAGCCAACATGCTATATAGGCGATAGCGTTTATAGATAACCGGTAATAGGGCGGCATATAAGAGATGCACACGATCGACCGTAAGCGTAAAGTAATCTATCCAAAATAATGAGAATGGCAAATGAACAAGTACCGACCTCCTGGCGGAGGTGAGTAAGTGATGTTCTTGTTCGAACGTGGGGATATCTTATGCATGAACAATCATGACTGGAACAAGATTGAATTGCGAAGTTGAGGAGTCCAACGAACCCCCTGAGCTGTGAAGAGCTAGATTTTGATGAAGCAAAAAGTGAGAGCTCAATGTTGAGATTGAAACCTCTTGATAGATAGTTTAAAATATTTTCTAAGTTCGATTGCGTAAGATTAACGAATCGAAGTTGTGCAGCAGAATTCAGTATATAGTGAAACGCAACGGTACGCATTTGAAAAGTCGTGAAATTCTCGATTGAACTCAAAATCTGATACCATTAGAGGCAGCTAGACGATTTCGGCCTTACTCATGGGTTTCTTAAAAAGTGTATGAACATGTACTAGACTTCTAGACGAGCCGATATAATGTGGTTTACGAATTAGAATCTGAATCTGCAAACCAGGGGACTATTGATATTGCCCGGGGTTATTTATGTAATTATAATACCCCGGGGGCTCGTGTGACGTGGATAAGTAGTATTTTTATTTTCTATTATATTTATTGAGTAATGTGATTTCCTGGGTAGTCTCGTAATTTGGGCATGCCAGGCCAACGTATGAAGATTATGACGGTGTTTTGAGCTGTTTTGGATGATTTTGGTCGGAAATGATGCTAGGGGTATTTTTGTAATTTGGCACTCAGAGAGCTCTGTTGCGACCTTATGCTATATTATTGGCTATCTTCTAAGCATTTGGAGATGATGAACTGGTGAAGAGTTTTCCAGGGTATTTTCTCGACATTACGTGCTATTAGTGTTCGATCGGGGTGCATTTTCGAAGTTCCGGGACGCTATGACACTTATTCCGGTTTAATTGGATATTTTCTAAGTTGTGCTAATTTGACTAAGATTGGGCTTTTTGACCTTAAGTTGACTTATTAGGCCGAGTTTTTCTATAAATACAAGATCCTAGGCCCTATAAAATGTTCAGAATCTTGGGACGCTTCCTAAAGCTCTCGGTTTCTTGAGGTTGTGACCCAGTCGTGACATTTTGTCAAAAAGTCACGAGAGCGCTTGCTCAACTCCATGACTCGCGACTTTGTGAGCAAAAATTCGCTAGAACTTGTACCCATTGCCGTAGTCGTGAGTTTTCGTCGTCTTGACCCCTTACTCGCGACATTTTGTTCATATGCAAGATTTTGCTTGGTTAGTCGCGACATTTGTGCATGTAGTCTCGACATTGTGTTGAGATGTCGTGACCAGCACCCCCATCAGCGAGATTTTGCATGGACTCGCGACATTGTGTCGAAAAGTCACGAGTCCCTTCACCCCAGGCGCGACGGAGCTGATTTGATCGTTTTCGTACCGTTTTCATTCGGATTATCATTATCATTTGATTGTATTTGTATCCTTGGATTGTCATAGGATAAACCAAGGTAAAGCTTCGCTCTCCCGAGGACGTAAGCTCACACATTGTGGGCCAAAACTCGTATATCGCTCGTGTCCCCACAATAATTGAACTCAAAATTATATAAGAAAATGAATGATCATAAACAAACTCTCTAATATATTTTTAGACTAGATCGATATGATAGGGCCCGAAGACGAAACAACTTTTAGAAACCCAGAAGTTGTATTAAATTGCAACTCAAACCGTAGAATGCGCCCTCGTCAACAAGGAGGACTCTCTCAACACCTGAAAGTCTTTCTTTTTCTGTGATGAACCGAAAAAAGGTCCTATAGGCATGTAGGAAACTTATGATTATAGTATCTAAACCAAGAGTAACAATGAACAGGGGGAATGAAAGTGGGGAGATAATCGAAAGAGATGAAAAATTATGCTAGTGATAAAGACGGGTCAAAATGCAATTAGGATAAGCTAAAATGTCAAAAATTGGGATGAACATGGCCCAAATAAAGTCATTTACTACTTAAGTATGGAAAACATTCGAAAATACCATAAACCCAAAATTCACCATGGCTTTGGGGACGAGATATTCACCGTGTATTTCAAGGTCCCAAATTCACCGTGAAAACTTAGAATACCAATTCACTATGTATTTTGGGTAAAAAAATTCACTGTGGAAAACCCTAAACCACAAATTCACCACGGGTCCTAAACCTGGATGCAATTCAATGTAGATTTGTAGGCAAACAATAGACAGTGGAAAACCCTAAATAACAAATTTACACAGATTTAGAAACACACAAATTCACGACGAAAACCTAAACCCTCTATCAAATTAACCGCAGAAACGCAATCAGGAGTGTTTTTGTCACGAATCGACATCGAATTGTAGAGGACGGTAGATAAACATGGTGTACAATAACCAAATAATAAGAATTAGAGTGATAACACCGAAACGGAATACTAACATGTGTTATGAATGTAGGAAACAACCGCAAAACCAAGACGCGAGAAAGAACGAGACAAGGTAAGCCGAGTAATCACAATATTGTAAGAGAAGATTCTAATGTAGGGAACATACATGGTTCATAAAGAGAAATCTAATGTTAAGAACGGATAGAACTAATGTTATTAATACTTAGGGTAAGGAAGGGTGAACCATCCTACCTAACCCGACATCGTGTCTCGTACAGGATTTGCCAAAGGAAGGGCATGCCTAATGAAGGGAATGTTATGTTGCAGATTGGAAGGATAGGTTCGGAATGGGAGGAAGAGATCTGAGTGAGATAAGGGTAACGACTGTGTACTCATAAGGGGAAGGGAACCATACGGCTCGCCAAGTCAACCAACAATAATAGTTGGCTTGTGGGAGACATGATATAGAACATGCTAAACTCGGTAAGAGAAAGACTAAACAGAAATGGAAAGAAAGGAAAAATTAGAATAAAAAGGTAGTAAATTACAAATGAACATGGGGGAATGAGTTTTACGTTACGTTTTATCTTATTTTATTATGTTAATTTTATGGTGAATAATGAGTGTGAAGTTTCCTTTAATAGATTGTGACGAGATTGGATGTGAGATGGATATGGGAAGAGTTCGTGGGGTATTATCTCTAAGAGTTTATCCTTTTGAACTTTTTTATGATTCGTATTGTCAAACCGTGACATGTTTATCTTTATTTCAGAACCATGTTTTATTTTAAATTGAATGATTATAACAATTCTCTATATTCGGCTAGGCTAGATTTATTGGTGTTAGAATGTCGGTATCGAAATTCCGAAGGAGGAGAGTATGGGTGTGAGAACATTAATCGAGTCTTAGATCGGATAACTCGACCGTCCTCAATTCAGTTCCACTCCCAAAATTATAAATTAGAGCCTCACCATCTTTCCTCCTCTGGAGAAGCGTTAGAGACGTATCGATCTTTTGACCGAACATAGGTTAGTTTGGGACCACCACATGATTTGCGACCCAATATGTATATCTCACTAGCTCTATGAATCTTGCTTGCATCAACCTTTCTTGTTCTTCATCAATAGCTTTCTCCTTCTCGAGGAGAACTTTATTTTCTTTTTATGTATTAGTCGCACATAGGGATTAACACTGACTCAATGTGAGCAAATACTTGGGTAATCTATGTAATACTCCAAATTCTTAGACATCCTATAAAACAATATTTGGGATACATGAGATCATTACCTATTCACATAAACATGACATTGGTGAAAAATTTGAGTCCAAAAATAAACGCAAGGCAAGACCTATGAGGCACCGACTCTTCAATTTTTCACATTCTCCCGTGTCGGACCGAGTTGGAAACTTAGACTCGCTCCCATACTTGACTTGACACAAAACGACATCTTTTTTATTTCTTCCTTAATTTGATTTTTTTATTCATCGGAAACGTATCTTATGTGCTTTCACGAATTTAATGTGTTGTCGATCCACTTGTGAATTATACTTACAAGCGATGATGGACCGAATAGTGGTTGCTTTTGGGGAGATCGTAGAATCAACGAGCGATATTCTTTTTTTATAGGTTAAATATTCTTATATAAATAATTCATAAATATTTATAGTTTTAAACTTGGAGTTTATGCAACATTCAACAAATTCTAACAATTTTTTTAATTTGATTTAATTTAATATTATTTTATTTAATAATTCAAGCCGGGTAAAAAATATGACTTTGATACTGTTGCCTAGTCGTGTCGAGTCAAGTCGCACCGTGTCGGTCGGATGGGTTGGTGTCGCATAGGGCAAGACATGCAGCACAAGGAAAAGTAAGGCAACTAAATTTTATGTCATGTATGCTATATTAAGTTGTTTTTGGAGGTTGGAAAAGATCCTAAGTAAACATCCTTCTTATCTACAAAAGGAATAAAAGAACAAGGATCTAAGATAGAGGTGCCCCAAGAATGAAGAAATTCAGAAAACCAAACATAGCAGCATATTTTGTGATTTAAGTTGGGAAAATTATGTTCTAAGTTAGTTAGAGGTGGATTATAGTTCTAAGGATGATTTTAAAGCACGTGTAGGTTAGTTCTCAAGGTTATAGAAGAAAGAAATTAGGAAGAAAGTTAAGGTGAGTGGAATGATAGAGAGAAATATGTACATTAGATTTCATATTCATTTATTTTACTGCTTTATGTTACAAACTTTGATGTTAATTCTAGGGATGTAGTATGATTTTTCTTTTTACATGTCTAGAAACCTCTATGTGTCTAGTTTCCGAAGTATGTTATGTTTAATGAAAACCAAAAGCAAATGAGTAAGATATTCTACGTTTTACATAAACAGTACAGTTTTATCTAATCAAATAGAGCAGCATGTTATTGGTATGTTTTCTCATGTTTAGAGAGCTCTAATGAAAATGGTCATATCTATCGATTTTTAGAAAATTTAATTAGCTTTCAAATGAGTATTTGTATGTGATTTTTGGATCTTATTGGAGCTCTCAACAACATATGCTATCTCAATATATACAGACTAATGTATAGTTTTTCAGTTTTCAACATATGTGTATGTTTATGTAATGTTATGTTATGTTAAAATTCTACAGTTTGTGGATGTACAACTCGGAAAACATGTTAGGATCATGGTTTCAATCAAGTTATGATCTAGATTATCAGTTTCAGTTATGTGATCACATCACATCATATTATGTTAAGGAGTGGTTATGGCTAGAGTAGGAAATGTCGATGGATTGTTCGCGCTTTCTGTCTATTTCTGATACTAGACGACTCTTGACATATGTTCATTATTTCTTTGTGATGTGTAAGCTAGGGATTAAGGCTGGGCCATGACTGTTATGCTGGTAAATTTAACACGACATGAGCAACAATTTGCAGATTATGTGCTTACGTTTACGTGTTATGTTTCATGTTTATGTTATGTTACTTGTTGCATTATTATATTGCTTGTTTTTTCTCATCACTCTCAGGACAACTAAATGAAATATCATTACACAGGTAGTGAAGACCAACATTAGAATAGACGCTACCTAGATCCTAGTAAAGATAAGAAGAAAGTCTCCTAATTTATTTTGTAAGATCTTTAGTTTAGTTTTTTGTAGTATACAGACAAGTGAATTAGTATTTGACTATGTAAATTAGCTTCCGTTGTGTATGAAAAATTGAATAGTATTATCGACAAGTGTTATGTAGAGTCTTGTGTTCCAAAATTTTAGGGCACGACATCATGCTTTCGTATTGTGAAAATTAGGTGTAATAAATTAACATGATAAGCTTGATTAGACATAGAAGGGCATGCCATACACCCTAATAATTTTTGAAGAACATCCAAAAATATCGGTATTTGTTGGTGTATTAAAGACTTGGATATCAACAGTCAACATGTCCAAGATTATAAGAGCCTGTTTTGATATTTGTAGATTGGGGGAACAATAATGAAAATGTGAATAAAGCAATGTACAAGTGATTTAACGTGGAAATTCCCTGAGAAAGGGAAAAAACCACATAGCTAAGAGTAAGTATACTCTTAATCGAATTCATTAATAAAACAGTGAATGTTACAATGAATATACAGGATAAGAAGATGACAAAGGGAAGCAGCAGAGCATAAGTGAGGATAATACCGGCTGCATGCGTGAAAAATGGTCCTCTCGAGCTAGCCATTTCACCTTGTATTTATAGAGGGAAATCGTGTTTGGAAAAAGCTTTGTAACCGCCTCTGGCAACGTCATTTTCTCATGACAGAAAATGTGAGTGTGCACGCTACTCGCTGTAACCGTTTTGGATCGATTCAAAGGATAGGTCCCCGAAGCATTTCGAGGCGGTTGAAGGTCATGCTGAATAATTGGGCCTTCGGGCTTCTTAGCTACATGGGCCTTCGGGCCTTGTTATCTTAATTGGGCCATATTATTGCAAAGTTTTGGATCTTGGGTCTGGTAGGTTCGTCTCTTGTCACATGGGCCGACCTAGAGTAGCTTAGGCCTCCATCAAATCGGGATACCGAGCCCCGGAGCTATCATTAGTTTTATTTAGTAAAAAAAAATATAAAAAAGCAGTGGTCTGTATCATATCTTTTGAGTCATCATTCGGTCATTGGAATCAAACTTTAAGTACCACTGTCGAGGAGGTTTTTAAAATCCATACAAGTTCTTCACCAATTTGTAGACTAGATTTTGTTTACCATGAAACTTAGACCTCTCGGGTTACACCATGTAAATTTCTTTCTTCAAATCACTATGAAGGAATGCAGTGTTTACATCCATATTCTCAAGATAGAGATTCCCCCAGCCAATATACTCAAACTAACCATGATTTTTGTCATCTTAACGACTAGCGAGAATACTTCACAATAATAAAATAATTTCTAATGAAAAAATCCATTAGCCACTTGTCTCGCCTTTTCACATTTGGACCCATCGACCTCCAAATTATCTCTAAAGACTCATTTTCTGAGTAAGGCTTGAAATTCCTTCTCTAGTGGTGTCAATACCCATGTCTTGTTCTTAGATAAGGATGTCATCTCGACTTTGAAATCATGCTCCACTTTTACAGCTCAAGAACCCAATAGCTTCTCGAAAAATCTTTGGCTCGCCATCGTCAGTCAACCATGTGAGATATATTTTACGAGTATACCGATCGTGTGATCTCTGTCCGGTCGACCGCCTCAACACAGGAGTAATTTTTTGGACATTCTCATATGTCTATCGATCTTCATTTTTCTTATCAGTATCTATAAGATAAGACTCAGAATCTGACTCATCATAAGAAGTAATAGCGATTGGCTCTTCCAATCGATCCATTGGTCCACTACTCTCACTTGAGGGTGTGGGTACTATTACATCGGATAAATTCTCATTAGTATTTGAGATAGTATCCTTGTAGAGTTGATTTTCGTTGAATGTCGCGTTGATCGATCTAATTATCTTCCCTTCGGACCAGAAGCGGTAACCAAAATATTCAGCTGCATAACAAAAGAAAATAATTTTTATATCTTTACCTCAAGCTTATCCTTCTTTTATGGGTCCATGTTGACATACACAATGCAGCCGAACACCTTGAGATGATCTAACTTCACCTCATTTCCTTTCAACATCTACTCGAACAATGGACTTCGATTTATCAAGTATGATGTTGTACTCATAACATCCACCGAGAAGGTATTTTGTAGACCAGCGAGAATTCTCATCAATCGGGCACGCTCATTCGACGTTTGGTTCATGCATTCTACAACTCCATTTTGCTTTTGTTTTTTAGGGACCGATTGCTCCAGCTTTATACAGTTTGACAACCAGTCGTCTCTGATTTCTTCTCCGTCATACTCTCCCCCATTGTTTGATTACAAACACTTCAACTTGGTTCCAGCATCGAGTTCCAGCTCTTCCTTCCCCATTAGAATGTCTAGGAGACATGAGATTTCTTCTATTTAAAAAATACCCATACCTTATAGGTACAATCGTCAATCAAGGTGACGTAGTACTTCGGAACTTCAATCACTCGACTAGTACCATTCCCCACATATCGGTATGCACAAGTCCCAACTTGTTGGTTTATCGATCTCGTTTCACCTCGGTTAAGGTGACTATCTTCTGTTTGCCGAGCACACAATACTCTAGGAATCCGACCTCTTCTAAATCAAAGGTAGGCAATAAGCCTTTCTGTTCCATGGTATTTATTCTAATCTCACACATGTAGCCAAGTCAATCGTGTGACATCTTCAGATATGTTGGTCGTTCCTCATCGATCGACACTCATGTGACCGATCGGTCTCTAGAGTAGTGACAGTTGATCGATCCTCATTGGTGCCTATCGACGTCTCCATGTATAAAGTCCCAACTTTATTCTTTTAGCGACGAACATAACTCCTTTGGTCACTTTCCACTGTCCTCTCCCGAAAGATGCCTGGAACCACTTTGAATCTAACCGTCATTTTCTTTTTTAGTCTGGGAATATACATCACGTCCTCCAAAGTCCAAGAGTAAACATTTGAAGATATGATCGGAGCTAATTAGGATTGTTTAAGCATTTCTCATAATCATCGTATATCACCCCGACCAGTGATCTCCAAGAATTTCCCATCGGTACGATAAACATTCCCAAAATTCTATGCTCCTAAAGACTTAAATAATTTCTTGTTAAAATATGAGTGAATGAATGCACCTAAGTCAACCACCATCGGACTCTCCCAACAGAGTACAGGTGCATCGTCGGATTCAACCACTATCGATGTTGAATTCTCCTTCTTCTTGAGCTACTTCCAATCCCTTCAAAAGTGTCCATTCTCTCTGCAATTCAAGTACTCAGGCTCATGCAATCTGACTTCCTTCGTCTTCATTATTTTTGGTCTCAATCTTCTGCTTTCGTCTCAATTCTTCACTGATGAGCCGAGCACGCACATCATGAAAATTAGGTTTCCCTGATTGATAACTAAGGATATCAACCTTGTTCGACCATATTTCACGCATGGTAGCAAGAGCGGCAACGGTCTGTGATTCATCATACATTACATAGTCGACCGTCGACAATTAGTTGACAAATTATAGAAATCTTTGAGATATTCTCCAACTTAGGCATCCTCTTCATAGTCATGTTATGCAACTCTAGTGTCAAGAGCACACGATTTTTTGATAATTGTTGCTAATAGATATTGGACATCGCCTTCATCATAACGTACGTAGTCGTGATCTCTTGGTAGTTGAACGCCACCTTCTTTGACAATGATATTTGAACGATCGCAAGAGCTTTGCGATAAATTTTCTGTCAGTCTCCATCGTCAATCTTTGCCAACTTAATTTCTTCAAATTCTTCCCCTAAATCATCTAGATAAAGAGTATTATAGATTTGCATTTTCAAGTGGACAAAATCAGATTCGTCAAACATTCTTCGGGTTCCTTTATCATCACCCATCGCATATTACACCACTACACCCCATATCCAAGACCAATTTTTGGGAAATAAGTGTGCGAACAACCTTGATGGGTTACTTAGAACCCTAGAATATAGCAACAAAAAACAACACACTAGAAGATTAACTTGGAAACAAAGGGTGGGTAAAACCATGTGACAGGCCGAACGGAAAAATTCACTATCACTTAAGGAAGAATACAAAACACACACGCAAAGATGACATTTTGGAATACATGGATACATGACAATGGAGACTTGACAGAAAATTTTCCTTATATGTGTGTTACCTTAGTTACCATTGGCAAAGATTGACGATGATGCGGTGGGAGATAACTAAGGTAACTTCCAAAAATTTAAGTAATTATTGCGCTAAAGGAAGAATCTACTAACAATGACATCAAAGAAATGATTAATTATCACTTAATATTTGTTATCATTCGAGTATTTTGGAGTTTGAGCAATTGGTTAATTGTGGTCGGATTGTAGTAAAGTGGTTTTCAATGGTAATTAATTTTTGTTTAAGTAATTACATGTTTTTCATCAATCAACGTTTCCTACTTTAGTCATTTAACGAGATCCCGAGAATTATGTGTTGGGGATTTGGAATTGAAAACCGCTATCAAACCATGGTTATCGGAGTTAAATTATTGAAAAAAGGTTACATCATGAAGGGGAAATCTAATTTATTTTATGGATCGTCTGGAATTGTATTCTTTCGGAAATATATTTTTATGGAACCCCTCATTTTGATTCATCTTGGATTTTACGATAAACATCTATTTGAACACACAAGTGATTTTGCCTCCCATATTCGATTTCAAGTGGAATAGTTCGTAGTATTTAATTGAAATCTAAAAATAGTCCTATTACGAATGGTAACGCACATATATGGTTATTCAAACCGAGCTCGAAAGCGATCCCACCGTGAATTAGAGCATCGTGGTCGCTTCCTGTTAGTCAATTTGGTCTAGATATCTGAGTTGGAAAGAATTGCTATATCTTTTGGACCCAAGATTATCTAGGATATCTTCACCAAAGGATGATGATAATATTATTTCTCCCTTCCTTGTGAATCATTGTGTTGCACGTGTCTTAGTGGATACTGGAGCCGCAACGAACATCCTTACCCTGTCTATTTATGAACAAATGTCTATGGACGGAACTAAAAGCTTTAGCATGTTCAAACTAAGTTGGTCGGGTTTAACAACAGTGTTGTTGCTCCCAAAGGATCTATTTCCTCCCCATCAACTTGGATATCAGAAAATCTAGAGAACTTTTGGTGGAGATCGCAGTGGTGGACCTTTCTATTCTAACAGATAATGCTATCATTGGAAGAAATGCCTTGAATCTATAGGAGCTATCGTATCTCAGCCCCATTTGATGATGAAGTTTTCTACCATCTCGGGAATCGAAAGGATGAAGGGAATTCAAGAGTTTGAGCATTCTTGTTATAATATCATGTGCCGAAGTGGTATGGAAGGTTCTAGTGATTAGAAATATGTTTGTGTACTGGAATTCTTAGTAGATAAGAGAGTTGATTAAAATGATGCGGTATTTTGTAAGAAGTATAAGGAAACTCATATGAACATGGAATCTCTATGTATGAAGAAATTGCCTTTATTCAACGGTAACTCAGAAGAGAAGTTGTGATTAGGTCTAAGATGCCTCCAAAGTTTGAAAAGGAGTTTATTAGAAGAATTGGAAGTTCTCCGCTGAAAAAGGAAAAAGATTTGATGAATGGGTTGAAATTTTGTTGCATGCATGATTCTTTGAACATGTGAGATATGAAGATAAGGTCGCAAATCCAATGGTGTTCCCAAAGTCGAACAAAATAGGAGAGTTTGCATTAATTTTAATGGTTTGAATAAAGCATGACCAGACGATTAATATCCACTACCGGCCATGGACATGATAGTTGATGCGATCTACGGTTTTGAGTTTCATAGTTATGCCTTTCGGTTATAAGAATGCAGAAGCCATGTATCAACGATTGATGAATTCAATATTTAAGGATATGATGGGGAATGTCTGGAAGTCTACATCAATGACATACGGAAAAAGAGCCAACAATGAAATAGTCATGTTCAATATATGAGTAATATTGCCTTGAGAAATTTATTATTTGATGACAAACCTATTTCTATATAGTTGTTCTAGAGTCGAGAAAAGAATCACACCCAATTTATCAAAAATGTACAATTATACCCGAGTGCTTATCTTAATGCCCGAGATTATTTGAGATGTCTGTCGACCGACACGTTAGCTACAAAAGAAGGAAAACATTATTCGCCATGAATCTATCTAAAAAACACTCACTGGATGTCCAAACTATCATCGGATATTCATAGTAGCGTCCTCATTGTGTCATATTACGAAAATACCCTTGCGCCAATCCAACCCGAGATTATCCAAGAATACCCAAGTCTTCTTTAGAAACCTTCCATATGACCTCAGGATGCCCAAAAATAACGAAAACACCTCAAAATACCGAAAATACCTTGGTAGACATGTCGATCGGAATCGAGGAGTCCAAATTACAAAAATGCCCCATACATCATTTTATCTCGAAATCCTCTCGAGATACTAAAAATACCATAGTGGCATACCAATCATACTCGGAGGCGTCTAAATTACGTAAATGTCTCCGACGTCATTTTATCTCGAAATCCTCTCAGAATACCCAAAATATCATAGTGGGCATACCAATTAGACATAGAGTACCCAAATTATGAAAATACCCCCGATGTCATTCCGACTCGAAATCATCTCAGAATACCAAAAATATCATATTCGGCGTAACGATCGGACTCACGGGTTCCCAAATTACGAAAATACATCTGACGCCATTCCGACATGAAATCATCTCAATACCTTGGGAAACGTTCCAAAAGATTCCCGGGGTATCAATATCACAAAATACCCTCGGGCAATATCCATAGTCCCATGGTTTGTAGATTATGCTTATGAGTCGTAAACCACTAAGCTTCACTTTTGGGCATGGATTCCAATGCTCCACCGGACCCTTAAATAAGAAAACCATACTGTTAGAAATATTCCTCTCGTCGATACAGTCATTTTACAGTAAGTACGTTGAATTCAGAATACAGGCTAGTAGGCAAGCTCCTATAAATAGCAGGTCGGACCCATCGTAATCTTACGTTTTACGGCGGATTTCCAGAGCAAACAGATTCACCGCGGATTTTCAAAAAGCAAATAAACCGCAGATTGTTATCACGTAAATTTACCGCGTATTTTTAACGCACAATTTCACAACAGATTTCCAGCCTTTACAATTCACCGCGTATTTTGTTTCTTTGCAAATTCACCGCGGAAATATGCCTTAGCCAAAAAACCAAATTCGAACTTCGCTTTCCGTGACATTTCTTGCCCCATCATCGAATAATCACCTCGACGAATTCTGAATCCACTGAACAAATTGAATCCCGCCATCAAATCCAAAACATTGAATTTTATGAGCGTCTCGAAAATTATAGAGCCATGGGTTGACGATACGAAACCACCATAAAGAAGTTCGAATATTTTGACCAAAAAGCTTGTATGGGAAAACCTCATGCGCCTATATGAGAACTGATTACTACTTCCCTGAGGAGTTTGTCATTCATCGCCTGGGTCCCCTGGGGAGGATACTGAACCCCATGCCTGGCTGGTATACCGTATCTCTAGAACCTCTCCAAAACGGATCCGACTTCCTTTACATCTTTTTATCATGGAGATGCTAGACTTTCTTAAAGTGCATTTTTTCCAAGTGAACCCAAACTCTTATAACTACAACATACCTTTCATCATTTTTAATTCTATCGCAAAAATAAAGAGATTCATTGAACTCTTCCAAAACCAATCCTTATCCATCTCAGAGGCCCTTAGGATGTTGCTATCCGCGTCTACGAGAGAAGCACGGTCCTTTCTACTTCACGGTGGTGAAATACAGCCATTACTGAAAACATCGTTATTTTTACATAACCTCTCGTGGACACCCTAGCATTCCTGCACTATCTCATCCTTGGAGTTTTCCGGTTGGAGTCGAATTCTCATTCCTCAAATGGTAGGTCATCAAAACTTGTATAACCATAAATTGTTCAACTCCTCCTAAGCATAATCGAGAAAACCCAAACAAATTGGAATGTCGGAACACTCTTCGGACTATGTAGACTCTGCCTCATTTCCCTTTCCATGTCTTAGATACCTTGTAAATTGGAAATTCGCTTTCTCACCTTTACCACTTTCCTCACTTAAGACTCAACTCTTATTCCATAATAGTAGACTTCACCGGTGAAGTCTACTATTATGGGACTTCGTGGGAATTCTACTATAATAAATTCAAGTGGGACATGTGGTGAAGTCCCAAACATTCCGAAATCTGACAACCTTCGCTGATCTTAATGCCAACTATCGCATCTTCAAGGATCCCAGCAAACGCTAAAGGTCTCCGGCACATATTGAGCAAAGAAGAAAGGGTCTACCTTGAACCCCACTCATACTGGTTACTTCGCGGATGATACTTCTCTTTAGAAGCAGGAATGCAACAATGATCCCTTCGGCCTCATGGAACAATTTCTATTAGAAGATCTGGCCGCCGAATGTTATGCTGAGGCAATACAGGCTGAAACTTGGCCTCCAGCCACGTCATATGCTCTACTACCGGAAATATCCGCATACTACTACGATATGATGATGAGGGAGATTATAGCTGCGAAGTGCTGGCGGAAGAAGAAGCAGCAAGGAACCCTGTTCCGGCCATCGTCACCGAGGCTCGTGAATGTGCAGAGGCAAAGTTCCGTGAGTTCCAGGAAAGGAATGCCGAGGAGACACAATCCTCAAGATAAAGGCCTACTACCTGCGGCGGAAAAACATTGAAGCTGGTCCAAAGGAAGGCCAATAACTGAAATATAATCTTTAATTTCCGCTTTGTTGTATTTCTCTCAACACTTTTACTGCATGACTCTATGAATTATCATTGCTTTTCCCTGCTTTATATAATTGCTTTCATGATTCTACAATTCCTCGATAAGCAATAACTTCTTCTGTAATCTACAGATAAATAATTAGGCCATAAAATATCCTTAACATGTCTGAGATAATAGTCGAGATTCTCTAACTACAAATAATAAATTAATCTCTGTCATTGGCAATTACTTTACCATTTCGAATATAATAGAAAATACCCGATCATAAATAATAGGAAATGATACAATAAGGCTATTACTTGGCCATTTTGTTCGTAAATGAAAATACACTATCGTAAACAGAATTCCTTTCATCCCGATGTTATACCTCAACAAGCACCCAACACCCCTTACATAGATCGACTTGTCCTGTTCAAGGTACAATCCTTTGACTAGCGTCAAGTTTTCACTACAAATCTAACGACCCTAATTTGGGCCTAGCTGAATTGGTAAAAACGTGCTAAATAAAACGAAACGTTCGAATGTAAACTGAAAGCATAGTTCAAAAACATTGAAGTCTAGCGACATAATTTAGAGTATTTTCAAAAGACCGGACTCTATCACCGGACAACCGACGACCTCCTTCCCATGCCCTTCTCATACCTTGTCCGCGTCACCTACAAAATCTGTAAAGCGGTCATAATCTATTAAAGGAAACTTCACACATGCTATACTTATCTTTTCGTTTCTTAAATAAACCGTACACACGCGCGTAAGTCATTACTTTTAACTGTTTTCTTATTTTTCTTCTTCTTAATCTTTTACCCATATCATCCCCCTTATCCTTTAACTTTACTGTTACCGAGACTAACATGCTCGGTACATGTCTAGCCCAAGCCAACCGTTAGCTGTTGGTTGACTCGACGGACCATATGCTTCCCTTCCCCGGGTGGGTAGTTAGTCGCTACCCCTTTTTCCACCCGGATCCGTTCTGCCATTTTCGTACATATCTTTCCATTCTTGGAACTTATCGTCCCTTCATCAGGCATGCCCTTCCTTTGGCGGATCGTGTACTAAGCACGATGCCGGGTTCGGTCGGACGATCCATCCTTCCTCACCCCGAGTCTTATTAACATTTGCCTCATTCATTCGTGTCTTTTACTTCCTTTCTTACTAACCCTTCCCGTTTCCCTAAATCGGAACCTTTCCTTACTACATTGTGTTCACTCCGCTTACGTGTTGTTTCTTTTTACTTGTTGCAACCCCTTCGTGCTTCCCTGCATTTCATAGTATATCTTAGTATTCGATTTCCGGTGTTATTATCTCATTATTGACTATGTGATTACCGTAGACCCTACGTATCCTTTCTCTCTCGCGATCCGGCGTTGAAATGCGACGAAAACACCCCAAATTGGTATTTCCGCGATAATTTACTCAAGTCTTAGAAATCCGCGATAAAATGAGGTTAAGGTGCAAATCCGCGATAATTTTGGCCTTCACAATTTCCGCGACAATTTTTCATGGTTTAGGTTTTTGGCGACAATTTGTGGTTTAGGATTTTCGCGACAATTTTGCTCTGTTCAAATTTTCGCGATAATTTGCTCTTGACATGAAATTCGCAACAATAACTTGTCTTCCCAAAATTCGCGACAAATTCCGGATTTTCGTGGCTTAATGATAATTAACTCGTTTTTGGGCCTTCCCACCCCTATTTATAGATATCTTAACTTCCCTAATTCACATTTTGACCCCTCCTTTTTATTTTGACCCCTCCTTTATCTTTTGCTTTACTTTTCTATTAATTCGTTTCCTTTTTCGTTCTTTCATTCCCGTATCACTCGTTATTCCTTGTCTAGACTTTACCTCTATATTCCCTACTATTGTTCCATCATACCATTTTCCTGGATATTACAACAAACCTCACAGAAACATATCCTTGCATTAAATGATTTTACTCACTTAACTGTGGCTTTTTCGAGTGGTGGAGGAGACGGATGTCTTTATATGGACCTCACTAAGCGGCCGACACATACCTCCACACTTTCTTTTTTACCTTTATGCTCTCCTCCAAAAATAAGCGTAGGAAGCCTTCACGGTCTATGTGAAAGTAGCGTCACGTTTTTGGTATAATAATTAGACTGGTGTAAATTTTTCACTCGCACCAGGATAGATCGGGTACCTCGTGCCACAGAGAACCTTGACTACCTATACAAAAGTTGTGTATGGTTCATGGTACAATCCTTAGACTCAGGTAAATTTTTCACTCCAGTGTAGGCAGATGCAGTACCTTGGCTATGGTGGTATTTTTAGAAACACGGAGGAGCATATGTCTTTTCACGGATCTTAACAAGCATCTGACGTCACTTCCACTTCGGGGTTAGAACAAGCACCCACTAGTCCCACCTCACCAACACCCTGACTAATCACAACATCTTGGTCTTAACAAGCACCCCCTAATTTCGGTCCTCACTAGCGCCCCAATTCATCTCATATGTTCGAGTTTGAACAAGAAACCGCAGGCCTGAAGAAGCGCCCCAATTAATCTCATAAACTCGGTTCTCAACAAGCACCGAACACCTCAAGTAGCGCCCGTCACATTTTATTTCTAGGTATAAAATTGCACTCGAAATCATCTAATCCTTTTTAGGCGAGACCCATGACTTCATGTCATGGAGGAGTCAGGTAAAAAGATCCCATGTGACACGCAATCATGCTCCTTGACATATTCCCATAGTATGTATATATAGACGATTCTACTGCAAAAATATGACTCTTTGTTTTTAAAAGCATTTTGCCCTAGTATCCCATTTGACAAGTTTCAGATTGATCGACTATACTACATGCGATACATTGCATTTCTAGTCTATCCTAAATCATTTAATTTACAACCTCAATCACACTAAAATGCAATGAACCTCACCCGATATTTCCCCGGGTGATTTACGTAATTATGATACCCCCGGGGCTCATCTGACGTGGCTAAATGGTATTTTTGGTTTTCCATTATATTTATGGAGTAATGTGATTTCGGGGGTAGTCTTGTAATCTAGGCATCCCGGGCCCATGTATAAGAATTATGATGACGTTTTGAGTTGTTTTGGATGATTTTGGTTGGAAATGATGCCAATGATATTTTCGTAATTTGGCTCTCTGAGAGCTCTTTTGTTAGTTTTTGCTATATTTTGGGCTATCTTCTAAGTATTTAGAGATCAGGAACTGGTCAAGGATAATTTCTCGTTATTAAGTGTTATCATTGTTCGATCGAGAGGTATTTCGGAAAGCCTGAGACATTATGATACATATCCCGGTGAAATTGGGCGTTTCCGAGCAACTCGGCTACGGTTGGCAAAATTGACTAAGACACGGCTTTTGGACCCTAAGTTGAACTATTGGTCCAAGATTCTCAATAAATAGAAGACCTTAGGCCCCAGAAAGAGGGTTCGTACTCTTGGAACGCTTCCCAAAGCAAGGTTTCTCATATACTTGCCCTGGGAATCACGACTTTTTGTGTGATTCGTGACTTTTACTCTTAAACTTGCGAGTGTGTGTCTATTCGCGAGTATATGCCCATTCGTGAGAACTCTTCACTATTTCGATTGTTACGGAGTGCCGTATCTTATTTCGCGGAGGCCGATCCGTGAGTTCTGGCAAGTCGCGAGTTTTGAACCTTGACACTCGAGAGATTTTGTACCCAGTATTCGCGAGATTTCGTCACGTGGAAACTTGACTCGCGAGATTTTGTCACTTGGAGCCTATGACTAGTGACTTTTTGTCCATTCGCGAGAAGTTGCTCTATAAGTTGCGATTTTTTGTCAACTCGAGCCCGATGGAGTGGAATTGATCATTTTTCATGCCGTTTTCTTTCGGATTATCATTATCTCTTGT
This sequence comes from Utricularia reniformis, assembly GCA_009725065.1. Classification (NCBI taxonomy): domain Eukaryota; kingdom Viridiplantae; phylum Streptophyta; class Magnoliopsida; order Lamiales; family Lentibulariaceae; genus Utricularia; species Utricularia reniformis. The sequence continues at coordinate 61,299 of RWGZ01001007.1, read as the reverse complement.
TTGTATTTGTACTGTTTGATTATCATAGTGAAAACCTTGGAAGAGCTTCGCTCTCCTAAGGACGTAAGCTCACACATTATGGGCCCAACCTCGTATATCGCTCGTATCCTCAAATTAACTAAATCAACAAGAACAACTGAAAATTAACAGTTCAAAAATAACTACAATAAAAGATTTTTAGATGATGTCAGTTTGGCGCCTTCTATGTGGACCGAGACTTAATCCCATTGAGAGCTCTTGTGTCGACCTTGATCTTGTTATATAGTATGATGATCTGGGATTCTTAATATGAGAATGATGGAGATGAAGAGATTGTGACGGAGTATAACCCTCATGCAATAGAAGGGGATAGAAATGATATTTTTCTGGTGACTCCATCTGTTCCACCGGAAGAGTCCTCTGCAGTGGGAACATCTAACAAGCTCTCCCCTCGGAGCGGGATTTCATCCGGAGGGGCCTATTATGAACAAATTGCCACAGTGTGTGCCATGATATATGGAGTGGACAAAAATTATCTGAGTGCATTGAAATATTATCATATGCCGTGAATATTCTGAAGACGTGTCAAAGAAGTCCAAAGTATGGGAAAGTCAAATTTCGGCACTACAGAATTTCATGGGAGATTGCATAGAATGTTTGCAATTGCATGGTGATGTGAAAAGAATGAAAAGGATTTCCTTAAAAGAAGTGGACATTCTCCCGTGAAAATGAAAAGATAATTGATGAAGATGTGGAAAGTTTGTAGCAAGCAGGACTCGTCAAGCCTGATAAATACACATAATCGGTGACGGACCAATTGGTGGTTCCAAAGTCGAACAATAGCTGGAGAGTTTGCATTGATTTCACTTATTTGAGTGAAGCATGGTCGGAGGATCCATATCTACTGCCACCACTGACATATTGGTTAAGTCGGCCAGTTTAAAGTTTCCCAATTATGCTTTTTGGTTTGAAGAAAGCAAGTGTCACATTCCAACAACCGATGAAGTCAATATTTAACAATGTGATAGGGAGAATGTGTGGAAGTCAACATTGATGGCATACGGATAAAGAATCGACATGGAAATAATCACATCCAAAGTTTGGGCGAATGATTCAGTATACTGAGGAGGTATAGAATGAAGGGGAACCCTCCTAGATGTGTATTCTATGGGAAAGCAGAGAATTTCCTTGGTCCTATAATATTTGTAAGAAGATCATAAATTGATAAGCTATCAATTGAGAAAAGTCTGATATTCCTTCGTGCATTGCATAAAGGTAAACTTTGAAATGGAAGGAATAGAGTCGATTGGTTTTTGATAGTTGGAATGATTATATCTGTAAAGATTTGTTTATGTCTCCACTTTACCCTCGAAAACCTATGGGTTTATATTTTGCGGAATCAAAGAAGCCATAAGTGCTGCCTTATTGGGCACAATGAAGAGAAACTGTGGCCAATAATTATGTTAGTAGGAAAATATAAAGGGTCGAATTTCGATGTACCGACCTTAGTCCTATTCGTGGAGGAGAACTAAGATCTTATGAAAGTGAATCTCATGAGAGTGATTGTATATGCAGATCCGTCTATTGACTAGAAGAGACCGAGTAATTATATCATTTCAAGGAAACGTTGCTGAGAATGGATTTGTGATATTGTCACATTTACGGTATCACTCTTAAAACTATACATGTTTGGAGGACCGAGGGGACGAAGACCAATGTTATATACCCCAATATTGGGACACAGATTAAAAAGTTTCTACGTGATAAAATTAGTTTGTTTTGCATATTGTTATGAGCATGATTTCTTATGCTCAAATATGAGATTGTGGACCTATGTGATACTCGTCAATCTAACTCTGTCAACACTGGGGACTAGCGAGTAAAAATGTTACGTCAATATGGAAGAATGAGCTTGTTGTTGATATAACAATTATATGATAGTGTTATTTTGAACTAGTAATTTTGAGGGAACGAATACAAGAGATCTAGAGAACTTATTTATGGGAGTTAAACCCGTTGTTATTAGATTTCTTCCCACATATTCTGGATTATCATAAAGTCGTGTCATTCTGTTCCAAGAATTCATTATCTATTGCCCTTCATGTTGCTAACCAGTCTATCCCCAAGTCAAAAGATAAAAGTTTATCTTTCTACTGATCCCTAAACAAAAATTTTTAATGAAATTAGCCATTCTATGTCTATGTCTGGTATTCAGAATAATGGGCTTTGAAGATTGATAACTTACACAGTGAAGTGTATTGCGAGGTAAGAGAATACTCCTGCAAATGTACCTATTGTCTAACGAATCCAGGGTGATAACAATGATTTATTATCTACTGTCTATCATCATTATAGAGAGATTAACTAATGAGAATACCTCAAGACGAAGGTGAATCTGTGGAACCGTGTAACTGGCAATCGAGATTGCTTATAAATATTAGAAGTAACAAAAAGAATGGTTAGTATACCATCTATATCATCGTTGTTTATCTTGTGCCAAACTCCGTGCATTTAAGGATGAAGTTTATGCCGGGGACTATGCTAACTATCCTGTTGCTCAATATCTGTCTAACTATGAGAAGGTGATGAGATAAATATTGCAAGTTAAATTAGAAGTTGGGTCAATATTGCTCTAAGTATCTACGACAAATATTGCAAGTGTAATTAGAAGTTGAGTCATTACTGCTCTGAGTATCTATGGCGACAACAAAATCATTATTAATAATTGCCCTATCGACACCTGGGGATTGGTATTATTACCTGCTTTTCTTATGGCTGTAGACAAGAATAAATTTTGCATTATTATTTTGAAACACTTTTCTAAATATATATAAGTTGGAGAAGTATCCCGTGTTTGGGAACATGAAGTGATAAGTTTCCTCCTGATCGTATTGTTTGCTAGTCTGGGATCCGTGAGGACTTAGTGTCATACAATGCAATGTAATTCTTCGTAAAGCGAGCAAGTGAATAATGCACTTGGCGTCATATAATGCAAGGTAATTTTGCATATAGCGAGCAAGTGAATAGTGTGAATACTATTATGTCTTGCAAAAGTAGTACCCGTGCCCGGGAACGACAAGGGAAGCTCCCTCTAGTGTTTCATTATATTTTTTATGTTAGATATTGCGCACAATTATAATTAAAAATCGCAAATGAATGACGTGAGAATTATTACCGCGTGTGGCATTACACATATGGACATTCATAGTCGCTATTAGATTTATTGAAATATACGGAATTCAAACTTTTGATGCAATGAGACCCTCATAAAGAGGGCAACTATTCGGATGGATGTATGTAGTCACAAGTTCGTTCATTATTATTGAATGTTTGGTGAATTGATGTTAAAGACATTTGAGATGTTTGATCATTTTTGCAAGTTGTACTTTGAATGGGAAATTCCGTATGAGATTACTACGGTGATGAGAAAATAAAGATGTAAGATTGCGAATATGAGCGGAGAGAAGATGCCACGGACTTGGAATATTTCCAATTTGCTCAAGTATTATGTATACACGTGACTCTTCTATCTTTTTAAAACAAAATCCTCTCTTTTGTATGACATTCTAAATTTTTAGTATCCTTTTTTATTACACGAGATCAATCGACTAGGGGACTGTTATGATAGGAGTGAGTTTCATTGCATTTAGTATGATGGAGGATGGAAATTAAACAACTTAAGATAGATTAGGAATGCAATGTATCACTTGTCGTGTAGTCGATCAATCTCAAACTCGTCAATTTGGATACATCGGTCAAAATATTTTTAAATATGAGGAGTCACACTGTCTGCAGAAGAATTGTCTATACATACAATCTATTGGAATATGCCAAGCGGCCTGATTGCTTGATAGTCGGCCACATACTCAACATGATTCCCTAGCACCCAGGAGCTTTATCCCCGACTCCTCCATGACACGCCGCCGAGGGGGTCGCAGAGGCCGGTCCATTTCCACAGTGATAATTTGCTAGCACGTATAAAGCACAAGTGACATCCGCCACCTCCGATAGCGAAGCGAGTAAAATCGTTTAATGCGAGAAGCTCGATCCGTCTGGGCGAAAGTGAAAATTTACATCAGTCTACGGATTATACCTGGAACCTCACGCTACTTTTACCTAGATAGTGAGAGCTCCCAACGCTTTCGATAGGTCCAAGATGAGATGTTCTCAGGTGCCAGTTTATAACCAAAGACAGTGTGCAAGTGAATTGTGGCCTCTTTGTGAGACCCTATGAGAATGAGATGATCTCGGGTGCGATTTTATACCCAGAGAGAGTGTGCAAGTGAATTGTGGGCGCTTTGTGAGGCCCTGTGAGAATGAGGTGATATCGGGTGCCAATTTATACCTTGAGAGAGTGTGCAAGTGAATTGCAGGCGCTTTGTGAGGTCCTATCAGAATGAGATGATCTTGGGTGCCAGTTTATATCTAAAGAGAATGTGAAAGTGATTTCTAGTGGGCGCTTTGTAGGCCTATGGGAATGAGATTGTTTTGTTTGCCAGTTTTTAGCCAGAAAGAGTGTGTCATTGAACCGAGGCGCTTAGTTAGGCCCGATATTAATGGGTGCTTGTTGAGACTCAAGAATGTGTTACTGAACTGGGGCGCTTAGTGAGGCCCCAGATTAATGGGTGCTTGTCGAGACCCAAGAATGTGTGAATGAATTGGGGTGCTTAGTGATGCCCGAGATTAATGTGTGGTTGTTGACGTCCAAGTGCGTGATGAATTTGGGTGCTCAGTGAGACTAGATATTATTTGGCGTGTGTAAGATATTCTTGTTTATGGCAAAATTATCAGATAATTTTTTTACGGCATTAATTATCCTGGTACCTTCGACAAAGAAAGCTCGTTTATAGCCGACCATCTTTAATTATGGTCAAGGGATTCGATGAATTGCCTTATGGCATGGATTTCACAAAACCACATGTATGACCTAGTATTCTTAGTTGTGATAGAAGTGGTCGAACGGTTACCCAACGACAAGGAATACTATGTTATTTATGATCACGAGAAGTATATTTATTATCAGGAGAAGTATATTTATTATAGGAGAAATTATGAAGCTACATTATGATATGACTTTTTATTTCTATTTCTTGCGGGATCTTACAAATTGTTGAAGATTATTAAGGAATTTTTTTAACGATCGGATATTTTCATTTGTGATCAAAATGGCCAAGTGATGGTCCTATGCCATCAATTCTCACTAGTTCTGATCGGACACTCTCAGATATCATTATAGTTGTAAAGTGATCTCCCTATAAAAGGGACCATTGTCTGAGAATTTTATCGTTTGTCTTAACTATCTGCCTATGCATTTATTTGGCGATGGATCGTGTTTATGGATTTCATTCCAATAAACGATCAAAATGGCCAAATATTTGCCTTATGGTATGAATTCAACTAAATTCTATCACGACTAGGGACTATCAGTTATGACTAAAGTGATCAAATGAGTGGCCGGCAGCATTGAATGTTTTGTCGGAGAACCATGTTCGTTATATAAGGATAATTTATGGTATTGATATTTCCTTATTTGATGATTAAGAAGTCTTATTGATCATATTTTATGATACGATTTTTTGCTTACTTATGAATAAGAACCTTTATAGACAGTCAAAAATTCTAGATCAAAATTGTAAAGCAGCATACGAAGTGGAGTCATTTTTTACAGTAAGTAAGGAAATATATTTGACTCGTCCATGTCACACAATAGTCATTTGGTAATTTGGTAAAACCACGTCATACGAAGGAGTATCTTTGTCATGTAACTCAAACAACGTTGTGTCGCTTGCCCATTCCTCGGAGGATAACTGGACGAGTCAAAGAAATAGAAGTAAGTTATTGTTGAGAGCTTGGTTAGGTAAGCAATGAATATGCTGAATATGTATTAAGTAGATGAGTATGTATTTTTATCTCATATAATCGGCGTATCCAGTAATTGCCTCGTGACCATCTCGCACTTCTGGTTTACGATTGAAAGAACCAACAAACTTGCCTGGACGTATTAGGAAACCTCGTGCCCTTAAAAGCGGTTGTGCAAGTCAAGGGTAATTCCATTATATATAGTAAGGAAACCTATGTTACGATCTAAGGAATCACAGAGGAATTTTATAGCATGGACTCTTCTCTTATTTACGATTAGAGATTCCTACCCAGGATCCGTATGAAAGTAATCAAGTAATTATCTTCTAAAGGTCTAGACTCTTTTGACATATGGTGAAATGACTATAAGTTTTTTATGGATGCCTTGGATTCATTATTTATGATTGGAAGGATTAGCTCGTTGTTGTATAACATGTATGTCGTTATTTATGACAATAAGGTCCAGAGAATTATTGTCTGCCTGACATAGATTGCCCTATTTACCATCGAAGATGTCATAAAGTCGTTTTATGGATGACATGGATTTTCTTATCGGAAATAATCCGAATATAGCAACAACGATCGGTCTTGATCAAGTTGCGAGATTTTATGAGAGACAGAAAGAAGTAAAGACAAATCTTAAATTCGCAAATAAAGAGAAGCAGTTTCAAAGAAAACTGAGGACTTACTTTATCAAAGGATACATATGAGGAATCAATATTGAGGAGATGATAATATAACAGTTCTTCGCTTTCTTATTAGGCAATTTTAAGTTCTTGCCCTAGTTTTATGTTGTATCCTATATGATTCCAAGTCGGGGATCTCGATGCTCTTTTCTTATAACTCGTAGAGTTCAGCTAACATCTGCTAGTACGAACCTTCCCCCGCAATAAGGATTTACTTCATGATAGAATCTTAATTCTCAGATAATATATATGGGAAACAAGAATAGAGGGAAGGTAATGACCCTACCTCAATCGGCACGTCCCTTATTTAATATTCGATGACCGACAAAGCTATATTTTAGTTGCGCCCTCCTCTCTATACATAAAAGTTGGCTAGAGACCCTTTATGTTTGATGAGATAATTTCTTAAAGAGAAAATAATTCATTATTTCGTCTCAAAGTTGGGGACTCGACCTCAATGTCCCACATTAATCTAAAAGTTCAAACACCCGGCCTTCTTTTTTTCGGCAGCCTCTTACTAAGAAAGCAAGCATGCCATGTAGACTATAGTCTTTGTAGTTAGCCAGTAATTGAGCTACATATAAAATATGCATATGCTCGACTATAAGCGTAAGTCAATTGCCCCGAAGTAATGAGTATGGCAAAGGAATAAGTACCAACCTCATGGCGGAGCTGAGAAAGTGATGTCTTATTATGATGTGGGGATACCTTATGCAGGAAAAATACATGTGAGCTCGAGATTGTTGAGTAACAATCACGATGGGAACAAGATTAAATTGTGAAGTTGAGGAGTCAGACGTACCCTCTAGGTCGTGAAGCGCTGGATTTTGATGAAGTAGAGAAGTGAGAACTTCATGCGGAGCATGAAACCATCGTGATAGGCTAACCAGTTCCAAATTTTTCTAAGTTCGATTGCGTAGAATTTACAAATTGAAACGGCACTGTAGAATTTCAGGGTGCGGTGAAATGCATCGGTAAGCAAAGTAAACAGCGATATTTATAGTAACAGATTTCCCGAGTTGAAAATTCGTGAAATTATAGTCCGATCTCATAATCTGATACCCTTAGTGTCATAACGACCGTGTCGCGAGTAGATTTCGGCCATACTCATGGTTTTCTCAAAACAATGTACGAACGAGTACTGGACTTCGAGACGAGCCGATATAATGTGGTTTACGACTCAGAATATGAATCTGCAAACCAGGGGACTATTGATGTTGCCCGAGGTTATTTACGTAATTATGATATCTCGGGGCTCGTCTGAAGTGATTAAATGGTATTTTCGGTTTTTCATTATATTTATGGAGTAATATGATTTCGGGGGTTGTCTTGTAATCTGGGCATCCAGGGCCAACGTATAAGGATTCTGATGACGTTTTGAGCAGTTTTGGATTATTTCGGTCGGGAATGATTCTAGGGGTATTTTCGTAGTTTAGCACCTGGAGAGCTCGTTTGTGAGTTTTTGCTATATTTTGGGCTATCTTCTAAGTATTTGGAGATTAGGAACTGGTCAAGGATATTTTCTTGGCATTACGTGTGATCAATGTTCGATCGAGGTGCATTTCGGAAAACCCGAGACATTATGATACATATATTGGTGAAAATAGGCGTTTCCAAGTGACTCGGGCCACGCTGTGCCAAATTGACTAAGACAGGGTTTTTGGACAATAAGTTAACCTATTGGGCCAGTTTCTATATAAATATAAGACTTTAGGTCCCAGAAATGGGTTCGGACTCTTTTCACGTTTCACAAAGCAAGGTTTTCGTATGGATTTGTAGATCCCATGGTCATCTCCTTCACAACCTTCCTTTTCAACCCTTCGAGATCCCCTATTGCGAACACATGAGGAGGATTCTGGGCATCTCACCATTGTCTTTGATGTTAGGAATTGTAGCCATATATCATGTACTATCCTTGCATAGTAAAGACCTCCAATGGGTAATCCACAAAGTTGATCCTCACAAATGGCGCCCAACTAATGTGGTCTATTTTTTAAAGGGTACGTATATGATCTCGTCTAAAATATTTTAGAATATTTATTTTTAGATCAGTCAATTATTAATTATTCGGAATTCAGATGTTGTGGTGACACAAGCGATATACGTGGTTTGACCCACAATGTGTGGGTTTACGTCCTAGGGAGAGCAAAGCTCTACCTTGGATTTCACTATGATATTCAACGAATACAAGTACAATGATGTGATAACAATAATCCAGGTAGAACGACTCAAAAAACGCTCGAAAACACTCCGTTGCGCCCGAAAAAATGTGCAGTCGCGAGGTAGGGTCAATAACTCGCGAGTCAGTGTGGGACAGCAACAAGTCGCGACTCCGGTAGAACAAGCAGGCAACAAGTCCCGACTACGGGCAATAAGTCGCGGGTGCAGGCAGAACAACAACTCGCGACTCAGGCTGAAAAAGCAACACGTCGCGACTCAGGCAGAAACAAGTCGCGAATGACAACAAGTCGTGAACAGTCTGCAGAAAAGTAATATTTTGCCTTGGGAAGCGTGACAACAGTCTGAACCTTTTTCCAGTGCCTTGTGACTTATATTTATAGAGAAATCCAGCCCATCTGGTAAATTTTAGGCCCAGGAGTCGAATTTCATTTGATTCAGCCCAAAGTACTTAAATAATATCCAATTAAATTGGAATAAAAGCCGTAAAGTCCCGTAGCTATGTAAATGTGTCCCAGTCAAGAATTAGTCGGAAATGTCAATGAGAGAAAACCGGAAAAACTCGTATATCAGCTCTTTGCCTCCAAACAGTGAAAACGCAGCCACATAACATCATTGCACCCGACCGATGTTCCCGGGTGGCAAATTATGAAAATACCTCTGGCCCCGTCCGGGGCCGAAATAACCCAAAATATTTCAAAACACTTACAGAAGCTTTCTATGAGGTCCAGCATGCCCGAATTACCAGAATACCCCCGAAAACGCCTCGCCATAGATATATGAAAATACCACATAGCCACGTCAGACGAGCCCCCAGGTAAGGATAAACACCAGAAAATACCCCCGCTTAATATCAATAGTCCCCTGATTTTCAGATTCAGATTCTGAGTCGTAAACCATATAACGTTGGCTCGTCCCGAAATCCGATTATCGTTCGGGAGCCCCCCTGAGAAATCCTTAGTACGGTTGCAATCCTCTCGTCAATACGATCATTTTGACACTGAGAACGTCAGATTCTGAGATTGTGTGAAATTTTCAGGATTTTTCGACTCGGGATTTCCCTCCTATAAATACCATGTACACCCCTCATAACTCACCCTCTCACGCGCAATCCTGAAATCTCACGACTTATCGACCACAATTCGCGAACACTATGCTACTCGCGATACTTCGTCCAAACAACTCGCGAACACTATGCTACTCGCGAGACTTCGTCAATAACTCGCGATTAGTTCACTTCACACCATTTCCACTCGCAACAAGTCGCGACCAACTGCCACAACTCGCGGCTAAGGACTTGAACAGTAATTCTCTTGACTTTTTGCCAACAACTCACGAGACACTTAATAAAATATGTAAAAATAATTCCAAACATAATTTTGAACTAAATTTACAAATGACTTCGAATTCCGCCGAATCTTCGAACTCGCAGCTAAGGACTTGAACTCGCGATTAGTTCACTTCATCCCCAGATCCTTCTGACTCCTCATCCGGTTCGGGGAGTTTCGATTCGATCATGGCTTCTTTTCCTCCCAGCCTTTCCACCTCTAATTCTCACTTTTTCAAGAGGATTGCTCGTCTTGAAAGCACCCTCGGCTTTCAAAGTTCCGCGGTTAAAGCCATCAAATCTTTTGACCAACCTTATAGCATGCACGCTCGGAAGTGGGTATCGGTTATTGAACGGTACCATCTCCCTTCCGACTGCGTCTTATACCATCCCGGGCGTACTGACCGCCTTTTGACTCCTCCGATCGCCACCCACACTATCTGTCTTGAATATTTAGAGTGTGGCCTTCGTTTTCCTCTTCATCCTTTCGTTGTAGAGTTGCTCACGCATCTACAAATTCATCTTTTCCAGCTAAACCATAATTCAATCTCTTTTTTTGTCGCCTTCATAATATTCATGGAGGTGAATTGCATTCCTTTGACCATAGACTTTTTCTTCCAAATTTTTCGCATTAGTACTATTGTCAATTTCGGTGGCCATGGTTGTATATTCTTCCGCCCGAGGCACAAGGCAAGTCCATTTCCTTTTTCTACTCCCCAGTCCAACCACGATTGGAAAAGACACTTCTTTTTTGTTTGCGTTGTGGGAGCTAAGAGGCTGTCTCCTCTGAGTCTTCCTTAGCGGTTCCCTATTGAAGGGGAACCATTTTTTCCCGAAGCTTATGGCCCCATTCCTCGGACGACTATTCCGAGGCCTTTGATTAAAGCACTCCTCGGTTGTTCTAGGTCGGACGGTGCTGACTGGATCGCGAAGACCTTATTTTATGCCCCGATCTTGGTTGCTTTCAACCTCCTACCGGTCCCTCCCCATTTTAATAGCGAATTACTAGGTATCTGAACCGCATATTCCTACCTGGACTAACTCGATAACTCTTCTTTGATAGAAAAAAACTTTAGGAGCTTGCTCCACACTCGCTTTTAATTTCTACTTCGTGTTCCTCACCTAATTTACTTATCTTGCAGATAAAATAATGGCTCCAGCTAAGGACGGATTGAAAAGGGGGGACCGGGTGAATTTTCTCCGTGATATAGTTGCGGAGAATGATGAGCTCATCTTTGAGGGGCCCCCGAGGGCTCGAAAACGAACTTCTACGGCCGAGCTGTCGTCGAGTTTACAAGGAGCGACATCCCCGACTGGGGAAATAAGACAAGCTACTCCTCCACTACCACAATCTGCTACAACGATGGCCAATCTCGCGCCGGTAAATGAGGAGTTGGCTGCATAAATTGCCGAGAGTCCTGAAGACTAATTCCCATATCTCGGCGATTAGAATATACTATTGGGGAGCCCACCCCCGATGAACGCATGTATGACTTTGCAGAGACACTAGTTGACATCATCGGGGACGATGAGGAGGGTGAGATTAGTGAGGGTCAGCCAATGGACCCGGTGGTGGAGGAAATACGCCAAGAAACCCGTCCGGATGGAGAAACCAGCCAAGACGCCATCCGGACAAAGGGAAAAGACCGGTGGGAGATCCTACCGTCGTGGAGGTCGTGGAACCCAAACAGAGTGGGTTAACCGCTGACTTCATCGATGCCTTCCGCATATGAGACATCCCAAGATTAACTGTTAAAGAATGGCTCGATATGGGACGCCGGGCCGGCTTTGTATTGGTAAAAGATGGACTTACCTTTCGAATTCCTAATGGTGATAACGTATCGAATCGGCCGGCCCTGGCATATTTGGAGCGGAACCCAGAGTTGCCGCCTCATGGTCAGGATGACCAGACGGTGTCTACCGACGTTGGTCGGTTAATGAGTCAGACCGTGACGATGCGTCGCGCCATTGGGGAGGTTTGTTGCAATACTAGCAATTACTTCCTTATGACTTTATCATTCACGTTATATGTACTAACCATTTTTGTTTTTATTTCAGATGGAGCAGACAATAATTGAGTTAGGCACCGTAGCTGCAGTAGGGGTATACTGTATGCTTAGACATTCGGAGCTCGACTATCCGGATATTATTGGGGAGCAGACGAAAAAATCAGCGTAGAAGCTGATACAAAATCAGCGAGATAAGCATGCCCAAGAGATGGCAGCACTCTGAGAAGAGAATAATAAGGCGATCGAATCTTTACTTCGAGCTCATCGCAGCGAGCTAACTGAGAATTCAACCTTCCATATTGGGCAAAGGCATGCTTTAGAACAATCCATAGAAAATCTCAAGGCGAGAGAGAAGTATGCACAGGACAAGTTAAAGGAGAACCGAGAGCAAACCGAGGAAAAACTGAGGAAGGCCAAAGAAGACAATGTGGCCGATAAGAAAGCTCTCAGGGAGGTCACTGTAATGTTCCGAATATTTAAAGAAACTACTAAAATTAGAGTTTGATAAATATTAGAATCACGGCGATTTTCGATGACGAAACTAATTTTAAGGTGGATAGAAAGTCATAACCGGATACTTCCTGATCGATTAAATGAGAATTTAATATTCGATAAGGATGTAAGTTTGGGTTTCGATGACGATACTAGATTTAGAGTGGGTAGTACGTGACAACGCATTTGTAACAAATAAAACATGTTAGTGTAATATTTAAGATACAATGTGCTAATGAAAAATGACTATAGATATATATGTTACTATTAAATTAAACAATCATTTATATGAAACATATAATATATATTTATATTGATGAGGTGGAAAAGATTGTGATAATCTTAGGGTTTGAAATAAGGGCTATTAATTGAATCTAGGAATTCATACGAGAGAGAAGAGGGAGGGGGAATGAGTTTCCATGGCTGGTAGAGGCGGGAGAAAATAGACCAACTCCTTCAACTTCTTCTTCTTCTTCTTCCTACACCAATGCCTTATTGCTTCGAATAGAATGGGGATTTTAACTTCCCTTAGCAAATGTGATATATGCAGCGGTAAAATTTATAGGTATGTTGGGAAATATAAGAATTGTTTATGTTGGTGTTATATGTGTGGGGAATCGAGTGAGTTTTTGTTCTAATTGATTGAGTTGGTTCCTCAATTACATATAAGGTCCTTTTCAAGTATAATGACAATATTGCAGCCTGTTGGAGAAGGTGAAAACAAGTGCTGGGGAAGAACGAAAATAAAATCCTGGAGGTGTTTTTTTTAGTATATGGGTTCGGTTAATGGTGATTCATTTGAGAGGTGAATAGATAATCAAGTCTAATCTAGGAAATATGGCGAAGTCTCAAAATGCATTTGATAGCTCCTAGAAGTAATAGCAAATGAATTATGATGATGTTGCGGAAACATGTTTTGTAAGTCTCAAAGTGGGCATGGAATCTGATTAGTGTTCATTGAAGAGAGTAGACAATATGGAGGATAACGTGTTAGATTTGTGGCTTCGAAAAGACAAAAGGAAATAATTATGCGTAATAGCGATGGATATAGTACGATTCAAATGTACGCGGGATGATCAATCAAATAATAGAAGGTTCATGCTATTTTATAGTTTTTACGATGAAATGTTTAAATTAAAATGTTTTGAGATACATTGTCCCTGCGGGTGTGAGCACCCGCCGGGAAAGAGTGTCCTTATATGATATTTTTATGAAATGTTATGAAAGAATAAGACTCGGAGTGAGGAAGGATGGACCGTCCGACCGAACCCGGCATCGTGCCTCGCACACGAATCGCCAAAGGAAGGGTATGCTGATGAAGTGAATGAAATGTTCAAGAATGAAATGGTACGTACGGAATGGGCAGAACGGATCCAAGCGAGAAAAGGGGTAGCGCCCGAGTACTCGTTCGGGGATGGGACGCATATGTCTCGTCGAGTCGACTAACAGTTAATGGTCGGCTTGGGCGAGACATGTCACCGGGCATGTAAAACAGAGCCGGCAAGATAAGTAAAAGACACATGAGAGAATGATAAGTAATGTTTCAAGTAATGTTTCAAGTAAAGTTCAAGTAAGTTTTACGAGATTTTAAAATAAGAATTCGAAAAATGAAAGATGTTTTCAAATGAGTATGAAAGATGTTTTTAGGTGAGTATGAAAGATGTTTTTAAGTGAGATTTCGAACGAGCTTCAAGGATAAACGAATTTTAACGATTTTCATAAAGATTTTACGAAGAGCTTCAAAATGAGTTAAGTTTCAAGTATGATTTTTATAAAGATGTTTTACGATGAGTGTTTAAAGAAGTTTTCAAAGCAAGAAGAGTTTTCAAAGTAAAGATAAGTTTTTAAAGAGTATTAACCGAAGTTTCTATTATTCGATTATGACCGCTCTACAGTTTTTGTAGGAAAGGAAAAAGATTAAGGAAATTGTGGGAAGAGTTTGTCCTCGGCTGATACCGAGAGTGATTACGAAGTCGGTAGTAAAGTGAGTTTGTTAAGATGTTAGCGAAAGGAAGATTCTAAATGAATTAGACAGAGTTGTATAAGTTTATTTATGAGTTTTATTCCGATATTGTAAGTTGTAATTACATTATAATATGAAAAAGTGCCTTGTGTTCCAAAGAAAGAGTGAAGCACCGCATGTCAAGCACCGAAAATGGCTAGGCCAGATTTCGGGACATGATAGTCACGGAGGAAAACAAAGAGCTGAAGTCAAGAAATGAAGGCCTCCAATCCGTCAACGATCGTCTCCGGGCACGAATTGTCAAGTTGCCGCCCCATATTAACGATTGCTTTCGAAAGCTAATATGGGAGTACACAGTACACTCCCCTACTTTCTAAAATCTGGGGGCTTTAGCTAATGCCAAGTCGAATGTCCTGTACTTTCTTAGAGGGAGTGTCCAGACACAGAATCATGGGCATATCCCTGACAACTGAGGAGGGAAAAAAGCTCGACCCTAAGCTCACCAGGAAGTTCGAGCCTGTACCTGATGAGGACATGTTGGATTGTTCCCAGGATCCATTCGGGGCGCTACATTTCCATTTGGACGAAGATCTTCACCAACAACTCTATTCAGAGGATGTCGAAACCGAGGAGGGCCCATCTCCGGATGCATTTAGAAGGTTGGCCATTTTATTTCTGGAGCCAATGGGCCCCCTCGTGATGGAGCTCTTGAAGGATGACGATGTGATGGCGGCATATGATCCTCAAATATATACCCCTGCTAGTGTGGTTGGAGCTCGGGAGCGCCATGAAACTGAAATGGCGAGGTTCACCTCCAAGAAATTGACCACTGCGGGGTCTCAAAAAAAAGGCGTCAGTCCTCTATGCAAGAAAATAAAGTTGGTAAAAAAGCGCCCCAACGGTTCTGTTGAAGGCTCAGGCTCTCAGATGCAGAAGAAGCACAAAGGATAACAGAATACAATAGCTTCTTCCTTTTGTCATCTCTCCATATTTTGTATTCCCCAAAAAATGTATAAAGTTTTGATTTCTTCACCTTTTATTTTTGCCATTGTGCTTCTAATAAAGAATCACACTCTGAATAATCTAACATCTCTTCTTTTTAACTTTCATTCGATCGCCACATTCTATGAGGAAGGTAATATGGCCATCTAGAATTCGCTCCCAAAATAATATGCCTTTATACAACATTTTAACGGAGGAAAATAATATACCGATGTTCCTCGAGTCACAAATATCTCCCAAAATGAATATAATACTTTTGCAAACTTCAAGTATGCATAAAATTATCCAATAATAACGGTAGTTTGTGAATAAGATAGAAAAAACTGAGCATGAATCAATCACTTTCTCCTGCTGCCGGTCTATACTTGCATCAGGGACGATAAAATTTTCCCGACTCGTCCATAAGACGGCGTCAACACTTACTCGGCACGTCCATAAGACGGCGCTGTCACATTCTTGACCCGTCCATAAGACGGCGTCACTACTTACTCGGCCCATCCATAAGACGGTGGCATCGCACTCTCGACCCGCCCATAAGACGGCGCCATTCGGCCCGTCCATAAGACGGTGCCACGTGGAAATGGACCAGTCTCCGACGAGGGTGCGACCCTCGCCGGCGTGTCATGGAGGAGTCAGGTATATACTTGCACCCTGATTTGCCACGGAAATATGCTCGGTTCTAAGCCGGCTATATCACAATAAACGGGCCCCTTAACATATTCCAACAGTAATTATGTACAGACGGTTCTGCACCGGACAGGAAAACTCATCATGTTCAAAATACTTTGACGCAGTATCTAATTTGACGAGTTTGAAAATGATCGAATATAAGACAGGTGGTACATTGCATTTCAAATCTAACCTATTTAATTTATTCCATCCTCCTTCATACTAAAATACAATGGACCTACTCCTACCTTAACAGTCCCCTAGTCGATTGAATTCATGTCGTCAAAAAAGATACTTAAAGAATTAGAATAGGACCACAAAAAAGAGGGGAAAATTTTTATTTTAAAAATATCGATGAGTCACGTCTATACAAAATACTTGCGCAAATTGGAAATATGCCAAGTCCGTGGCAGCTCCTCCAGCTCATATTTGTGATCTTATACGTTCATTCCTTCACTACTGCCGTTACTCTGTATGGTCCTTCCCACTTTCGATCTAACGTACCAACATGCTTCGAGACTTCCACTTTCTTAAGAATCAAGTCTCCAACCTTTAACAACATAGGTCGAACACCTTTGTCGTGCTTTTTAGCCATCCGTCTTTTACATACATGCATTCGTGTTGCAGCTCTATCTCGGATATCGTCAATACAATGAGGGTCCAACTTTCTCATATCTTCATTCAATACCTCGTCATAAGCGATAACTCTTTCTGATAAAATAGTCACTTCTACCGGAGACACGGCTTCAAAGTCATATAATAAAGAAAATGGGCTGAATCCGGTAGTGGACCTTGGTGATGTCCGATATGCCCACATCACGTTATACAACTCATCCACCAAAGAGCCTTTGGATTCATGCATTCATATTTTCAGCTGTTGCAGGATAATACGGTTAATAACATCTGTTAGTCCGTTCGTTTCTGGGTGTGCCACGGAAGTAAACCGTTTTCAATACCATAACACTCACACAATTCCTTAACCCTCTTTCCAGCGAATTGCGTTCCGTTATATGATACCAAAATCCTGGGAATTCCTAATCGACATACGATATATCTCCAAAGGAAACTGATAACTTCCTGTCCTCGGACTCGCGAAACAGCCTCAACTTCTATCCACTTAGAAAAATGTTCCACAGCCACAATACATAATTTCTTTTGGCTAGGTGCCGTCGGAAATGGTCCTAAAATATCGATGTCCCATGTATCAAAAGGACATGTTGTCGGCAGAGGTTACATACTAGCTCTTGCCACATGATGCACATTTGAGTGGAACTGACAAACAGAACAAGTCCGAACAAAATTCACACAATCTTTTACCAGCGTTAGCCAAAAATAACCGGCCCTCTTAACCTTATTCGCTAAGGATCGACCTGTTGAATGATCACCACAATCCCTAGCGTGAACTTCTTCTATAACAGCCTTTGCCTGTATTGGGGACAAACATTGAAGATACGGTCCTCCAAAATTTTTCTTATATAGTTTCTCATCTACGTAGATGAAATTCGTAGCCCTTTGCATAGTCCTTTGGGTCTCACCTTCATCGGTGGGCAATTCTCTCATGACTAGATAATTTACGATAGAATCCTTTCAAAATGGTTCGTCGATTACAGCATCCAATAAAAACCATGTCTCATTCGAAAGATCCAAATTAGCCACCTCGGCTGTCTGTTTCTCCACCGGGCTGATAGAGGGCTGGTAGTGGATCATAGTTGTTATCTTTAACTCATCCGAAAGTTTTAAAATTGTTGCCGACTTTGCAAGGCGGTCTACACGAGTATTTTCCTCCCTTGGGATATATGTAAGAACAAATGTCTTAAGATTTTTAGCCGCCTCTTTCAACTTCTCTAAATACATCCACAAATGGTTCCCGTTGGTGCATAAGTATCCGCAAATTGGTTCACCACTAACTGCGAATCAGAATGAGCATGCAAACGAACGATTCCAATTTCCACTGCTAAGTTAATGCCAAATATCAAGGCTTCGTACTCGACGACGTTGTTAGTCGCGGGAAAGTACAACTTTACCGCATATTCGTGTTCTTCACCAGACTTCCTTTCCTTAAAATAAACATCGATACCGGCTCGCCCGGCAGACACTGATCCATCTACAAAAGCATCCCAATACTCCTGAATACCCAATTCTTCCGACCGAATCATCTCTACTATGAAATCCACTAACACCTGGGCCTTCAATGCTGGTCTGGAGATATACTCTATCTGATACTGGCCTAACTCGATATTCCACTTTGCTAGTCTGCCATAGGCATCAATCTTTGATAACACACTTCGGATAGGCTGATCCGTCAAAACTGCAATATGATGTCCTTGAAAATAGTGCCTTAATTTCCGCGAGGCGACTATCAGAGCTCATACGAACTTCTCTAGATCTGTATATCGGACTCCTCTCCCTGCAACTTCCTGCTCACATAATATATCGGTCTATGTCCCTTATCACTAAGTCTGACTAAGGCGGCACTTACTGCCTCTTTCGTTACTGCCAAATATAAACCCAACGGTTCCCCAGGCGATGGGGGAGACATAAACAATGGTTTACTCATATAGTCTTTCAAACTCTTAAAAGCCCTGCTACATTCGTCGTCCCAATACAAAAGATTCGTCTTACGCAAAACCTTAAAAAATGGCAAACTTCTTTCTGCGGATCCCGAAATGAAGCGATTCAATGAGGCTAATCTCCCAATTAGCCTTTTAACTACCCTAACAGTCGTCAGAGAGGTCATTTCTTGGATAGCCGTTATCTTGTCAGGATTCATCTCAATTCCTCTTTCAGACACCATAAAACCAAGGAACTTGCCTCATTTCACACAAAACGCACACTTAAGCGGATTCAATTTCATCCTATATTTCCTCAGTATACCAAAACAATCACTGAAATATTGGATGTGGCTATCTCCATGTTTACTCTTTATCAATACATCGTCGATATAAACCTCCAAAGAATTTCCGATCATATCTTTGAACATTGAATTCATTAAACGTTGATAGGTGGCGCTAGCATTTTTCAACCCAAATGGCATAACATTATAGCAAAAAATACATTTATTTGTCATAAACGAAGTAAACAACTTGTCCTCACAATGCATAAAAATTTGATTATATCCTTTAAAGGCATCTAACATACTAATGAATTCAAAGCCACAGACTGCATCCACCATCATGTTAATAGCCGGTAGTGGATACGGATCCTTTGCGCCTACTTTATTCAAATCCCTAAAATCAATGCAAACTCTCTAGTTATTATTCGACTTTGGGACCACCACTGGATTCGCGACCCAATCCGCGTATCTAACAGGCTCTATGAATCCTGCCTGGAAAACTGTCCACCTCCTCATCAATCGCACTCTCTTTCTTAGGGGAAAAATCCCTATTCTTCTGATGAACTGGTTGCACATATGGGTTAACATTGAGTCTATGAGAACAAACTTGGGGATGAACCTCCACATAATCCTGATAAGACCAAGAAAAAACATCTACGTTACTTTGCAAAAAAAAAATTACCTCCTTCTCAACCTCTGGTGACAACTCAGTACCGATCGTCACTGTCTTTTCCGGGTTAGCGGGGAATAAAGACATTGTCTTGATTACCAGAGGTTCCATCTTCATATCATTCTCCTTAAACTTCCGAGGAGACGGTCCGTCACTTGCATCAATGATTTCTTCGGACGAGAATTCCACCATACAAACGGGTATCTTTGCTTTTGATCCGTCCATACCACTTCTGCACATTACATTATAACATGAGCACGCCAGCTTTTGGTCTCCCTTCATCTTCCCAACACCTCACGGTGTTGGAAACTTCATCATCAAATGTGGTTGAGATTCCACAGCTCCAAATAGGTTCAAACAACTTCTCCCAAGAATTGCATTATAGGGGAGTATAGGGAGGTCCACCACCACAAATTCCACCATCAAAGTCCTTGATATTTCGGGATCGCCCAAAAGGAAGACAGATCTCTCAGCAGCAATAACACTATTGTTAAAACCAACTAACTTTGTATGTACGGGCTTGTTAATACATGACTTACAACAATACGGTCAGGGTCAGGTGATATGACCGATCGGACGACAATATCCTCTTGCCGATCGGACGAGAGAATCAATGGTCAGTCAATCGGTACCCTTCGGAGTGTTGCAGGATCGGTAATGAACTGCTGGAAGAAGGGTGTGCGATCAGCGTCCTCAGGAGAAATGTCAACGAAGGCTGTGCTATTACTCCAGGCGGCGGTGTGCGGCTTCGGCGTGCACAAAAGTCTCATAAATTGGTTCGAGGTGGCTGCGGTGAGATCGTAATAGATTACGATAAGATTGTGTGCAATTAAAATATGTAGAATGTTTGTCTATAAAAGGGAGACGTCTGAAAATGTTGAAGGACAAGCTTTCCAGAGAGTTCCTGATCAAAAGTTCTAAGTGAATTCTTCCTGGGTTTGGTGCCGCATGGGTTTTCCTCCCGGTTCTCGGGTTTCCCACGTATATACTCTTGTTCTTCTTTCATTACGACAACCGTATACCAGGGGTATCCTCACCTAATTATAAAACATCATAGAGTAGATTTCTACTCTTAACAGGGCTGGAGCTGGGTGGTTCCTTTCAACGCCATATGCTCAAAGGCTGCAAGAGTCAATATATTCGTTGCAGCTCCGGTATCCACCAATACTCGAGAGACATAATGATTTGCAATAATAGGGGAGACAATCAATGCATCGTCTTGTGGGGAAACAACCCAGATAAATCCTCAGGTCCAAAACATATTGTCATTTTGTCCAAATCTGTTAACTAGACCGTGTTAACTTCCATAAAGCGCCCCTTCTGGTGTAATGCATGATAAGAACGTTTGCGGGCACGATTTGAATCACCGAAACTTCTTCCCCCGGCGATAGTTATAATGTTGGGGCCTAGATTAGCCCATCTCGGTTGAGCATTCTCAACATTCAAAATCGGTTGGCCCGGGTTGGGGCCAGCCGGAGGAGGAGGTAGTAGTGCTTGCTAGTTTGCGGGGGCTGGTGGGTAAGCTTCATATCTATACTCTTGCTGATTTCTTTGCGGCTGATTTCTACCGCGACCACGATAGTGGTTTCCTCTTCCTCCGTCTCTCTACCACCATTAAAGAATCTTCTCTGGCCGCCTCCTTGACGTTGGCCACGCTGTCCTTCATTCCCACGTCCTCTAGTGTTTGGCCGTGGCGCATCGTCTTTCACGGGTTTAGATGTTGTCCCCACTGGGACACTTATATCAATCTTCACCAGCTTAGATTCTAGAAGAGCCTCCACAATACTGATCTGTTCATCAAGCTGACCCAATTCTAGCAACCTTTTCACCTCATACATTAATTCCCGACAATCATTTGTTACATGTCCAAAACTCCGATGAAAACGACAAAATGCTTGAGACTCGTAAGTCCCCGGTGTAGGTTCCTGCAAATGAGGGGGATAACGAAGAGATCCACCCTTCTTTTGCTCGATAATGTAAAAAATATGTTCATAATTGTATATAGGAAACACTCTCAACTTAGGTTTTGCATGCGGGACAATCTTGTCCAGGCCACGACTTGCAACAATATTGTGAGACCCATACGCCTGTACCTCGATCACTCCGTGCTCCCGCAAGCCTTCATCTTATCGGATGTATTGCGTACATCTCAAAGCCAAATCCTCCATACATTCCAGGGGATCGCTATTCAAAGAGTTACACAACGGGTGTCCAGCCATAATAAGCTGGAGCACCCCAACCTTCTCACTTACAGTAATCCGAGGTATCTTCCTACACTCGGCTTCAAAACGGGAAATAAAACCCAACAATCTTTTCGAAGAGTCATACCGCAACGCGGTCAAAGAAGTAATAGACTATATTGGTGCATTGAAAGGCGTGAAAGTCGAATAAAATTGATCCTTGAAGTTCTTATACGAAACAATCGAGCGCCTCGGTAAACGATTACACCATCGGAGGGTTGATTCCTTAAGAGAAGCGGCAAAAACGAAGCACATTGCCGCATCACTGAAATTCATCAAACTCACATGAATCTCGAAGTTCGATGTATGAGCATGTGGGTCAGTTGACCCACGATACTGTGGAAGATCCTTTGGCATCTCAATTAATTCGGATCGAGTGGCTCCGATAATGGCCGTGGAAAATGGCGATAGAGCGTTAGACGTGTTCCACGGACTTTGCAAAACTTCCATAGATGGTAGAACCTTTCCTCGATTGCCAATGGGCTCACTAGCCCTCTCAGTCTCAATATAATCTCTCTTATAAGCTGAGGTCTGATGAGTATCCCAGGTGTGCTCGCCATACACTCGTCTCCTTTCCTGGCCAAGAGTCAAGTTGGCCTCCAATTGGTTCATCCTAGCGTCGTTCTGCTCAATTTTTCCGCTTATCTCTTTGAACTTCAGTTCTATCAACTCCCCAATATTTTGCAGAGTATCGTTCTGCTCTGTGGTTGCCGCGGTGTTAGCTTGCGGTTCCGGAACATGATCAGTGTCTTCCTCCGCCACCTCATCATTAACGGGTTCCGGGGTAACATTGTTCCTCCAGGTTCTCCTTTGGGCTTCGACTTGCTCTAATTGAGCGATTAAAGTACGCCTTCGCTCTTCCAAATCTTCATCGGTTTTTGTTTGATCCGCAGATCTAGAACGCGCAGGTGGCGAAAGGCGGGTATTATTACGGACTGCAACTCGGCCAACTCTCGCAAATTCATAATACATAGATAAACACCGAGGCAGATGAGGATAAAAAGTAGGTGCCCTTCCGGATGAAATCCCGCTCCGGGAGGGTCGAACAGTGACATTTTGAGTAGGAGGTTCCTCCGGGATTGACGATTGAGCTCCTGGTAACGCAGCAACCTCATCATTCGCCTGAGGATTAGGGTCTACCTCAATCTCATCATCGAAAATATCATCATCAGAATTTCGAGTAGTCATGATAACAGAAATCCAAACTCAGCAATAAAGCTCTCAATGGGATGAAATCTCGTCCCCACGGACGGCGCCAAACTAATCTAGTCTAAAAATATTTTAGGGTATTTATTTATAGATCCGTCAATTTTTAATTATTCGGAATTCAGTTGATGTTGGGACACAAGCGATATACGAGGTTGGGCCCACAATGTGTGGGTTTACGTCCTCGGGAGATCAAAGCTCTACCTTGGTTTTCACTATAATATTCAACGAATACAAGTACAATGATGTGATAACAATAATCCATGTGGAACGACACGAAAAACGATCGAAAACACTTCGTTGCGCCCGAAAAAATGTACAGATGCGAGGTGTGATCAATAACTCGCGAGACAGTGGGGCGACAGCTCGCGAGTGCAGGTCACAGGGCAACAACATGCGAGTCAACAAGTCGTGACTTCGGTAGAAGAAACAGGCAACAAGTCGCGACTACGGGCAATTAGTCGCGGGTGCAGGGAGAACAACTCACGACTCAGGTTGAAAAAGCAACACGTCGTGACTCAAGCAGAAACAAGTCGCGAATGACAACAAGTCGCGAACAGTCTGGAGAAAAGTAATATTTTGCCTTGGGAAGCGTGAGAACAGTCTGAACCCTTTTCCAGTGCCCTGTGACTTATATTTATAGAGAAATCCAGCCCAACTGGTAAGTTTTAGGCTCAGGAGTCCAATTTCATTTGATTCAGCCCAAAGTACTTAAATAATATCCAATTAAATTGGAATAAAAGCCGTATAGTCCCGTAGTTTAGTAAATGTGTCCCGGTCGAGAATTAGTCGGAAATGTCAATGAGAGAATACCGGAAAACCACGTATATCAGTTCTTTGTCTCCAAATAGTGAACACGCAGCCACATAACATCATTGCACCCGACCGATGTTCTCGGGTGGCAAATTACAAATATACCCCTAGCCTCGTCCGGGGCCGAAATAACCCAAAATATCTCAAAACACTTACAGAAGCCTTCTATGAGGTCCAGCATGCCCGAATTACCAGAATACCCCCGAAAACGCCTCGCGATAGATATATGAAAATACCACATAGTCATGTCGGACGAGCCCCCGAGTAAGGATAAACACTAGAAAATACCCCCGGGTAATATCAGTATAGTTACAAGATTTTGATCACAAAACCGGTTTTAGATTTGTTGTTTGTGGAGATAACTTTTAGAAATTAAAGCAACAAACAGATGAAAACAAATTTTTCTTGGAAAAACCCCGTGAGGAGGGAAAAACCACCGTTTCATGAAGGGATTCATCTTGATTGATTCATTAAGCGATAAATAAGCAATTCAATAGTGATCAAGCACAAGGAAGAACAATAACGAAGTTTAACGAAAAGGAATAGAGAGCATCCACCGTAATGATTATGCTACTTGATGATCCTAAAAGATGTGTCTAAAGCCTTCATTTATTTCTCCTTAAATAGATGAGTAACATCAGTTATTCTCGTAATCTCCAGCAGTTATTTCGTAACCTACGTCGTTATTTACCTCAATTTTCATCCGAATTTCACATGGTAAGATCAATCGAGAGAGGAATGATAGATCACTCCCTTGGACTAATACAACACTTGGCAAATTCGGCCTTCTAATCTTCGTATGGGCTTGATCGGGTCGTGCCCGATGTGCTTGGGCTTTGGTCTCGAAATTATCGGTTTGGGCCTGCTCTTTGACTTTGTGCCGGCCTATCAGCATGAGCCGTGGCCTTTGCATGATACCTGGTCCTATAGTTCTCATCAGCTAATTTATATAATTATGTTATCCATCTAATATTATATATTATAGTTTATTATTTAATTTTGATGGATCATAAAACTTATGTTATAAAGATCATATCGTGATCTCTTCTTCTACCTTTTATATGTACAATTTCTATATATGAAGAATTTATCTCACTATTATGAAAATGAACCAGTAGTGTACATATCCACTATCACTTTATATTGATGCATAAATTGTATTTAGTTATATGACCATTGGTTTTCATTTACTAAATGAAATAATGAGTCGTGAATTGTTTGATTTTTGGTTTATTTGAAATCTCAATAAATAGATTGCATTTGTGTTATCCTAAGAGTTTGTTCTAGAAAAGATTATGGAGAGAAAATGTATTCGAAAACTCTACAAAATATCTCAAGGTAAATACGGGTCCCCTTTTAATAGAATAAAGTTTAGATTCATGCCTCTTTTAAAATATTGGATTTTCCGTTATTTAAATCGTCTATCTCCATAACTTGTAGTTATTTATCATGCAATGAATGATTGATATTGGAGATAATGTGATTCTAAGGTCTTGATCTTAAGCATGGATAAAGTTTTGCATTAAAAAATTATTTAAAGTATGATAAATATTTTAAAATACTCATATTAGTTTATGATATAAAATGTATAGTTATTTAAAATAGATTTCCAACATTTAATTGGAAGAAGATTAGTTCTATATTTTAATTAAATAAATTAATTCACCAAAATTTTAGAACAAACTTTTTCCAAATCTAAAAATAAAGATGACCAGTTCTTTTATTTATTAAATCTTTTTTTAACTATCTGAACAGTAATGATAAAAGGAAACAAAACAAAGATATCTTCTATTGGATCAAGTTATAAATAGAATCTTGAATGAGTTCACAATTTTTTAAAAAAATTAATGCTAATCAATAATCACTTTGAAATTGTTAAGCAATTCCAGAAATACTCATTTTTTATAACACATCGGAGCCATGGTTTGGAGTGCTTATTTTTTTAAACGAACAAACAGAAGAAAAGTAGATAATGACACCTGATAAATGATAACTTTCTTTCGAATTTGAATATGAATAAAGATTGTTTTTAAGATTATTGTTTCCAAATCAAATCTTCACATAAATAAATTGAGATTAATATCAAATGTAATAAATATGAAAACAATACTAGAAATTATATTTGATATTTCAAATCAAATATGAATGAGTATCGTCTGTATCACATCGTAATGACATTGAATTTAAGCAATTCCAACGAAACTAGTGTCCTCCAATATACAAAGCAAGAAACTCTATTGCTAAAAAAATAATGGTTATCAATGAACCCAAAATCAAAAATGGAAAAAAATATAAGAACCAAATAATATAAGTAATCTGGGTATCTAAGACTACTTGTTCTAAACATTAGAAAAATAAATAATAATAATAATAATAAAAGTAATAACCTTTTAAATATATATATTCTATAACATAGTTTAGATTAGGTGGTTTTGGACAAGATAAATGTTTCTACGACACTTTTGCGGTGTTGATGCTAAGAGTGTTCACTATTCGGTAGAAACCGAATACTGAACTGTACACCAAATTTTTTTTACCGAACTGATCCGATATTAAGAAATCGGTTCGGTATTCGGTTTTAAAAGTTTGGTCATTTCGGTATTTGATTCGGTAAAAAATTCTACTGAATACCGAATTTAACCTTTTGTTTAATTTAAAACTAATATGTGTTGCATTTAATTATATAATTAAATATATTATTATGACTAATTTTTTATTTAATTTGATTGAATTTCGGATAATTCGGTATTTCGATAAATACAGAAACCGAACTGAAACAATTCGGTATTTACCGAACCGAATTGTTTTTTGTACTTATTTGTTATTCGATAGGTAATTTTTTTATTTATTCGTTATTCAATAATTGAAATTCGGTTCGATTTGGTTCGGTATTTGCTGAATAAATACCCCTAGATATTGCTCATGAATTCGAGATGGCGGAAAATCTCAAGGGAGGACAATACTATTTCAATTGTCCAACACTTGCTTTACCAGCTCTGCTCATCATAAAATCACTCGGATACCATAATAGGTTTGAGATGTAGAATAGTGAAAGTATTATTCATTTCTTGTGGATGAATCCACACTAGTCTAGAATATATACATATAAAATAAATAAGCTTATTAGGAATTAGTTCTTGGATTGGGAAGATTCCATATCGATGATGTTTTTATTTTCTTAAATATGGAAGCTCCTGGATAAAGTTATCGGATCACCACTAAGATAACAAACCACACAAATGAATTTCCTAATTGAATTAACTAGTCTTTTCTCAACTACTTTCATATAAATGCTTCCCATGTTAAGGGTTACCTCGACTATCTATCAAACAATGTCCATATGCTCGATCTTCCCATCACGGATCATTATTCGATCCATCATGGATCTCCCATGTTGGGGATTAAACACGTGTGCGAACAACCTCGATAGATTAAGTACAACCCGAGAATTAAAGCAAAGAGAAAATAACGACACAAGAAATTTAACGTCGAAACCCGGAATGGGAAAACCACGTGAACGGCGGAAACGACCAAATTCACAATCACTTGAGAAGATTACAACACACACACACGAAGAGAAAATTCGGAATACAAGAGTATTGAAGTGTATAACAATGAACCCTAAGACCCACTTATATAGATGATGCGGTTGAGATAATTAAGGTAACTAACAAATATTCCTAATATTTGATTACATCCCCATATATGATTATCCATGATCAATCATATATATGCGTCTATATATATTGATTTGATATGATATTGTTTCCTTCAATATCTCCTAACATAACTGTCGATATCCTATACCAGTGGGTCCCGCCATATCTCAGTTCGGTCCTCGACCAATTGCTCTCATCTCATATCTTCGGGTCACGTGCCTTCGGTCCTCTACCGATTGCTTCGGTCCTCGGTCCATTTGTCACCTTCGATATTACGTACTTTGGTCCTCACCCACTAGGTACCAATACCGGCCATCCCATCTTCCTTGTGTGCCCCGATCGACCACATTGCCGATCGTCATCCAAGTGTAACCGATCGATAACAATACCGATCTCCACATTTAACAATCTCCCACTTGGAGATCAATTATACATCTTCTCTTGATAGTGTCTGCTCACCAACTCACTTGGTGAGACCAACTAGAGCTATGCATAGCTCTAGCTTTGTCATAGTGACTCTCTTCGTCAGTATGTCTGCCGAGTTTTCAGTGCCTTTGATATTCATCAACTGAAGCTCATTTTTCTAGAGCAGATCCCTAATATAGTGATACTTCAACTCAATGTGATTCGTCCTTGCATGAAATATCGGGTTCTTTGTCAAACATGTGGCACTCTGATTGTCACTGTACAAAGTCTGCAGATCGGTTCCTTTACCGATCTCAATCAGGAAATTCTGGAACCACACCATCTCATTTCCTGCTTCGAAAATTGCATCATATTCTGCCTAAGTTGAAGAAAGTGAGGCACACTTTTGCAACTTCGACTTCCAACTAACACCTGTACCGCCAACAGTAAATACATACCCCGATGTACTCTTTCGATCGTCCAGATATCCTCCAAGGTCGGTGTCCACATACCCTGTTAATTCAATCGGTCCCCTTCTAAAACACATCTTCCGCCTTGATGTCTCTTTGAGGTATCGTAGCAACCATAGCACTGCTTCCCAACTTTCTCAAGGTTCGACATGAACTTGCTCACAACTCCCACTCCATGTACAATATCAGGTCTCGTACATACCATTGCATACTTCAAACTGCCGACCGTTGAAGACTAGGAAACGTTCATCTCTTCGGCCCCCTGGTCGGTCATCGGTGGCTGCTCCTTTGAGAGTTTCATGTGTGCTCCCAAAGATGTTTTAGTCACTCTTAAGTCTCCCACTTGATACCGATCAATCGCTTTTTCAATATACTTTTTCATGAGACAAGGTCAGTGTACCATTCTGCAGATCTCTCAAGATTCTCATTCGCAGAACCTGCTTGACCGGTACCAGGTCCTTCATCTGGAATGCTTCAAACAACTCCCGTTTGACTTGTTTTATCTCCTCCATGTCACCCCCTACGATCAACATGTCATCGACATACAGTAGAAGGATTACGAATGTACTTTTGCCCACTCGGAGATAGAAACAGTTGTCTGTCTCTCAACTTTTGAATCCCCATTCGGTCATTAGGGAGTCAAACTTCAAATACCTGCCGAGGAGCTTGTTTCAATCCATACAAGTTCTTTACCAATTTGCAGACTATATTTTCTTTACCATGCGCCTTGAACCCCTCGGGTTTTGCCATGTAAATCTCTTCCTCAAAATCACCATGAAGGAAAGTCGTCTTCACATCCATCTGTTCAAGATGGTGATTCTCCGCAGTCACTATACTCAAAATCACCTTGATCGTCATCATCTTGATGATCGGTGAGAATACATCAGAATATTCAATTCCTTTCATCTACAAGAATCTTTTGACCACTAGTCTCGCCTTGTAACGTTTGGACCCATCTGCCTCCTGCTTACTCTGAATACCCATCTGTTGAGTAAGGTCCGATGTTCCCTCGGCAATGTTGTCAAGACCCAAGTCTTGTTATTCGACAAGGACGTCATTTCGTCATTTCGTCATAGCAAGCTCCAACTTTTCCTGCTCACAAGACTCAACGGCCTCTCGAAAATTCTCTCGCTAGCCATCGTCAGTCATCAATGTATGATACATTGCATGAGTGTAACAATAGGGTGATCTCCTCTCCCTGGTTGACCGCATCAACACAGGAGTGACTTCCTCGACATTGTCATCTGTCGCCTGGTCTTCATTTTGTTGATCGGTATCAGACCGATTATACTGAAATTCTGACACCTCGTCAGAAGTGATACCGATCGGCTCCTCCGATCCGTCCGGAGGTCCACTGCTCCCACTTGACAGTATCACCAATATCACCTCAGTAGACTTCTCCTTAGTCTTTACGATAGTATCCTTGTAATGTTGATCTTAGTTGATGGTCCCGTTGATCGATCTAATTATTTTCCTCCCTTCAGTCTAGAACCGGTAACCAAAATAATTAACTCGATAACCAATGAAAATAGTTTTTACAGCTTTATCATCAAGTTTATCCCTTTTCTCATGGTATATGTGGACATACACAATGCAACCGAACACTTTGAGATGATCCAACTTCACCTCCATCCCAGTCCACTTCTCCTCGGGCAACTCGCAATCCAGTGGTACCGATGGACTCCGATTGATTAGGTATGCTATCGTACTCACATCATCCGCCCAGAAGGTCTTTGGTAGACCAGCATGCAATCTCATCGATCAGGCACTCTCATTCAAAGTGTGGTTCATTCGTTCAACAACTCCATTCTGCATCGGCTTGTTCGGGACCGATCGCTCTAGCTAAACCCTAAACCCTAAACAATAGTTTCTGAACTCCTCCCCGTCATACTCCCCTCCATTGTCTGATTTCAGACACTTCAACTTGGTTCAAGTATCGAGCTCCACCTCTACTTTCCACCTTTTAAATGTATGGAACACATCAGATTTCTTCCTTAAAAAATAGACCCATACCTTATGGGTATAGTCGTCAATGAAGGAGACGTCATACTTCGAGCCTCCAACGGACTCGACCGGTGACATACCCCACACATCGGTGTGCACGAGTTCCAGCTTGCTGGTTTTCAGATTCCGCTTCACCTTCGTAAATGTTACTCTTCTCTGCTTGCCAAGCACACAATCCTTACAGAATCAGATTTCTTTGTCCTCAAAGATCGGTAATAAGCCTTTCCGGGCCATGATCTTCATGCTCTTCTCACTCATGTGGCCAAGGCGATCGTGCCACATCTTCAGTAACCTTCTTCGGTCCTCCATTGATCGGTCCCGATTTGACCGA
This sequence comes from Utricularia reniformis, assembly GCA_009725065.1. Taxonomy (NCBI): domain Eukaryota; kingdom Viridiplantae; phylum Streptophyta; class Magnoliopsida; order Lamiales; family Lentibulariaceae; genus Utricularia; species Utricularia reniformis. The sequence continues at coordinate 30,504 of RWGZ01001007.1, read as the reverse complement.
TCGATTTCCAGTGTAGTAAGAGAGGATCGGTCCCCATTTGGCCCGATCGGTCTCTCCACGTACAAAGTCCCAGACTTCATTCCCTCAGCGATGACCAAAGCTCCTTTGGTCACTTTCCACCGACCGTCCAGAAAGATGTTCGGTACCCATTGAAATCCTACTGTCCGACCGATATCATGTTCTTACTCAGTCCGAGTATATACATCACATCCTCCAAGGTCCAACAGTAACCATTTGAGGATCGGATCGGTATATCAACCTGACTGGTGATCTATAGGAACTTCCCATCGGCAAGATTAACCTTCCCGAAAATTCCCTGCTTTGAAAGACTTAAACTACATCTGATTAAAACAGGAATGAAAAGATACACCTGAGTCAACCACCCATGACTCCACTGCACTCTCGAGACAGAGTACAAGTGCATCATCAGATTCAGCGGCTACTGATGTTGAACTCTCCTCCTTCTTCGGCTCCATGCATTCCCTACGGAAGTGTCCCTTCTTCCCACAGTTCCAGCAATCGAGCTCACCCCGATTCTTCGACTTTCCCCGATTTCTCGATCGGGCCCTGCTCTCGCCATTCTACCCTCGATTATTCTTTCTACCCCGGGAAGAATCTGCCACCAATGCATTGCTTTTGGTATCCCCCTTATGCTTTGGTCTCAATTCTTTACTGATGAGTCGAGTAGGCACATCATCAAAATTGAGTTTTCCCGGTTGACTACTGATGATATCAACAGTCGTTGACCAGCTATCGGGCATGGAACCAAGAACGGGAACGGCCTGCGTATCTTCATCCATGATATGTCCATCCAACGACAACTCGTTGGTAAGGTTGTATAAATCATTAAGATGTTCTGCAATGGAGGCACCCTCTCCCATCGTCATGGAATACAACTACCGTGTCAAGAGCACACTATTTGTCGATGTACATATCGGACATCGCCTCTATCATACCGTACGTCGTCGTATGTTTGTTGTAGTTGAGCATCACTTTTTTCGACAACGATAGTTGAATGATTGCCAACGCCTTGCGATCCAATTTTTGCCAATCCACATCCTCCATCTTTGCCGGCTTCTTTTCTTCCAGTGCTTCCCCTAAATCATTTCAATAAAGGGTATTGCAGATTTGCATTTTCCAGTAGGCAAAATCAGATCCATCAAACATCCTTAAGCTTCCCTATTCGTCACCCATCACCGATTGCACCACTACTACCCCACACAGCCACCACCAATTGTTGGAGATTAAACAAGTGTGCGAACAACCTCGATAGATTAAGTACAACCCGAGAATTAAGTAAAGAGAAAACAACGACACAAGAAATTTAACGTGGAAACCCGGGATGGGAAAACCACGTGACCAACGCAAACGGCCAAATTCACTATCACTTGAGAGGATTACAACACACACACACGAAGAGGAAATTCAAAATACAAGACTATTGAAGTGTATAACAATGAACCTTAAAACCCCTTATATAGATGATGTGGTTGAGATAATTAAGGTAACTAACAAATATTCATAATATTTGATCATATCCCCATATATGATTATTCATGATCAAATCATATATATGCGTCCATATATACTGATTTGATATGATATTGTTTCCTTCAATATCTCCTTCCATAACTGCCGATATCCTAGACCAGTGGGCCCCGCCATATCTCAGTTGGGTCCTCGATCAATTGCCTCCATCTCATATGTTCGGATCACGTGCCTTCGGTCCTCTACCGATTGCTTCGGTCCTCAGTCTCTTTGTCACCTTCGGTATTGCGTACTTCGGTACTCAACCGATCGGTACCAATACCGATCATCCCATCTTCCATTGGTGCCCCGATCGACCACATTGCCGATCGTCATCCAAGTGTGACTGATCGATAACAATACCGATCCACACTTAACATCCCAGGTGAAGTTTTGCTCTCTAGGGTGGCCAACCTATCCGATCAACAATCACTCCATCTACAAATATAAGTTATGGAATGAATTAGCTAATTAAATTACAATGATACCATAGAAATTTATAGATTAATTGAATTTAGTCATGTGACATGAATACCTAATTTTTATCACATCGACTTTGGAGAAAAAAAATGGTCAAAATGAATATTTAGTTGAATGGTATGCGGGAAATTTAGGCGAATTATAATAATCCAAATATAATTAAACTGGTGTTGACTTAGAGTTTTTTTTAGATGGCCTCTAACTCTAGGGACTAAGATGCAAATAATTTCAAATTTATTTTTTTCTAAAGGACGGAGTGAACGATTAATTTATAAATTAATATAATATATGATATTGGAAACTTGGTCAAGGAAACGTGGCCTTCATTACTCAAATTATTGTTATAGCCTTTAGCTTCTAGGGTTTCCAAACTTACGGACAACCATTTGCCTTATCATAAGCCACTTTTTGCATTAACAGCATACTTTTTTTGTCTTCTCCCATTGGTTTATAAGGGAGTGTGTACTATAGTAATTATTTAAATCAAATTTGCTATATTGTTGTCTATGTAACTTCGATCAAATTTTAGAAATTTAATACTATTAAATAAATTCAACTAACAAAATATGTGTAATTCAACAGAATTCATTGGAAAAATGGTATAACAATGTAGAGTGTGCTCGTATCGAAACATTGACATATATTTTTCATCATAGAAATGTGTATACGGTTTCTTTGTAGAATACATATGTGAAATTCAGGAATGATTGATTATGATTAGACGAGTTAATTTTTATCTTGAAATTAAGGAATAAATGGGAGCGTTATTATATAAAATAAAATAAAATTGTCCCATGGCCCATGAAAACGTGATGTCTCAATCAGATGTGCTGAATTTCAACTCCTCTTTTAAGTGTAGATTTGCATAATTGTAGAAGGATTCATCCCTGACTTTCTTTCTCAACATTAGGTTTTCTTCTCTTGTTCTCTTTAATCTCACTCTCTGTGCTTGTTTGTTGAAATCCAAAGCTATGTTTCCTTCATCTGTGGGAAACGCTTCTTTGGAGCCATGGTTGAGATCTTCGTCGAGGCAGAACCCTAATTTGGAAGAGGAAAACCCTCATATTTTGTTTCACTTTCCAGCTCAGCTTCAAGACGAGCAAGAGCATGTGTTTAATCATCAGATTTTGTTTCAAAATCAGATTATATGTACAAATCCTTATGTTGGGAGTCATCAAAGTGGTAAAAACCATATCGAGGTGAAATCAAAAGGTACTCTTTTGGATCCTAAGATAGAGAAGAAAGTAGATCTACCTTTAAGACGACGGAATATCGGTGTTGCGCCGAGAAGAAGAGCTGGGAAGAAAGACCGGCATAGCAAGATTTGTACGGCACAAGGGATTCGAGATCGGAGGATGCGATTATCCCTACAAGCAGCTCGTAAATTCTTTGATCTACAAGACATGCTTGGTTATGATAAAGCTAGCAAAACTATTGAGTGGCTGTTTACAAAATCCAAAAAGGCTATCAAGGAGCTTGCAAAAAATCATCCTGAAGTTAATTCAAACGATTGTAATAGCGATATGAAGAGCGACTCTTTCACTTCGGAGTGCGATGAAGTTGTTTCGGGAATTGAAGAGAACTCACTCAAAGATACAAAGGATTTAGAGAAAGAGGATAAAAACATGGAAAAGATGCACTGCAAACCAAACCTTAGAGATTCGAGGGAGAAAGCACGGGCACGAGCAAGATGCCGAACGAAAGAAAAGATGATGATCAAATTTTCAAACCAGCTACCTGAAGATGATCATCACCTTCAGAAATTAGGGTTTTCAATCACTAACTTTGAAGCAGCAGCAGAACAAGAAACAACTAATTTCTCAGATCAACCAAGGATTTTGACATATGGGATTGATTATAACGTACTCGAACAACAACCGACTGACTCCGGAACCCTCGAAAACCTTCTTGGAATCCCAAGTACATCTGTTGCATCATGCTCCACTGATCATCATCATTTCACCTCAGATTCCTTCATAGATCCCAACAGTAACTTTATGGGATTTCTCACAAGTTGGGATTTTCTGAGCAATGAAAGAACAGCAGGATCCAGTAGCTGCACTGTAACAGATCAAGTTTCACTGCCGAGTAACACCACCAGAATTTACTCATCAAACCCTTGATTTTCTTAGACCTACTGCTTCCAGGAAGATGACTACTGAAGTTTATTTACTACCTCCGTGACTCAATCAGGTGTGTGTCTTTCTATGTGTAAATTATTTCAGTTGTGAGAGCACTGAATTCCTATCTGTTTTTATGTACTCAATCCTTATAATTCAACTGTATCGCGTTCTTCATCTAACCCCAATTATGGTTACGCTTTAATTCACCAGCCGCTCATTCAATTTGGCTGTAAATGATTAGACTGCCTTCTTATTCTTCTTATTTTTCAGCAATGATCTACGCTTACCAATAATCGGATTGACATCATTACGTTACAAGTAGTGCCGTATTCCGAAAATTATGTCTTCATTTGAATGTGTTCATGGATCAATATGTTTCCTTTTTAATTACTAAAGTTAGGCACATCTTTTGGCTTATTGCACCATTCATAAACGTGTTCAAGACTCAAGACCATTCGAATATAAAACTAGACATACTCTAGTTTATAATATATGCGATACAACTACTAATTAAGTTTGATCTAGACTTTTATAATGCTTTCATTTCTCTTATAACTTATATTATTGAACTTTATTCCCAGATATACTTGATTATGTTTAAAATCAATATTATTGAACTTTATTCCCACATATACTTGATTATGTTTAAAATTAGGAGGAGGGTTGATGACTAATATATTTCTATATCTGAATGTCAGAAGATGATGGTTTACTCAATTAGGCTTATACCACGAGAAATAAATAGAAGAAAGTCGTTTTGTTTTACTTCATAACCATTGTAGAAGAGATGAAACGAGAAAGAGTAGGAAATAACAAGTTACACTGAAGAATTAGGCACTTTATTTTGGTTGGCAAGCATTCATAACATTGAAACAATTATGCACATTTGGGTATCATGATGGCTTTCTTGGCCGACTTTCAATTGATAATTAAATTTGACTTATGTTTTTATAAAAATAGTAATAATGGAAAATACACGTGGGCGTCTGCCTTTTTCATAATGATACATTTACATTATAAATATAATATTTGACACCTCTTAAATAAATCCAGCTGTCTGCAACTCCAAAGGGATATTAGTTAATATTTTTTTACTAGTTATGTTTGCCCACGGTCCACAACTTACGAGTTGTCTAAATGACATGTCCTCAAAGTTACGAAATTGCAAATATGATACACTTTTTAAGCAAAAATATGTATTTGTAACCCTCAAACTTCAATTAAATGCATATAAGACACTTCAAGTTTCCAATACCGTTTATTATTTCCACTTTAATGAAATAGTAAATTTTTAACATTTTATGCACAATTCTCGAATATCAAAGGTAAATTTTGTATAATTTTTAAAGTGGGTCTTATTTGCGTGCTTTTAGAGGGGTGTTCAAACGTTTTAAACTTACGGAAACCGGGTACTTAAATGTAAGGGGTAAAAAACAAACGATATTGATAACTTTAGGTGTCATTCTTGTAATTTTGTAAGTTTGAGGGCATGACCTTTACACAACTCGTAAGTTGGGGGTCTAATTATACAATTTTCACATTTTTTACAAAATGATCCATTTACATTTAGTTATTTGTTCTATACTTTATATTATTATTTAGTCTTAATTATTTTAAAATTATATTTGAGTTACCAATTTTATTACATATTGTAATTGTAGTACAAGATCTCCACAATTCAAAACAGGTGTCACATTTTGTCTCCCCGTTTGGTTCGTATATTTATTAGGATTTGTTGTTTAATTTTCTAGAGTTGATAAATTTACATGGAGGGAGGTAATGCAAATATATAATATCTATGGGTAAGAAACATTAAAACTAGAGCACCACTCTCATTAAACATTCTTCTCAAATCCAATATGAGATTTTGTCAATACTCTTCTCAATTAACAATCTCATAATAATACTCTATAAGGGTATTCAGGATTTTGAGTCTTCCGTAACAAGTAATTCTTTAGATTTGTGTTAATTTAATCGATTGGAGTGTGCATGAAACTAATTTTAAAACCCACAATTTTAATATATTAGTATGCCATTGTATTATATTATAGATCATTCGAATATACTAAATATGGATTAGAATGTGGGTCAGTCACATTCTCAAAATATATTGTTTAGATAACTAAAAGACACATGCGATTATTATAATAAACTTTTCACAATATATGCAAATTATATATGCAATGTTTCAATGCTGATTCGAAATTTTGTTTTGCTCTAGATCATTATATCCACGGTAATGATTATACATTTTATTATTATTATTATATAAAATTGTTTTTGAATTACTCTATGGTTGGACCTAAGAAACACTTAGACCCCACCTGATGATCTTGTAAAGGGCGGGTAATCATAAAAATACTATTATTTCACGAAAACATAGTGCAAGCGATATATCGATTAATGTATCATTACATATGAAAAGATCGATTTTTAAATGTCTAGAGTATTATTTTATATATTAAATACATTAAAATTTTGTTTTTGAGTTTTAATCTATTCACACCAGGAAAGTGTAGAAAATTAACCAACTAAATTCAGTTACCTAATAATTTCATAATTAATAATTTGTTTATAGATAAATTAAAATATATATTTTTAAATATCTAGAGTATTATTTTATATAAATACATTAAAATTTTGTTTTTGAGTTTTAATCCATTAACACCAGTGTAGAAAATTAACAATTAAATTCAGGTACCTAATTTTATAGAATTAAATAATCAGTATAATTTGATTTTTAGATAAATTATAATATGTGAAGTGATATTAAATGTAGGCTGCTAGAATTAAATGAGCAGCAGACAAAGAGCCGTACCACTTGGACCAAGTGGTGAATGATGCGCTTCCTGTCCTTTTCTATTTTTACCTACACTATCCCACCCCCCATTTTACATTTGCAATATTCAATATAAATTTATAAAATAAACACTTGACACCCCTGCAGCATCAGAGAATATCTTCTTTGATGTATAAGTCACCGTTAGATATTTGTGTTATTTCTATAATAACCAGAGTTGAACGTTGGATCATTTTCGTTGGCATAAAACATTCTTACTAAATACGTTTACTTGTGTTGGCAAGCACTTTAAATAAGCAAAAAACGAAAGAGTCCTTTTGTTAGCGATGATAATTTGAGTTTATGTTCCTTAGATAATCTAATTAAACTAGTATTCTGAAAGCAATATGNTTAATGTATCATTACATATGAAAAGATGGATTTTTAAATGTCTAGAGTATTATTTTATATATTAAATACATTAAAATTTTGTTTTTGAGTTTTAATCTATTCACACCAGGAAAGTGTAGAAAATTAACCAACTAAATTCAGGTACCTAATAATTTCATAATTAATAATTTGTTTATAGATAAATTAAAATATATATTTTTAAATATCTAGAGTATTATTTTATATAAATACATTAAAATTTTGTTTTTGAGTTTTAATCCATTAACACCAGTGTAGAAAATTAACAATTAAATTCAGGTACCTAATTTTATAGAATTAAATAATCAGTATAATTTGATTTTTAGATAAATTATAATATGTGAAGTGATATTAAATGTAGGCTGCTAGAATTAAATGAGCAGCAGACAAAGAGCCGTACCACTTGGACCAAGTGGTGAATGATGCGCTTCCTGTCCTTTTCTATTTTTAGGAGTTTTTTAGCGTTGATAGCATTGTCAGTGCCTATATTATTCATAAATAACAGTTGTTTTAAATTATTTATCCATATAGCACTGTAACCTTTTTCTTTATCCATATACCACTGACAATGACAGTATCTAATCATTAAAATTGAAATTAATTATGTAAATATCAATTAAAAAATTAGACTTAAAATCCAATAAAATGAATAATAATCAATTTTATAAAAACAAGCCAAACGTTTAAAATTTTAATTAATTCTTTTAGTTAGAAATTTTATTTTAATTCTACAGTGCTAATATTGACTAAACAATTCTAATAGTTTAACTTTTATTAGGAAACTATTTTAATAGTTTAACTGTAAAATAATTTTAAAAATAATACATAAGTAAAATATTACAGTTATATAATATTAATTATCATTTCCAAATTTTAGAATATAATATTAGTCTATTTTTATTATGTTTAATCTATTTTAGAAATTGGCCCGTGAGATTAAAACGAATTTAAAAAAAAAACCAATTTACTGTTCACAAACAGTAAATTGATGGTATATTACGAATTTTTTATTGTCAGATGCTATAAAAACGATTTGTAAAAAAGGTAAGGCAGATAACAATAAAATGGTACTGACACAGGCACTGTGCCAACTCACCACTATTTTTACCTACACTATCCCACCCCCCATTTTACATTTGCAATATTCAATATAAATTTATAAAATAAACACTTGACACCCCTGCAGCATCAGAGAATATCTTCTTTGATGTATAAGTCACCGTTAGATATTTGTGTTATTTCTATAATAACCAGAGTTGAACGTTGGATCATTTTCGTTGGCATAAAACATTCTTACTAAATACGTTTACTTGTGTCGGCAAGCACTTTAAATAAGCAAAAAACGAAAGAGTCCTTTTGTTAGCGATGATAATTTGAGTTTATGTTCCTTAGATAATCTAATTAAACTAGTATTCTGAAAGCAGTATGGTGAGACCTTCGGAACCCAATACTCCGAACCTGGTTAGGTCCAAGTCTAGCCAGGCCAGCCCAAGTGACAAAAGTCGAACTTGAAGTCTCAGATCCAACTCACGTAAATGGAAGATCCGTTCTCTGTGATCGGGACCGATCGATAGAATCATGCGTTCTCCTCCTCATCGGGACCAATCGGTCCAAGACACACAGACTACGCTTGGGGCCATCCACATTTCTCAGCATGTGACAACAACCTCTACAATCCTGTCAGAGGCGTGTCTGATAAAGTCGTACGGGCATCCTTTTGGTCTGGAGACAGCCGGCTAGTAGAGCCGAAAGACCTGGCGCCGCGCAGCCGGCTAGAGCTACGCCCGACGGCTGTCCCTCCCGACAGGAGCCAACCTAGCCGCATGGGACAAGCACAAAACGACACTCTACTGTTTACACAGCAGGAAAGACATATAAAAGGAACACTTGGGAACTTAAATAAGATATTCTCTTCTTCGGTTTTCTCCTATTTTCCTTAAGCTTTCTCTTCACTTGTTGTTTCTAAAAAACAAACATGACATTTGTAATGAATAGCTTGATTATTGGATCGACTCAGAGCATTTCTAGCTCTTAGTCAAGTGGTTTTTTCCCCTTCTTTCAGGGGTTTTCCACTCTAAAATTGCATTGTCCTCTTTTATTTGATTCTTAATCATTTTTCCATTACAAAACAAATTAAAACCGAGTTCATCTTGCAACGAACCGGACGACTGTTGACACCCTCGGTTTTCAGACCACAACACAGTAAATGGAAAAATCGGATTTTGAAGTGGTATTTGATCACAATTTTTATCTTAGAATCGATTGCCTCGACAATTCACTAAATTACTCTACGTTAATATCACTAACTAACAAAAAAATGAAATGTTCTTATACACAGAAATTTCACACAACAGCAAATCAGACAAGAACAATAACGTAGAACCGAAAACAGGTAAAAGTATAGGGTTAGAAATGCTAAGTTTTTCTTTCTCAAGCTCTTAGGTGTTGTACACGTTCGATATAAGTGTTCTTGGTTCAAATCTGAAGTTTTCACTACAAGATTTGGACTTAAAGAACACTTGAGGTTATGAAAGATTTGTGTAGTAGGGAACCACAAATCTTTTAACCGCTTCTTTTGTTTAATTTGCACACTAACACACATATTAGTAAACAAAATGCAAAATTGAAACAGGCTTATCGAAACCGTTCAGCAGTGGTGCTTGTTCAACAGATCAAGTACCACAAACAGAAGCCTTTGTAGCAAAAAGCCACAAGAACTTCTCGGTAATGAACCAGTTATGTTTTTTGTACAACAATTAACAGATCTACTAAAAAATGTATATATGATGTTCAATAGTCACAACCTCAAACTATATGTTAGTAGGCAGTTATAAAACATGTTGAAAAGCGTTCAAGCTCAACTCAGTGAGCAGAAACACTTCCAGTGTTTCAGAGTTTGATCTCGTCTAAAAATATTTTAGAGTGTTTATTCTTAGATCAGTCAATTTATTAATTATTCGGAATTTAATTGTTGTGGGACACGAGCGATATACGAGGTTGGGTCCACAATGTGTGAGCTTACGTATTCGGGAGAGCAAAGCTCTACCTTGGTTTTCACTATAATAAGCGAGAAATACAATTACAATGAAGAAATACGGGCAATCCGGGCGAAAACGGCANTTTCCTCGTAATGTCTATGTGTGATTTGATTCTCGTGAAGGCCAAAGATTATGATTTCTCGATCAATAATCTCGAATGGCCCGAAATGAACAATTCGAGGATTCATTATTTAGATCCAAATTAATTGTATTTTTTCAAATAATTATTGTTGATTTAGATTAGACTACGAATAATGTATTTATTACATTATATTGTTACTTAACCATATCAACCACACTTTATATTGTAGGTTTGTTGTTTACCAAATATTGCAATTACATATTATGGGCTTTTTACTAACTAGTGATTTATTTTAGAATTTTTTTTATATTATCAATTATTTAATGAACTACAATAAAATGAATATTACCCATATGCACTATTTTCCTAGATTTTTAATTATGCTTATATTTAATTTAGTTATTTCAAAATTGATTTTTTTAAAAATATTATAAATCATGCATTTCATTTAAACATTGATTTTATATTTGTAAATTATAATTTACACATTTTAAAAATGAAGTTAAAGCGATAGATTATTAAACTAAATATTTTTGGGAAACAATTGAAATTACATGAAAATTTATGTCACGTTGTTTAAAGCTTAATTGAATTGATATTTGAATATACTTTTCAATTTTTTCATGTTAATTTAATTAAGTATAAGCATATATGATTGGAACAACCACAACAATATAAATGCTAATTTATTATTTGAATAGAATATTTAAGAACTAATCATTTTGTTTGAGTTCAGTATTCAAAAATAAAATTATTCAAAATCTTTAAATTTAAAATTGATCCATATTGGTATGATCCCTTTTTAGGGGTACCAACAGTCGTCCGGTTCGTTAAAAAATGAACTCGGTTTTAATTTGTTTAGTGGTGAGGAAACGATTAAGCAATCAAATAAAGAAGTAGGCAAGACAATTTAGAGTGGAAAACCCCGGGAAATGGAGAAAAACCACTTGCTAAGAGCCAGAAAATCTCTTAGCTATTTCACTAATCACGAAGCAGTTCATTACAAGAGTTGGCAGAGGTTTATGAAAATGACTAAGTATAAGAAAGCAGTAAGAATTCCGGCAGGGTAATAGTCTGTTCTTCTGCGTCCAAAGGGTCCTCCATTTTCTGTCGCCAAGCTCAGTATTTATAGGGTTGAAGTCGTGTGTGATCCACGTCGTGTAACTGCCTCTGACAGGTTTGTTAGAGGTTGTTGTCGCACGATGTAAAACGTGGCTGGGACCGAAGCATGGAACACGTGGAGAGGCCCGAAGCATAGAATACGTAGGCTGTAACCGTCTGGACCGATATGGTAACTAACTCCATGTATTATTTGTTATGGCAAACTCCATCTTCGGTCCTGCAATTATAGTGGGCCATCGGGTTGGTTAATTTATATGAGTCTTCCGGCCTATTTAAATTGGGCATTGCCCAGTTGAGGGTATCCAGCCTCAAAGCCATCATCACATATAAGTTTAAAATTTAGACAGTTCTAATAAGAAATAAGCTCGATTTACCACACACAATTTCGGTTGAAATAAATTTTATTTCTGTAGAGTTCTAGAAAAATATTCAAAATATAATCATTCAAAGACTATAAAATTAAAATTTGAGTAATCTACCTTTGAAATTTAGAACAATAATATATGAAATAAACTCGATTGATAAAAATAACCGCTATTTAAAATAATAGTGTAAATCAATATTATTTGTTATAGAAGAGATTGTACTCTTCTTTATTGAAAAAAATAACTATAAAAACCAAGGCATCTATGTTTCTTTCTTCGAGTTGTCTATTTCCATTTCATGGCGAGTTGTCGGAATGCTACGTGTCTCATCTTTGGTTTCCCCAGAGAACTCCATAAAGCCCTAAAACAATCAAAATGGAACCACAAATTCTGCAAAAAACATAAATAAAAAAATGGATTCATTAATGTTGAAATTATATAATTTGATCGAAATTATATAATTTTATCGAAATTATGATAAGTGTGTACAAATATAACGTATAAAAGGATTAGATAACACTTCAAAAGACTTTAATAAGTCATTTGGATTATAAACGAATCCAAATTTCAATGGAGATAATCACATTATAAAAAAATTGAACAAATAATTTAATATGATACATCTTTCATCTTATAAATCAATCTAAATTTTATCCAAAATTCAAGGTGGGTCAATTATGATATTTCAAGAATTAATTAGAAAAACAATATAATGAACTTACGATCCAACGTAGATCCTTTCACGAAGAATCGCCCAGCTTAGAAAAGCTGTAGCTACAAGACTTAATGGCATGAACACAGATACGTACACAGGTCCCTTTTTAGCTACGCACCAAGAAATTATACTGTATCCAAATCCTGATATGACAATACCCTAAAACACAAAATAAATCCAAATTATAACCCTAAATTTCATCATCTAAGTAACTTTGAACAATACCGAATAGATCGTAGAAAGTATTCGAATGGGTTGGTCGAGTGACCAAGCTGAAAGATTGTGGTCGAAGTAAAATGCAACTGATATTGCTCGGGGTTATTTATGTAATTATAATACCTCAGGGCTAGTCTCATTTGGCTAAATGATATTTTTTATTTTTTATTATGTTTATTGAATAATGTGATTTCGGGGCAGTCTCATAATTTGGGCATGATGGGCCAATGTATGAGGATTCTAATGGTGTTTTGTGCTATTTTGGATGATTTCGGTCGGAAATGTTGTCAGGGGTATTTTCGTAATTTGGTACTCGAAGAACTCATTGGCGACCTTATGTGATATTTTTGGATATCTCCTAAGTATTCAGAGACGATGAACTGGCGAAGAATATTCCCGAGTATTTTCTCGACATTACGCGCTACTAGTCTTCGACCGGGGTGCATTTTCGAAGGTCCGTGACGCTATGACACTTGTTCTGATTTAATTGGATATTTTCTAAGTAAGTTGGGCTAAATTGACTAAGACCGAGCTTTTAGACCCTAAGTTGACCTATTGTGTCAAGTTTTTCTATAAATACAAGACCTTAGGTCCCATAAAATGATTCAGACTGTTGGCACGCTTCCCAAAGTCCCGGGACTCGTGCACGAGAGCCTTCACTCAGCTCCCATGATTCGCAACTTTGTGAGCAAAAAGTCGCGAGAACATGTTCTCATGCTCATAGTCGCGAGATTTCGTCGCTTGGCCCTCCGATTGGCGAGTTTTCGTCACTTGGACCCCGCTACTTGCGACATTTCGCATATGCTAGTCGCGACATTTTGTATGTACTCGCGAGTTTTTATCAAAAACTCGCGACTGAGTTCATCCCGGGCACGACGAAGTGGATTTGATCGTTTTTCGTAGCGTTTTCATTCGAATTGTCGTTATCTCTTGTTTGTACTTGTATCATTTGATTATCATAGTGAAAACCAAGGTAGAGCATCGCTCTTCCGATGGCGTAAGCTCACACATTGTGGGCCCAACCTCGTATATCGCTCGTGTCTCCAAAATAATTGAACTCAAAATTATATAAGAAATTGACTGATCATAAACAAGCGCTCTAAAATATTTTTAGACGATATCAGCAACGATCGTGCATTGGAAAGCCGCAAAAACGCTCATCAACGCTGAGCTTGAATATATTGTGTCGTATTTTTTATTCACTTTAGTCTGAAACCCCACAAAAAAAGTAATTAATTTACAACATAATCTTGTATTTGATGCAATGTATATAGAAATTTATGACTCGATGATCCGGAAAAATATTTGTGTAGTCCAATTTATAAGAGAAGTGAATCATATGAAAATGTTTAAATAAATTACTTATGATATCACTCTCCTTATAAACTAGAACATTTTGTATTTTCACAATCGATGTGTGATATTTTTCAACAATTTTACCTGTTTATTCAACCAGATTGTTGTAGAAACGGTGCAAACAATGACTAGAAACGGACCCAATACGAGATTAACATGACTCGTTATAACACTTGTTTGTTCTACGTATTTCCAATGAATTGGGAAATGAGTGATATTGAGTATTGGACCACGGTAGAATGAAAGCATCAAAGCCCCTCCTATGCATATTGCAGTTCCTAACACTTTTGCTTGACCATTCTTTGTGCTGATTCTCACCTTTTCAAGCCTAAAGATTATGCAAGAGATCGTGGATCATTAATATCACGTTCGAATTATATGTAAATAATTATATGTTGAAAATTATATTTAATGTATAAAGTTTATTGGACTTTTATTCTTAAGATGAATTGAAGTAGTAAACCATAGTTACTCTTTATAAATATCGTAGTAGTCCTCAAATCATACATACACTTTTAGATTTATTTTCATCACATCGGAAGATTGACTCATTAAGAAATCCTTCTCGAAATATGTATGATTTGGAAGACTCACAATGGGATCTATTCGACTACTTTATTTTAAAGTAATTATCAAAATCTTATCAATATTATAAATAATTCTAACAAGAGATACCTAAAGAGAACTGCAATGAGAAAAGTGAATGCTGGAGTAAGGTTATTGAGTGCAGATGCAATAGTTGGGGTTGAATACTTGAGTCCCATTATGTATGTAATTTGGGCCAACATCAATCTGCAACAAAATTTCACTCTAAAAACCGAAAAAATAAAGAACTTTTCGACCTGAAATTGTGTTATTACCCGAAAATCGAACACATAAAAATTCCAAAAGGGATTGGAACTGTCAACTTTGGTCTTGTTTCCCTACAAATTTAAACCAATCATACACAATTAAATTGTAAATTACATCATTTAGTTGGTTCAAAATTACAATATTTGCAATTTAGAAAAAGGGTAATGTTTTAATAATTTGAGCATTGTGAGTAATTTCATTTGTATTTATTTATACCTTTCTTTGAAATAGGCAATTGGTGAGAGTAGAATCGCAGCGAATACTTGTCGATAAGCTATGTGAACGAAAGGATTCATCCCGGAATCCATGGCAAGTTTCGAAATAATGTACATTCCCGTGAAGCTGATTTGGGTGACGACCAAAGCGATAAACGGAACTAAATCTCGAGCCATGATGAACTCGGAAAACGAATGAAGCTTGAGTGAAGAAGAAATGCGTCAAGAACATGGAGTTGAATACAACAAAAGAAACTAAGGGATTAGGTGTATACCGTAAGTACTCAAACATCATACATAGAAAGCTACCAAATTTGGGTAATAATGCCCACGTGTGTAATTTGGCACAAAATTATTATTAAGATTAAAGTCTCATCTCGTATAAAAATATTTTAGAGCGTTTATTCTTAAATCAGTCAATTTTTTAATTATTCGGAATTTAATTGTTGTGGGGACACGAGCGATATACGAGGTTGGGCCCACAATGTGTGAGCTTACGTCATCGGGAGAGCAAAGCTCTACCTTGGTTTTCACTATAATAAGCGAGAAATACAATTACAATGAAGAAATACGGGCAATCCGGGCGAAAACGGCACGGAAAACGATCAAATACACTTGGCTGTGCAGTTACTGTCAAAACCTCGCGACCGCATGCAAAATTTCGCGAGTGCAGATTGTAGTGCAAAATCTCGCGAATACGGGGTTACAGTGCAAAATCTCGCGATTCTAGATTGCAGTTCAAAATCTCGCGGATCAGTTCAAAACGTCTCGGCTCAGTGCAAAATCTCGCGAATACGAGGTTACACTGCAAAATCTCGCGGACACTGGCAGAATCTCGCGAATGCATGCAAGATCTCGCGGATCGGTCAGTGCAGAAAAAGAAATGGCCTTGGGAAGCATGATAACGGTCTGACCTCCTTTTCAGTGCTATGAGACTTATATTTATAAAGAAATCCAACCCAACTCGTAAGTTTTAGGTCCAGGAGTCCAATTTCATTTGATTCAGCCCAAAACACTTAAATAATATTCAATTAAATTGGAATAAAAGACATATAGTCCCGGAGCTTAGGAAATGCGTCTCGATTGAAAATTAGTCGGAAATGTCAATGAGAGAATACCAAAAAACCTCGCATATTTACTCTTTGTCTCTAGATATTGAACATACAGCCAAAATTATCGGCACAACTTACCGGCGTGCTCTTCGGGAGTCAAATTACGAAAATACCCTTGGCCCCGTTTAGTGCCAAAACTGATAGAAGTGCCAATATCGTGGTCATTCGTTGACCTGGAAGGTCCAAATTACGAGAATACCCCTAAAAATATACCGTGACCCGAATATATGAGAATACCGAAAATATCATCTAGCAACGTCGGACGAGCTCCCGGGACGTCATAATACCGCGAATACCCCGGGGTAATATCAAAGTCTAAGTGTATGACTGATTTAATTTAGAATGACTTATGTTTCGATTATATGATCTACTTTTTTTATGATCAATCGCTTTTTAGAAACATATTAGTATACATACAAGTGGTTGAGTGCATTTCATATGTAGACTTATGTTTCAATCAATGTATATAATGTATGTAGTTTACTCCCTAACTTTTAAAAGTTGTAAAGATTATGCACTCAAAGTTTACGAATTGTGTATTTGACCCCGAAGTTATAAAACCATTTATATTTGATTCTAACAATGCTTAATGTTTTAAATCCATATATAGTTTATATTTGACATATTAACCTTAAAAACTATTTGACATATTAACCTTAAAAAAATGTAATGTTTATATCTTCAAACTTTGAAATTTTTAATATAACACATGAATTGTCGAAATCACTCACAAAAAAAGACATAAATTGCTACCATACACTCGATTGTCATTTTGAATGGTTTTGAAAGTTCAAGTACTAAATACACAATTTCAAAATTTTATGAGTATCACATTTATAATATTTTAAACATCGGGGTTACCAACGTAGTAATTTTCTCATATTTTTTATAATGAATTTTTCTCTCAATACTTGAATTTTTCATATGAAAGTATAATTTTTCTTTAGATTAAATGAAATGATATATGAAATTTTGTTTTTCTAAGAAAATAGCCCTATGAAACTTTTAGGAATATTATATAGTTTATATATGTATTTAATCCTAGTTTAATAAGGCATATCGGCTCATTTGCCCTATTACCCACTGCAAAAACGTACCTTTGCTAAAATACCCATCCACGTTTAAAAATCACACAACAAAACAACGATAGATGAGTATTTTGGACAAAGGTATAGTTTGCAGTGGATAACAAAGCAAAACAGACAAACATATCTGTATTTTGACCAGGAGAAATTTGTCAAAACAACCTAGTTTCTCGGTAGTCTAAGTCTAACATCGGGAAAATTAATCATTTTTCTAGTCAAAATCGTCTTATGATTAATTAATTGTATTGTTACTGCATTGACAATTAACAAATTCAACAAGTCCCCTAAATATGATGATTACAAAATACCCTCAATTAACTTTCGCAGAATTTTTATTATTTTTTTACGAAAAAAGTAATTAAATAAAGAAAAATAAGATCTCGAATCACAAATAAATACACACTGAAATGGTTAAATATATTTTTTTGGAAAACAATTGAACAAACTCTTTTTTATTAATATGTTATAGAAATATTTTAATTACAGAAAATTAAATTAAATTGGATAGATTACACAAAACTAAACCGTATTTTCACCGGGAGAAAATTGTCGAAACTCGAAACAACCTAGTTTAACTTTTATAAGGTCATCATCATCAACCATGTCCGCCCGAAAACTTCATTATCTCATACACATCAACTTTTTGTACACATCATCATTTTTTAATTTTATAAATAACTTTCATCTCATATCTACAACAATGTTCGAACACTTATAATTTTTAAATTTTATTTTTTTACACATAAAAAATATTAGAATTATAATATCATCAATAAAATCATTATATAAATATATTATAAATATTTATATTTTATAATTATTTTAAATTTAATTTTTTAATTTTTTTTTTAATAAAAATTGAGAAAAGTTTCATATAGACTATAGCTGGACACCCAATCAGATTGGGCGCCTAAGACTGGAGATGGTCTAAGTCTAACGTCGGAGGGGATGGGAAAATTCAAATGTTTTCTACTCAAAATCTTCTTACTTAATTAATTTTATTATTACCTCATTGACAATTAAAAATTCAACAATTTTCAAAAATGATTATTACGAAAATTCCATACATTATACTTTCGTTGAATTATTATTATTTTAATTAAAAATATAATCAAAACACCCTATTCATCAAAATAAAGATACCCGAAATCAATTATTGATAGATAACTCAAAATAGCGTGCAAATGTAAATTGTAATGTGAATTGATATGGTCCAAGTCAAATTATTTCTTTACAATGTTGAATGTTTTTTTAAATATATTATTTTTACATATGATAATGAGATTGATAATAAAATTTTGAATGATTTTAACGTACATTATATTTTTAAAATTAATTTAATAACAATTTGAAAAAATAATAATTTAATTACAGTTTAATTTTGACCATATTACAATGATCATTTGATCAAAATTCCTAATCGATAATTGATTTTAAGTAAAGCCCAAATATCATTTTGCCCTTTTACAAAATATCGGTTTATTGTGTTTAAAGCCCAAATTATAAATTCCTAATCGATAACTGTTTAAACACAATATCGGTTTAACTGTTTAAATAAACAGTTAATTTATATTTTAAACACAATAAACAGTTAATCCTACCCCTACTAAATTGGATTCGGTTGATTAAACAGTTAAACGGTCAAAACTTTTACAGTTAATCGGTTTTGAAGCCCAAAATTTGAAAACCGAAACCGAACCGTTTAACAACTTTATAAATTTATAAACGACCGAAACCGAAATCGACCAAAACGGACGGTTAATCAGTTATCGTTTAACAGATAAATTTTTTAAAAAATTTCTACAAACTTTGTTTTATAGTCAATATTTTTTTAGAGCTTGATTTCATACTTTTGAGAACGATTTTCATATTTTTGAGAAATATATTATGTTAATCTAGATCAAGCATGGAACTCAAACTTGACTTTCGAGAACGTTTTAGTAACAATGACGAATCAATCCCAAAATGCAATAAAAGTCTTTTGAATTCATCATTATATCAATAATCCACAAAAAATTGTCATTAGCAAATTCATAAAAAATAACACAATAATTCGTTATTATCATGTTTAGAAAGATTCCAAAATATTACATATAATATCTTAAATCTAAAATAAAAAATAATATTAGACATAAAAATAATCATATAAATATTCAAATATAAACATGTACATAAATAATTTCTTAAAATTATTCATGAACAAATTAAACATAACGCAATACATTTAACAAGAATAAAAAGATGCAACATAACCAAAATTAAACAAAAAAAATCAATATTTTGAAAGATGCTTATAAAGATTTTGAAATACGAAAATGTAAATCAGAAAACAAGAAAATCGTAATACTAAAAAAATAATAAACACATAAATACTCTCAAATTGTCATTAAATATGCAATTAATTATAGCAAAAAACAAAATATTACTAGAGTATATTAAATACATAGCAATGATAGAACATAAAAAAAATTCTGCAAACCTTAATGTCAAGTAAGTATAATTTTTTTTATTTAGAGAATGCAAATATGAACATTGTGACATGTGAGATAGAGGGTGAAAATGTATTGTGTGTATTAATTAAATAATTTAATCGGTTAACCGACATTAAAACCGATATTAATAAATTAAACCGATTAGCGACCATATAATCGTATTAATCGATAGAAAACCGAACCGAAAAAACTGATTAACTATATAACCGACACCGTTTAACCGATTAAAATCGATTCGTTTCGGTTACACGATTCCGCGGTTTTATTGTCCCCACTCCTAGATGCAACTATGGATTTATTGGGTTTTTATATAAAGCCCACAAATTGAATATAGAGGGCCCAATTCTAAATTGGGGGAAATGACGTAATGTTTGTCCTCTTACGGCTTCTAATCGTATCAACTGGTCTGTGATTCCAATTTCCACATTCAGCGTCTTGCCCTAAACAAAATATGTAAACTTACGGGACAGCAACCCCCGCGCCGAAGTTTCAAGGTTACCTTAATCGCTTCCGATTCTTAATTGGTATGCTATGCTTATTCTCAGAGTGATCCGATTCATCTTGTTTTATGAGTATTATTCATGTGAATTTCCTTGTTATTGAATTTCAGGTTCAATCCGTTGCCGAAGCATGTATTAACCCCCTATTAATATCCATAATGTCTTTAAGGAAACCTCCCATTCCTCGCATTCTCCTCAACAATGTTTCCTGTATGCGAAATGCCCAGCAAATCCTCCGCAACGTTAATGTTTCAATTCACGATGGAGGCGCCCTTGTCTTACTCGGCACAAATGGATCAGGTAAAAGTACTTTTCTTCGTATGTTAGCTGGCTTCACTAGACCATCAGCAGGAGAAATTTTATGGAATGGTCATGACATTACTGTGTCTGGAATTTATCATCAGTACAAGCTCCAACTCAACTGGATGTCACTCAAAGATGCAATCAAGGATAAGTTCAGTGTTCTTGATAATGTACAATGGTTCGAGGTACTCGAGGGGAAGTATGGCAAGTCACTTCCTGCACTTGAGCTTATGGGACTTGGAAGAATAGTGAAAGATAAAGCAAGAATGCTTTCTATGGGGCAACGAAAGAGGGTGCAGCTTGCAAGGGTACTGGCTCTTGATCGGCCAATTTGGTTAATGGATGAGCCGTCAGTTGCGCTCGATGTCGAGGGTGTAAAGCTTCTTGAGTATATTATAAGGGAACATAGGAAAAATGGAGGGATCGTAATCGTTGCAACGCATCATCATATTGAAATTGAGGATGCTATGATTCTTAGATTGCCTCCAAGGTTTCCAAGGAAGATGACTTTTGTTGATATGCTTGATCGAGGTGGACTCGAATGAATCTTGTGCTGTTCAGACAATTCAGGTGCATGTCTTTGTGCTTGTAATTTTAATACATTCTTAGTATGATTATGTTAGATTTGGGTATTAAGTGTGATAAAGAAAACAAACATCACTTAATAAAGCACAAACTTTATACAAACAAATATGAATATTATCTACAAATTACATAATCCAAACTTGAGCTATATAAGTCCAGAGAAAGATGAACTAAGCATGTATGGAATGCTTGATAATGTTCCCTTCTGGCAAGTAAGCTCATGAATATCCCTTACGATGTCGAAAACAGCCTCCGGCTGTGCGAGTTTCAACGCATTTTGCGACATTTTCTTGAGCTCGTTTGTCTTTGTGGTGAACCACTCAGCAACAATTTGTGCTGTTTCATTCGAGCTCCTAGTGAATACCCCTGCACCGTTGTCAACGACATACGGGACATTTCCCTTCTCCTGTTAAAATAAAACTCATCTGCACCAGTTAAGAGACTTGATTCTTATGTTGCAGAAGCTTAAATTTGCTTACTTGACCGGGGATGTAGTCGTTAAGGATAATCGGAAGGCCTTTTATCAATGCTTCTGCAATAGTACCAGGACCAGCCTGTACATCCAAACATAAGAAATCATAAGTGAATAAAGAAGAAGCCCAAAGATTACTTAGGAACAAATTTATGTACTTTAGTAATGATGCAGTCGCAAGCTCCCATCCATTTCTCCATCTGCTTTTCAAATCCTCTTACCTTAACAGGAATTTTCCATTCAAGACCTTTTAAAGTTGTAGCTAGAGCTTGATTTCTGCCGCAGATAACGATAAGTTGTCCAATCGGCTTATTCTGTTCATTATCAAAAAGAGTTTCATCAAGAACTTGTGCTGTTTTCTTCACAGGTCCCATTCCTTCTCCTCCTCCCATAAGCAAAACAGCTGGTAATTCCATATCCATCTCAAGTTCAATCCGTAAATCCTTCTTCGAAAGAGTTTCTAGACAAAAAGAAGGCCGGATTGGTAAACCAAATACACGAATTCGTGATGCTTCGAGGTTATCTAGTAAAGCTCTCTTGGAAACCTCTTCTGAGGGACAGTAAAGCCGATTCACCATCGGATGAAACCATGTTCGATGACAAGTGTTGAGATCTGTGACAACAGTAACAAAAATGACTTTCCTTTGAAGGCCTTGCCATTTAAGGACCCATAGAGGAATGTGTTGCATAAGTGGATGAACACTTATAATAACATGTGGCTTGTACTCCATCAAACCAGCCTCGACTTCCCTGAAACACGAACCGAATCGAAGTTAAAGAAAGTGGTAATTGGTGAAATGTAGAAGAAATAGATACTTGCTTTGCATAAAATGCAGCTATGGCTGCAAGATAAACAGAGTGAATCCATTTAGGTGAAGTTCCATGAAATGCTACTCTCCAAAGCTGGTTATGCTTAATCATGAACTTATATTGATTCTCCATATTATTCAATGGCCATCCTGTGTACTCTTTCCACACATCTTTGATAAAAACCTGTGAAAAATTTCAAAGAAAAAACCAGTATGAATCTTCAAGCTTGCACTAATGAAGTGAAGATTCCTCTTACCTTATATTCGTCTCCGTATTCGAGCCGGAAAGCGTCTCTGATTGCCTCAGCAGATGCACGGTGTCCACCGCCGGTATCGCTCATCAGAATCAACACGTTTTTAGTTCTCTCTGCTCCAATCTGCTGTAATTCCATGTTCCCACTGTCTTCTTCT
The DNA here is from genome assembly GCA_009725065.1 of Utricularia reniformis. Lineage (NCBI taxonomy): Eukaryota > Viridiplantae > Streptophyta > Magnoliopsida > Lamiales > Lentibulariaceae > Utricularia > Utricularia reniformis. The sequence goes on along the minus strand of RWGZ01001007.1, from coordinate 7,436 downwards.
TCTTGAATTGCATATTTAAGCCTCTTTTGAGAGCTTCCGATGAATCCGTGAACTCCAACTCGTGCAAGAACCTTGTTAATCGACTGACGTGGAGATGCCGCCTTCATCACCATATCAAGAACAGGGATGCGTATAAATGGTTAGGTATCCCTGTCGATGAATTAGTTTCAGAATTCAATTGAAATTTAAAATCTGAATCCGATTAACAGAGAGGAATCGAACAAAGGCGGATAAAAGTTTGAATTCGCGAAGAAAATCCAAATCAAATGCACATACTTGAGAGCTACAAATTTTCGTGTTTTTCTACCTTATTGAAGATCAAGAGTGAGAGAAGCAAGTAGAAAACCAGTGGAAGACAAGAGAAGCAAGGGCGAAGGAGGGTATTTAGTTTGAAGAGACGATTACGTGGACGTAGCCTGTTGTTTTATTCGACGAATATTCCTTAAAATTATTCTACACCGTAGGATACGCTTCAATTGGCTGCTCAAATCGACGACTGTGGAGTCTGCACTCATAAAATGCCCAAATGAGGTCGGAATATGCTGGATCTTTTCACATTTTTTGATAATTTATGGTGTTGGCTTGGAACCATGTTGCATTGGTAACTTCTATTTTAAATTAATCAAATATCAATAATAAGTACGTTCATACCAAAGCAGAAAATAAAAATAAGTTCACAGTTGATTTTCCTCAACGGTCATAAAAACACACTTGTTAAATATCAATTTTACTATTAGTAAATTAGAATTTAAATATTTTGTTTTTTATACTTTTGTTCAATAATTTCTTATATTATAGCAATTACATGTTTAAACTATAAAAATATATATAACAATTTAAAAATGTAGTTTTTGAAATAAGGAATTTATTATAAAATAATTTTAAAAGTATGCACAATTAATTAAAAATAATGGTAAAAATGTTATTTTATGAAATCACGATCATTGCACCGTTGTTTCAAAAACAGTTTTGTTAAAACACGATCATTTATATCACGTTCACCTCACAGCACGGTGTAGTTATCTCATCTCATGACTATTTCTCAAACGATCGTTTAAACGTGCTCTATATTATTAAGGCTATCAATAGTAATATATTTATAAATTTAAATATTTAATAAACCTTGTACATGAATTTAACCTAACAATTTATTGTTTTGCTACTTAAATTTTTAACTAAAATGAGTGAATATATAAATTGTTTTTAACTGGAATCTTAATTAATTATTATATAAGTAACACTTTATTGTATGACAAATGACAAAAATTGCAAATCATCCTTCAAATTTTCCCATTTAAATTTTTTTCATCATATCATATTTAAATCATTTATGCGGCTAAGATAATAACTTACTGATTTTATCGAAATTATAACATAATTAAAATCTTTTTATGGTTCTACTGTTCGATTCGAACCAAGATATGAAACATATGATTTTTTAAGTTTATTAAGGTATAATCATCATCGACTTTGAATGTAGTACGAGAATAGACGAAGATCGAAATAATAAATGAGTTTTAATCAATCCTTTTATGGATGGGCAAAAATAATTCCTAAATTGAAGTTTTATTGTAAATACAATAATATTTAAGTTTAATTTTGTTGTTAATGATGAGAATTGATTATTAAATATATTTATCATAAGCTAGTTTTGATACAAGAGTTATTAAAGGAGAAATTTAGTGACTTAAAAACATGTACACACAAATAAACTAACTGATCCTAGATTCAGTCCACGCCAATCTATCAAGTGAATCAACAATAGCTCGCCGGAATTCATTTCCGTGGAGGAGGAACGACGAAACATGACCACCGGAGACCCATCTCACTTCAGATCCCGGCCACGCCTTCTGAAGCTCCATCACTGATTGCTTCGGAATATATCCATCGTCCTACAAACAAAACCACCTTATCATCTGAATCTGAATGAATCCTAAACGTACATCTTCGTTCTTACAGTTGCTGCAACAAATATGACAGCGTTCGGATTCTTCGGGACAGGAAATCTCGTAACATCTGTTAAAGAAAGCACATTTTTCAAACGTTCTTGCACTTGCTCTAGTGTTAAGACAGATTTCTGTATATCATCAGCAATGTCGTTTCTAAGTGCTTCCCATGCAGTAGCATGTTTAAGTACACCTTCACAAAACGCTACGACAGCCGAATGTGGCGAAAGAAACGGAAGTGTGGCAATGGGAGTTGGATGTAAAGATCCAACCATTGCTGCGTGTACTCCACCTGCATTCGAAATGATCAAATTTCGAAGAATCAAAATACGCCTAATCAAAATGCGTGGACTTACCCATGCTTAATCCACAGACACCTAATTTGCCAAATCCGGATTCAGAATCTAGCCAGTGTAGAAGACAACGAGTCTCTTCGATGGTTGTTCTTCCTAGTAATAGAAGATCACTCACACAAAGGAGTTTTGCTCCCCGTTGAAGAAGAGGGCGTCTTCGTCCGTAAAAAGGGCTGAATGCAAAAAAATTAGATAACTAAACAATCTTCCTTTGGATTTAAAAGAGACTCGGAGACCTCTCGAGAACCATAGTTGCTATATTTTGATTCAGCAATGGGGCACCTAAACGAAGCCTTCGTTCAAAGGAATGATCTCCAGTGCCTGATTGCAAAACAACCATAGACATTTAGCTGAAAAAAATGGTGCATGAATAATGCACTACAGGCAATGATGCAAGAAAGGAAAAAAATGAACATAAGATCCTTGTGCAGATGAAAATTACTTTCCCGTAGATAAACGAACTAATATCGAAGCTACTATATCACTTGAAGGATTGAACTAACAAATACGAGTTTAATATCAAAAGTTTAAACCAGTACAAGGATGAAGAACAACCGATTTATTTGCCGCATAAATCACAAAACATGTGCTTCGTAGTCTATGAAGACACCGTGAATAAAATTGCACACAGAAACTATCGAAGTCAAATATTTTGCAAGCAAGGGGAACGAATGCAGAACCAATCGCTGATGAAGTACACTATTCGATACTGTATTAAGGACTAAACCTAACGAGGGAAATCGAGGATCAACTGATTAAGTTATTGATGCTTAAAAAATTAGTTATTGTAGCACAATAAACAAAAGCTTATGCACATTAGAAATGAGTTCCTACTAAGAGGAAAAGCAGAAAAAAATTCATCAATCTTTGAGAATACATATAGAACCGTTATCGAGATATAATTTGTGTTAAACAAATCACCTTCGAATAAAAGCATTAGAGAGTCTCCCTAATGAAACTTTAGGCATAACAATGCAATAACAATAACAATTAAATCATAATGGATTCTCATCAAGTCATCTTAAAAGTAATAAATACCTGCGAGATGAACAACACAGGCTATCCTCTCTGGTCGTAGGTACTTTGGAGAAAGAAATGCAACCCTTGCAATATGACTCTCTGGTGGCAATGCATTCAAAAGCTGCTCTTCACAAGGAGTTTTAAATGATCCTTCTCTAAGCCAAGCTGATTTTGATTCCCAAACAGTAGTCCATGATGGATGAACTAAAGTAGGAGGTGGGTATTTTCCTTCTACACCGGGAAACACTTGCTTTATGGTTTTCTCAAGAAGCTCAAGCTTTGAACCTCCCCAACCCCTTGAAAAGAATGGAGGGCTAATCTTAGTTCTGTGGAGCAATGCACTATATATATGATCCAGCCCGTTGTAAAGCATTCCCATATTCACAGTTACCATCCCTTCAAGGTCAATTCAATTGAAAGGAATTAATCTGATAATAAAACAATGCCAGAAAAACTGAAGATATCAAATTAGTCCACGGATCTAATGAAACCCACATCAGATCGAAAGAATGCTCAACTCAAAGGACCCACTTGTAAAATTCGCTGAAGAAACCATCCACTTGAAAAAAAATTCAGATTTCAGGTTACGTGTTTCGGATAATTCTCAAAATTTCCGCATTTGAAACCGAAGAATCGTTAGAGATGATTAGGATATAAGAAAAGAGATTGTGAAAATCCCATAAAAGATCAAAAACTGATCTGATTTGAATTGACTAACAAATATTTAGTCATTTGGCCGAAAGAAAATCCAAGGAAAATCCCGAGAGGAAGAAGCGGAGGAGGAGATGCTGTGGCATGATTATGATTAAAACCTTCTTCAATTAAAATTTCCTTTTATAGCAAATTATATCCAATCAAATTATTTGAGAGAGTCAATGCATATTTAATTATTCAAATTATGCCGTTGTTTGATTCTACAATTGTTCTTCAAATTTAATTTAATTTTTTTAAAATTAAATTTAAATCAAATTTATTTTATTTTATAAATATTACAATTTTTCCAAGTTGATGTGCATCGTCTATGATTTTTTTTAAAGTTAGAGAATTCGTAAAACATTCGTAAAGTTGATATCGACCCCCAATAGTGGACGCTAACACACTCATAATTGGTGAAAAATTTTAATATATTTTAATTAAAATCATAAATATATTTCATAATTTATGTTATGAATTGTTTTACTATAATAATAATTTATGTTTCGATACATCATTGTAAAATAAATNGATATTGTAACATTTGTGTTTGAAAATTAAATACTAAATAATTGATACGAAAACGAATCCGGTTTAGGGTTAATCAATTTTTATACTTAAAAATCCTACACACGAGGAAGATACATATTTGTATCTTGAAGATTTGAATATCATATTACCCCAAAGAAATTATAAAGATGAGCACAACCTTAAATAAGATATTTATTTTATTATTCTATTGCATTACATGAACAATTTTTATGATTTTTCGTATAGCAAATGAAAAACACACACCATTAAATTTCAAATCATTTGCAAGAGAATTTGGAAACATGATTTTGGAGAGCAACGATTTGACGATTAGTAAGTTATCACTTTTTGGTGTTAGAATATGGATAATAATACTTTTGGAATTTTTATTTTAGATATTTTTATTTAATGACTATAAATATAACATGTACAATTTAAATAATTAAAAAACATTAAAATAACAAAAACAAGTGAGACCGGGTTGATTGAACCAAGCCGAATAGATGATCGGTTCGTATTTCCGGTTCGATTTTAGAACATAGATAAATATTTTATTAAAATCACAGTTTTCTAAAATATGATCAAATTAAATATCAAAATCTCAACATAGGTTATCATCATTACATTTTACCGTTATTTTAAAAAACTAAATCAAACAACAATATATATTTATTAAAATTTAATATTTTTATGTCCAAAACACGATCAAAGTACGGATGGTGGATATGATACAAATTATAAAATTAATAATCCGCACAAAATACTTAAGATACAAATTATAAAATTTACGAATAATGTGCGTCTCTTTCGAGTTAACTTGTTTATTCTCTTCTATTAATCTGAATCAGAATCATAAACGCCATCTGTTAACTCCACGTCATCATCTTCTCCCGAACAGCTTTCACCATCATCCTCAAGTGCTTCGGGCAACAACATATCCGCAGCTTTATTACGATACATTAATCCATTTCTCATAACCCATAGAAGTTTACTTCTGTAACGAGCAATAGGATCAGGATTCACAAGCTTNTTAAATTATAATATAATAATATTAATAAAATATTATATCGAACGACATGTAAAATATCGGATACTAATTGATATATCGTTCATACTCTATGAATATGAATATATATTTTTATATTGATCGATATGACGGTATTGAGTTATAATGTCGGATATCGGTCCATATTTTTATATCGTAATTTCACATATCGATCAAAAATTTCTGGTCGATCTAGAAAAACATGGGCTTCGAACCGTAAACCTGGTACCGGTCCATATACCTATGCCGCCCGGCTTTCATTGTATCAGACGCTATGAAAATATTGATTAAATATTATACATGGCGACATGTAAACTACTATTTATCGATCGATATATCGGTCATACTCCCCGAATCAGAATATATACTTTCATATCGATTGATATGTGAAATTACGATATAAAAATATGGACCGATATCCGACACTATAACTCAATACCGTCATATCGATCAATATAAAAATATATATTCCGATTCATAGAGTATGAACGATATATCAATTAGTACCCGATATTTTACGTGTCATTCGATATAATATTTTATTAATATTATTATATTGTAATTTAATTTATTATATATTTTAAATTAATATATATGCATATATAATATAAATTATTTGATTTAGTTTTATTAAAATATATAAACATATTTTATTTAACAAATACTTTATGAAAACATATTATTTTGCAAAACATTTATAAAAACATGTTATTTTGCAAACGAATTTTTGGCATATGACTATTTTGCAAAATTCCCCTAAAACCTTCTTGAATTAAAATTTCCTTTTATAGCAAATTTATATCCAATCAAATTATTTGAGAGGGTCAATGCATATTTAATTATTCAAATTATGATGTTGTTTGGTTCTACAATTCTTCTTCAAATTTAATTTAATTCTTTTAAAATTAAATTTAAATCAAATTTATTTTTATTTTACAAATATTACAATTTTTCCAAGTTGATGGCATCGTCTTTGATATTTTTTAAAGTTGAAGAATTCGTAAAACACTCGTAAAGTTGATATCGACCCCCAATAGTGGACGCTAACACACTTATAATTGGTGAAAATTTTTAATAAATTTTAATTGAAATCATAATTATATTTCATAATTTATGTTATGAATTGTTTTACTATAATCATAATTTATGTTTCGATATATCATTGTAAAATAAATTATTAAAAATTAGATAGCGATATTAGTTTATTGTATATATAATAAACTATTTATTATATTTATTCATAACAAATTATAAAGGTTAAAATAAGTATATGTGTTCTAAAACTGGATCGGGTTTGGTTAGTCCAGACGATTTGGACCGGATCCGGGTCCAAAACCGGTCCGATTTAGGAAACGGGTGACAATTGGGAAATTTGTAGAGAAGAAAGAGATCACACTTTAAATCGTAAACTCAAGTGGACCCTACTAATTTTATTATTTTTAAATCATTACATTTTTTTTAAAACTACGATTCATTATAAATATTTTATTTATTTCAAATTTATGATAACTTAGTTTACAAAGAAATATTAATTTAAACTAAATTCATAAAAATATTTAATAATATATACTAAAAATAGGACTACTTTTCATTAATTGATGCAAAAAATTAGTTATATGTTTCCACATTATTCTTTTCTTAAAATTAAATGTACGATATTGTAACATTTGTGTCTGAAAATTAAATACTAAATAATTGATAGGAAAACGAATCCGGTTTAGGATTAATCAATTTTTATACTTAAAAATCCTACACACGAAGAAGATATGTATTTGTATCTTGAAGAGTTTGAGAGATTCATTATAAATATTTTATTTATTTCAAATTTATGATAACTTAGTTTAGATT